>OU538798.1:11800000-12317500 GCA_912999815.1 Campaea margaritaria
CACGCAAACTGTTATTGAACAACTGGAACGGAAAACACATTCATTAACAACTGCATTATATTGCCGGACTAAAGTAGCTAAAGTGGGTGACGAGCAGACTGCTAAGCGCGAGGTTGCAGGTTCGGTTCGTGCAAAGGACAATACAGGGAATCCTAGTCCAGGATCTATGTTATATGATCGTAACTCGTTAAAAAATTTATATTTATGTGCACGGTCCTCTCAGTCTGATTCCCTAGATACAGGGAATCCTAGTTAAGGGTCAGGATCTACGTATGCGATCGTGATCTTGACGCGTTATTATTATAAGTTTTTGTTATTTTTTGTTTCATTTTTCGTTTTTTTTTTTTTGTGTTTTCGGATCTGGCCCCCGTGGTGGATTATGGCCTTACCCTCCTCACGAAAGAGTGAGGGGAGACCCGTGCCCAGCAGTGGGACGATATGGGTTGATGATGATGATGAAGTTTTTAATAGTTTAAATGTCTGTTTGTGTTTTAATATATTTTAACTGTGTCATGTCCGAATCAAGTATTTTTTGTTATTTAATGCTACAAGTATTGGCCAGCCAGTAGAGGTCGACGTAGGCGAACGTACCACTGTCAAATCGAGGACGTTCTAAAGAAAGGCCCACTCAAAAGCACCTATAACCGGCGAGCATGTATTGAAAGTGGAAGAAGCGAAAGAGGTGTGTCAGGATAGTAGCATGTGGGAAGATGTAGGCTCTGCCTACCCTAACGGGAAAAAGACGTGACTGTATTTTTGTATGAAAAATCTATATAAAAACTCACCTTGAGAAGTTGATAAGATCCATTCCTTGTATATCGGCCACATCACTATATTTCTGAGATAAAAATGTGCATTGAATTGCATCGATTTTCAATCCCCACTCAAATAGAGTTATCCTCTGATCTATTGACGTTGATATGATGAAATTACTTACTACACATAAACCGGTCACTTGTGAACTGTGATGTTTGTCAAAGATCTTCGAGTCTAGCACTTTAATTGAGGTCAGATCAGACTGGTTGGTAGCTTCTAGTAATAATAAGTGAATAGCATTATCATCACCTCCAGTTGCTATCAGTAATCTGTCATTCGATATAGCTTTAGAAGCAATACTGTTAATTCCTGACTTATTTGTTGTTGTCACGAAAAATGGTTCCATGTTTTCATTCTCTGATTCCGTGACATCCCAAAATGCCACTTCGCTTCTGGTTGTGCAAGTTATAAGAATATTTCTTTTCTTAAAGTTTGTAATAATAGTTTTCAAGATGCATGTCTTGTGGTATTTCAGTTCTTTGGTTAACTCAAATTTGACTTCATCTGTAGAATAATCCAGAGTGAAAATTCGAATTAAAGCATCGGAGCAACCAGCAAATATCCTGAATTTTGCATTCGCTAATTTGACACAGTCAATATCCATGATTCTCGTTTCTGGATCAAAATCAACCGAGCAGTCTCTCCAATTCTGATTGCCTTTTCGCATCTTATCAGTTCCCTTTATCATGTAATCTATCAATTCTTGTGATTTTACTTTTAATTCGTTATTTAATTCAATAAATGTTACAATTTTGATGCATATCTGAGCTCGGCCGCCAGCTGATATCAACAATAAAGTACCGTCATCTAGAGGACAGGTTTTTAATGCTCTTATACTCGATAGTTGCTTAAAAATAACTTGATCTTCAAATTCCAACCGTGCATTAACAGAAGATATCCTTAATGTAGTGTCTTCGCCACCACAAATGTAGAAAGTCGCAGTATTTCCTTGACTTTGATATGTTTTCAGGCAGTTGATTTCTTTTGAGTGTGAACCATTTACTATATTCTTGGACACAATGTTATTCAGCCGAAACTTTACAACGTTGATATCGGAATCTTTCAAATAAATCAATTTGATAAATTCTTCATATTCATCATTAACCTTTTCAAAGTATCTGATGGCGTCCCATGACCTATGTCCTCCACCGCACGGCACTTCTAGGATTTTAGAATTAGTTTTAATATTATACACTACAAAAAGTCTCTCTTGAAATCCACAAACTATGTTTTCATCCTTGTCTAAAAACTTTTCGATCCATTTGAACTCCAGGTCTTTGCTACTCATGAGTATAACTTCACCCTTATGTAAACTTAAATATTTGATAGTGCCGTCTCTGCCTGTTGTTATGATGTCTGTATTTCTGATTGTAATAGAGGTAGGTCCGTATCTACCGTGTACTTTGCTAAAAGATTTGACAGGGGTCTTTTGGCCCTTGATATAAACATGTATGTTGCCGCATCTGTCACCGAATACAAAGACATTTAGCGTGTTATCTACAGTTGATGCGGTCAACCACCTTTCTTTACAAGGTGGTAGCTGGAAATCAGTATACGTTTCAGAGTCCGAATCTTTGGATGCTAAAATTGTTATAACACCGTCTTCAAAACATAAAACCAAGTTACGATTTCCTGCCCAGTGCATGGATAGAACTTTGCTTACGGGCAGTTTTGTATCAATAACTTTCACAAGATATGCCAAGCCTTTACAGGTTTCAGCAAACACATCTAGTTTACCATTCATATCTGCTACAGCCACCATTTGCTTACAAGACGAAATGCTTATCAATTTATGAGTCGATTCGTGGCATAACTGGTGAACTGTTTCAGTTTTTTCTTCAACATTATAATAGACCAGCTGATTATTATCATTCAAAACAATGATGTTTCTTCTAGCTGTAAACATTATTTTCTTCGGTGCTTCAATTTCAAGATTTAATCTTTCTTCTTTACTATAATCTGTTGCTAATGTTAGAGGGTGTTTTATAACTGCACAGTCACCTCCACCAGTAACTAAAACGTTATTATCAATGTCTACAGCCCATATGCAACCATTCTGATGGCTTAGAATCTTCTTGGTCAAGGTGCCGTCATAATTCCAAAAGCATATAGCCGCATCCTCACCTACTGATGCAATTATCTCGTCATTTATACAGCTTCTCATCACCCTTGCTGTGTGTCCGTACAGTTCGTGCTTGCAAACTATGTCAATGCTCTTCCAGTACTCGATCGCGTCACTGGGGTGTGCCACTGTGTTTGGTTCCCAAATCCGTATGGATCTGTCGTCAGATGTGGTGACAATTATGCCTTTTTGCAAGTTGCATGCTATTGAGAAAATGACACCCTGAAATAAAATGGGACAATTTGGATTTTCAAGTTTATGTATATCCATAAAAAAAATAAAAATTGGTAAGTGGAAATATTTATGCAATATTACACAGAAAGAAACACGTAAAAAAATACCTGTGGCTAAATATCTTTTTATACAACTGCGTGATGGAATAACCAGATTGTCCGCCTTATGGTAAGTGCCATGCTTATCCATAAAACAAACACTTGTTCAACTCAACCCTCTCTCTCTTCTTTTGTTTAAGATACAATGTGAATTTTGTGAAAAAAATTAAATAACATTTGCAGTACCTCCCAAAAACTATACACGTTACCTAGAAACTTTCATTTGGTCTACAATTTCAAAAGAATTGACAACAGAGTTATAAGATTTTGATATGAAATAGCATACCTTATGCCCTTGCAGCCGATGCAAAGGCACCTCTTCCCCACTGACATGCACAATGACCTCCGAGAAGACCGTGCCTGCCATAACGAGGATCCCCTGGCGCAACATCACCAGCAGACCGCTGTACAGGATGGAGTTATCTTTACTGCCGTGTTGGGAGCTGAGGCTCTGGTCGGAGGTGTTCCAGTACTGCAATTTATTTGAATTTGAATAAATTTATAAGCAAATATTTGTTGATGCTTTTTTATTTATGATAATTAATTTCAGCAACCAATTGTAAAAATTAATATAGTGAATATCTGTAGTCACCATAATTACCATTTAGTAAAACCGATAATTATCCCATAGCATATCTCACACATGCAGCATATTTCGTGTTCTATTATTTAATTAAACGGTGCACACTTTTGAGCGCAAACAAAGTGCAGATCTGAACACAAGTCAGGCTATTTTAAAACTTGCTTTGAAATAGAGTTCCATTTGAAGTAAGCCTAATACATAGATTGTATTATGTCTGAGGATGATTGATTGCTACATTACTTACCTGAACAGCATTGTGTGCTGTCAACAGCGCTACATTTTCGGCATCCACCCAGACCCCCGAATGTAACCAGTCGTTACAGAACACTGGTGTGAACAGCCTCGTCAACACTTCAGCATCTGTGTTCCCTGCCTTGAAAGCCACCACAGTGAACTGTTTACCGCCAAAAACCAATATTTTTTGACCATTTTTGGAAGGCACAAATCCATAGATTTTCTGTCCATTCAAGCAAAGTAATCGTTGTAAAAGCTTGCTAGACTCTTTTTCGAAGATGTTTACTGAGCTTCCAATGCCTGCAAATAGGTTTATTACACGTAAATTCCAAACTATTGAACTCATTTTATCGAATGGAACAACCTCAAAAGCATACCTGCTAATATGAAGTTTTCTTGTATTTTCACTGAAGTTACATCCGTTCGCAACAAAAGAGGCATTTTAAATTAATGAACGGTTTATAAATATACTATTTAATTATTAAAATATTATAGTGTAGGTGAAGCAAAACTCAATCAATTATTCGGGTAAGCAAAAACAAATCAACAACAAAATGTGTTCCAGAGTTTTTTGGTGGCTTGAGAATTTGACGTTCTAATCATTATATTACGTTCTTTCTTTACTTTTTGGTCTAAAACGAATGAGAGAAAAGATGTCGGTCATTAAAATTTACAAAAGTCCACACCTATCGATTTTTGAAACATTAACGTAATGTCATTTTGACAAAAGCGTTCCATTCTACACAAGAACATGGGACGCATTGAGTGTAACGGAACGGTAGTTCCATTGGGTTATTTTTCCCATTCTCCCAGCTTTCACCAGTGGGGAGAAAAGGGATAACACAGTGGAAAGGTGTGTTCAAATCAATATTTATTTGCCCATGGCGATGATCTACAAATTTCTATTATAAATGTAACTACAGACGAGAAGAAATTAAATATTTACCAAAAATATAACAATTTATTTAAAAATCACTATAGGATTCTAACAAGACATAAATTACAACAACCAACAGAATATTTAATCGCTTTGGTGTTGGCTAAGCGGATAGTGTTCTGGGTATTTTTTTAAATGCTCTTCCATTTGCTGCATTTGTTTTCTGAAACAATAACAATAAAATATAGGTTTATGGATTACAGTAACTATTTCAAACAAATAACTGAGTATTTTGATATTTTTTCAGGAGGGTTTTAACTCACTGGATCCTAGGAGGCATGTCATAATAAACGTCTTCGAGCATTTCCTTCCAATGCGGTCGCTTCTTTTTCTCGGCTTCTTGCATGGCCTTCAGGACAATATTTCTTGATTCCTTCTGCCAAGCCTTATCAGCGTCCTCGTCCCATAAACCTGAAAGATCCACAATAAATTGATAAAATACCATCAAATAAGTACCTGCTTTTGAAGTTAAAAGGAAAATTCTCCTTGAGAATAATTCGTACCGAAAATTGTGGGGATAATGGGAATAAATACCATAGTGAAATTTAATGTAACCAATGGGTTGATTATGTAATTTTGACTTCATACGATTTAAATCAAATTATAGTAAAAAAAAACATTTTAACCCTACTCTAGTAAAGACTAGGGTAGGCATTTAGTTTTTTTTACAATTCATACAGTTACATTTACAGTTACAGTTACATTTTATTTATATTTTTAAATATTATGTAATTTTTTTTGCGTATGGAACACAGGCTTTAGTTTTGCCTAAATAAACTATTTATACCTTTGTGTTCCAAGTATTGCTTGAGCTTCTGCAGGGGACTGTCATCGTCAGTCCATTTCTGAATTTCTTCTACGGCTCTGTAAGCAGTACTGTCGTCGGATGTAGAGTGGTGGCCAACCCTGAGAACCGAACAATCACGTACTTTTTGGGTTTTTTCTTACGAGTACCATAATAATAAGATGAATGCCATATTGTAAGTGTATAGCGATAAATAAACCTTAAACAAGTTTATTATTTACTCATCACCGCCGCCGTAGTTACCTGTAAGACATTGCCTCTATGAGCACTGGCTTGTTGCTCCCCACTGCGAGCTCCCGAGCCTTCGCCACAACGTTGTACACTGCCAGGGCGTCAGTCCCGTCCACACGCACCGTGTGGAGCCCTAACGCCGGCCCTCGGGCTGCGATGCCATCCCCGCGGTACTGCTCTGAAGTCGGGGTGGAAATGGCGTAGCCGTTGTTTCGACTGAAAACGGTGAGGTTTTTGAACTCCTCATATGTCTCATTTCTTGTCTGGGAGGATCCTTGACAAGGTATTCAGCTGGTTTAATGGTTAAACAATAGAGTAACAAGATGAGGGCGTTTCACTGGTGGTAAACGCCACACATGTCTATTACAGATATAGGTTTAGAATGATACGGGATCGGGATTAGGTACTAAACATACTTATTTTCAAGATATTTGTCAAACGATTTAAGATCAACGCAAGTGCTACAATGGTCATACTGGATGGCAGAAGAGGCGAGGCACTTTCGGGTGCGGAAAATTGAAATAACTATAATACGGTGTTTTATAATCCCTACCAACCAGCATTTACATTTTTGGTGGGGGGGGGGGGGGGGGGGGGGTAATGATTGGAAATTAATATAACTCACTGAGGATCGCTTGGTGGGTATTATTATATGACGATAAACCCTGAAGCCTCATAGTTTCTTAATCTGCAGCCAACTAGTTCTCACCAAAACATGATAACCGGACAGTCCAAGGTAGCTGCGAAGTTGAAGGCAGCGTGAGCATCACCCTCGGACGCCGCTCCGTCGCCGAAGTAGCAGATGACGCAGCGGTCGTTGTTCGGCACCCGCTTGAAGGCGTACGCCGCACCCACGGCTTGTGGCATCTGGGTCGCTGAGAATATTTGATAAAAAACTAAGCCTTCAATATATTATGCTGTCAAATAAAAACATTTACAAGGAATGAATCCTTCTTTTTTGCATGGTACGCCAATTGGCAAGACTAATAAAACGTCGATGTCCAGTTGGAGTCTCTAGGCACAAATATCGAAGCAAGCAACTCACACAGTGGACTAGAAATGGTGACCAGATTCCTCTGCTTGCTCCCATAATGCACGGGCATCTGGCGACCCTTCCCGGGGTCCTCGTGGTTTCCGTAGCACTGGTTCACCAGCTCCGTGACTGTGACTCCTCGGAACAGGAAGACTCCGACCTCCCGGTACTGTGCGAACACCAGGTCGGAGGGAGACAGGGCGGCTGCGCTCCCCACGTGGATACCTTCCTCGCCATAGTTGGTCATGTAAAAGGATATACGGCCTTGCCTGAAATCAGGAAAGTCATTATCATAATTTGCTGGAAGTCGTCAACATTATAACCTTCGTCACTATAAGTCTGAACAAACTGTTGCTAGCTGTGCACATAAGTTTATTCTCTTGAGATTGGAGGTCGTTTTTGAATCTCATCGGGTGACAAAATGATGCTCAGTGATTTCTTAAAAATGGCCATTATTTTATAATGTAATAAATAATTAGATACTTAAGTACATAAATATTAAATTTATAACTTTTAAAAAGGTAATGAAACTTTTCGGCTCACCTCTGTGATTCATACAATATTTTATCCATTTGGCTAAGCTGCACCATGCTTTTGTACATATGAACCAAGGTATCCTTGTCGATGGTTGGCTCCTCCCTACTGTCGATAACTTTACCGCTGTTGTCCAACACTCGATAAATAGGGATGGGGTCGTAGCTGTTCTCGTTCAGAAAATTCATATTCGTTACGTAGGGAGCTCGGGCGCCCGGAAATTCTGCCGGTTTCCCATTTTGTGTTACTTCCGGTTTCGTGTGTGTTGATAAAAGCTGGAACAAAATAAGTAAAATTAAAAATGTTTTGTTCTTTTGTTATAGAATAATAATAAAGGAAATAAAAAAAATATGATTGTTGTTTGCTTCTAGCTCACAGGTTTTATCGAATTTACAACCTTATGCTATATTGATGGCTTAGTCCACACTGCAAACGTTTCAAATTTTACATTAAAATTCTCAAGTCCTACCCCATTGAGCAGTAATGTTTATGAATTTGATTTTAAATCTTATTTCTCGAGAAATAAAGGTCTATTTTCTACGATTGATAAATAACGTCATATCATTTTAAAAACATGTTACAGTAATTATGTACAAATTTAAAAAGTCTTCACTTTTTAGAATAATGGCATTACACTACATATGTAAAATTATATATTAATTTAATTTTTATTCACAGTAACTTAAACTTAACTTAATTCATAGAAAAATCTTACCCTAGTAGCACGCCGGAGATTATTGAGTCGCACGAAACACGCACTTGTCTTGAGCGCCATTTTGTTACTGACGAAATGTTATTATGAATATGATAATTACAATTTACAGCGACACACGTATCAATGTATTTCTTGACGAAACATTAGCAAGTGAGATAAGGTATGGCCTTTGTCAAAATAAATAAGTTGGTAGAATAAGGTGACCTATTACGTATCATAGTTATATCTTTATCAAATGCTATGAAATTATATTATTTTTTTCCTGTTTATAATGTAACCTAATATGCGTACACTAAGTAATTATATGTTATCCACCAATCCAGACCGGGCCCCCGTGGTGGATTATGTCCCACCCCTACTCACGAAAGTGAGGGAAGACCGCGGTTTCAGCAGTGGGACGATATGGATGATGATGATTAATAAATTGTACCATTTATTATTATCCATTTCAATTTTATGAATAGCAAATTCATAAAATAATAAGCACAGTGGATAATAATTATGTTAAGCCACATTATAAGTACCTAGATAACTAATTTCGGAAATCTCCCTCTTGGGGGTCGGCGGCCTAGGGAGATTTCCGGAATAATCCCAAAATATAATATCCCTTTTTCTTTTTATACTAAGTATTGATTCCTACTACAATACGAAATTGGTCCATTGTGTGGTGTGGATGTTGTGATTTTCAGTAGGTACCTACCTATATCAAACAATCACAGTTTTTAAAAGTAGGTACCTAATTGCTTGGTATTCGTTGATAACATAGTTGATTAGATTGCAGTTGTTACGGTAGATAATGCGTAGCGCCTTTAAATTGTAAACAGTATATCTGCTTACCTGGTAAATAGAAACAAAAAGGCTTGTAAGTTAGTAGTTAGTATAGTTTAGTACGTGCGTTCCTATATAATATGTAAATTTATACCTAGGGTTACTGTTCCATTAGAACATTATTTACTGTAATGGACCGTTTTTCCTAACAAGTGACTACTCCAAAGTTACTGTACTGTCAGTTCCATAATTTTTATTAGTGTCGGCATCTAGTTCATTTCTTTATAACTTTTAATAACGCACTTAGAAATAAAAGTCTACTCAACAAAAGATGGCGCTTTTTCTGTTCAATCTTGTTGAACTGTTGTTCTTTCCTTCTTTTTTTTCTGTTCTGTGTACGAAATTCGTTGATAATGTTTTTACGACACAACGTAAGATGTCGCTGTTTAAGAGTTATCATAATCACAGTAGATTTTTGTATTTAAGTATGGCAATCATTACATATTTTCCGTGCAGGAAGACATCGTCAGGAAACCCACAATACCTACTCGAGAATTATATCGGAGGTGGATATGATATCCATCCACCAATTCGGACCGGGCCCCTGTGGTGGATATGGCCTAACCCTCAACACGAAAGTGAGGGAGACCCGTGCTCAGCAGTAGGCCGCTATGGGTTGTTGATGATGATGGCAATTATTAGAATTGTCAAACTTGTTGCGCATACCCTACCAAATTGAAAAGTCTCCGTTGAGCTAGATTTTATTGAAAATTTGACTACTTTCGAAATCAACTGGATTTCTTTCAGTTGTCAGTAAAGATTCAATGGTGGTGGAGGTTTGTGACGGTCTATGTACTAACAATATTTTCGTAATAACTTTCTTTAAAAATGCCTTATTGGTATTACGACAAGAAGGATTTGCAGAACACTCCCTCGTTCCGCGATGGGATACTTAACGAGACAGAAAACCGATACAGGAAAGAAGGAGCGAGGTTTATTATCGACACTGGCTCGAAGATGGATTTAGGTTATAATACTGTTGCCACTGGAGTTGTTTATTTCCACCGTTTCTACATGTTCCACTCGTTCAGGACGTTCCCGAGGTATATTACTGCATGCTGCTGCCTCTTTTTGGCGGGCAAAGTGGAGGAGACTCCAAAGAAGTGTAAAGACATAATAAAAGTTGCAAAGTCTTTGCTCACGGAGCTGAAATTTGCGTCTTTCGGCGAGGATCCGAAGGAAGAAGTCATGACTCTGGAGCGTATTCTGCTGCAGACGATCAAGTTCGACCTGCAAGTGGAGCACCCGTACGGCTACCTGCTGAAGTACGCCAAGTGCTTGAAGGGAGACAAGTCTAAGCTTCAGAAAATGGTGCAAATGGCCTGGACCTTTGTTAACGACAGGTTAGTATTCCTTTGATTAATATAATCTCTGTTCTAAAATTAATCAAACTGCTTTTTGTACCACAATCTTGACAAGTACTGGAACTTAACTTTTTGTATTCATGTTTGTAATACCTATGAAAAGTGCAGTTACAAGACTTTTTTAATGGTAGAGTTTAGTTAGTACCTAACCACATGAAAAAGGTCCTTTCTACTCTCTTGTAAAGTTTAGTTGTTTAGTGCCTCATTTAAATGCAGTGGCGTAGCGTGCCTTGAAAGGGCCCTGTATCAAAATTAGTTCCAAAATGAGGGTCCCAAATGAAGGCTAAAAGGTATTGCTTACATACTCATAAGAGGACCCTTTAGCCCAGGGGCCCCGTATCATTGATAGGGCTGATACGGCGGTAGCTAAGCCCCTGCTTAAATGTTTTCTTCAAGATACTCTGCACACTCCATAGTGTTTTCCCATACTACCAACACAACAGTTGTGTTTCTCGCGGCAAGTTATGAAACACAAGACAGTTGTGTTCTCAGCACTGAATGCGTTAACATGTTCACTGCAGAAAACACAACTATGGTGTTTTTCATAACTTGTATCGAGCGCGGGAAAACACTACTGTGTGTGCAGAGCCGCACTTGTGGCTAGACAAGAAAATCGGCTCAGCAGTCAAAGTGAAATGTTCAACTTGTAAGAGTGCACTATTTTAGCCTACTTGCAATAAGTAATTTGAGTTTCAAGTCAACCATTTTTCAATATCTACATTAACTTAATGTCTGAATGATGGTGCTTAATCAACCTTACTGTTGATAAAATAAGGTGTAACTTGCGGAAAACCACCCACAAAACCTTGAAAGGAAAACATTTTCTATCATTTAACGTTTTCTTTCATCCATGTAACTTTGGCAGAATAAAAATATTTTCTCCAACATAATATTGTCTCAATGTGATTATAATGCAAGCACTTGTCCCACAGTTTATGTACCACACTATGCCTGCAATGGGAGCCGGAGGTGATAGCGGTAGCATTAATGTTCCTAGCGGGGAAACTGAGCAAGTTTGAGGTTGTAGACTGGAATGGACGGTCGGCCAAGCATACCGCGTGGTGGGACATGTTTGTTGAAGATATCACAATGGAGCTTTTGGAGGATATTTGTCATCAGGTAGGTTATTTTCCTTATAAATTATGGTTTGTGTTTTATTAAGTGAACTGTATAAATGCCTATTTCTGATTTGAGTGGACATTGTTCACAATTAACAGTTTAGATTGCGGAAATCGCATGTTCAAAAATGAAAATATTATCGTTTTTTTCTGCTTTTAATCTAATTTTTAATCAGTAAGAACATGCCATTATATTGTTTTTGGCACTGTTCACTATTTAGGTGATAGTATTGTTTTTATTTTGAGTCTAAGCGAGCTTTGATTTGTGAGTTTGGATTAATTCAAATTAATTGTTCTATATTATTATATTGGAATAAGCAACTCAGTCCAGATTAACCCTGGGCTTGTCTATTATGTGGAGCAACTACCCTCCTTATGTAATAAACAGCAGACATACCACCTGTGCACTGACAATCCAATCATTAGCATTATTTACTGAACAGTATATGGGACCACTCAGATAAAAAACAAACCTACCATATCAAAATGAGGTCACCACAAAAAAAATCTATGTGTGGTGCAACTTCGAAGTACTTTCCTATTCGATCATGTGAGCTGACACTGAACTACTTGTCAACAGGTGCTAGATCTGTACTCACCCCAGCCTCAGCCAGCAGGGGGAGACTCACCCCCCAGCCTAAACACCCCGAAGGCTTCAAAAAACGAGAAGAAGCCTCCGCCAGTTACACCGCCTGCTTCCGTATCACCTGTCGCCCCTGTCGTCTCTAAACCCATCGCAACTCCCATTAAGAATGGAGCGGATACCAAATTCGAAACTCCCAAGATGGAGCCAATGAGGTATGGTTACCCCGCGTACCCTGGTATGCCTTATCCACCCGTGTATTCAGCACCGCCGCCAAATATACCGCCTCCTCCAAGGTTGCCTATGAGCGGGCCTCCACCACCTTTAGTGTACTCCGAACCCCCTCCCGCACCTCCTTCTAGATACCCTCATGTTAATGTCCCCCCTCCTAATTACCCGTACCCACCCCTCACGGGCCGGGGTCCCCCGCCCCCCGGGCCGCCGCCGAGGCCGTACTACCCGCCACCCTAGTGGATAATTTTAGTTAGGTTGATATGTAATTTTTTACTAAAATATAATGGATAGACTATCTTTTTCTGTTTTATTTAAGTTCCCCTTACTGGTTATTCAAATAGACTTTTATTTTTTATGGGTTTTTAAATATTTTACAATGTTTTGTTCATTTACTGTGACACTCATTTTACAATGTCCACGCTTATGCTTTGATCGACTCTTGGATTCTATCTCTAGAAGGAAACATTAAAAAAGTGAACATTTAATAGTATTACATTTTATTGTCAGTACATCGGAAAGACAACAGGATCACTCAATTCACACAATAATACGGCTGCAAGGCCTGACGCACACCGCTGAATTCATTTCACAATGAAAACAAATACTGCAAACCGAAATGAAGTGACAAAATCATTAATAGATTAAAAACTTTAGTACGAAATATAAATGATACGTAAAACTCAATTATAAATAAACATTCGTTAATATTATTGTGCATAAAACGGAATATACAGCTTAAATATAAATTTCCATTGGAGCTGCCATTAGACTAGATAGGTACAAAATACGTAAAAATGAACACAATCAATGCACCCGATTTAAGCTGAGTGAACTTCAATATATTTTAAAACTTCTCATGACACTGGCGACATCAACTTTATAAGTTATATATGAGCTTTTGAAATTGTATAAAAATAACTAACCTACGAAGGCACACGATATCTCATCTCAGTGTAAGTATATCAGATCGCGGGTCATCTCCGGAATAAGGCACATTATTATCACTTAAGATACGAACAAAACGACATTACACTTCCAACACAATTATAATACACGTGGTTACAGCTTACGCACTAGTTTTGAGACGCTCGTCTCTAAATTGCTAATAATTATAATACTTTTCATGCGTTTTCAATAAAAATAATAGAAATTCATTCAACAATTGCTAAAATACAATTAAAATATCCAAACATCGAATTATAATATAATACATTGTTATTAAAATAGTACAAATTAAATAGGTAATAATATACAATCACTAGACAGGTGGTAGATTTAATCTTTTCAGTCCAACGCAAATCTCAAAGAAAGATTCATAGATCTTATAACCAGTCGAATTCATGACTTACACATGATTTCCTTTATTAGGAAAAATTACTTTAGAAATGCATCCTTTACAAAATGCTTGACTCTATATGCATTACACCTTTAGGCCAGGACAACAGGACTCTATGCTTAGGGGTCATCCATAAAGTACGTCACACTAATTTCGTGACTTTTTGGTCCCTCTCCCGTCCTCGTCACACTTGATCACATTTGTGAGACTCCCCCCTCCCTCGTGTGACGTATTTTGCAATTTTACATCGAGAAATTATTAAATTTAAAATTTGTTCAATCAAATGTTATTATTATGGATTTTGCAATGTAATAAATAAGTCGGTAAAATAGGTCAGATAACGAGAAAATGAAAATAGTCACGTTAAATCGAATAATAAGCAATTTAAGATTATTCGACAGCAGTCAAATAGCTTACTAACTCACTTTTCAATTCCACGTATTTTTTAACATTTCAGTAGATTCTAAAAGAGGACGTTGTTACTTATGCTTAACCAACTACTCACAATAGTTTTAATAAATTAGTCATTAGTGAGGGTGAGAATTGTTTAACAATTAAGGCCAGGTTTGAGCAAAAGTTTGCATTTACATATTTGTCAATTAAATTATTTGCTGAATTGGAACTAAGCCATTCAGTTCCGCTGCGCTTTAAAAGCTGCGTACACATTGACCCAACGAACAGCATTCGGACACGGCCTTTGAAAGACCGTTCAAATATATTTGGTGTGAACACACGTACGTTGGGACTCAAATCCACCGATACACGAATCATCCGTTTCTAAGTCCGTATCGCACGCTCTCTCGCTTCAACTGAGCGTTCGTTCGTTGGTTTTCGGCGTCCGTCTTCGATTTTTTGAGGTTTCGAGGCGCATTACTAGCGAACGCAAACGAACGATCATATTCTAAATATTAAAGAATATTGTATGTTAGTGCCGGCGTTGGTACTTGTAAATGTCAGTTAGAATCGCCCTGCAGATACGACCAACGAAGGCCAGCGAAACGCGTTCGTTCGCGTGCGTAGGGCCGGTGTGGACACAGCTTTACAGCGCTAAGAGTGAGAATCAACCGGAGACAAAAATTTATACTCATCATCAAAATATCACCAAGAGAGTGATGACGGCTTATATGAGGCGCGTCCTCGTGAGGTAGTGCAGCAGCAGCTGGTGCAGGAAGCGGTACTGGTGTACGTTTTGTATCAGGCCGGCGCGCTGCTGGTGCAGCAGGCTCACCGTGTTGGGGATGTCCAGCTCCTGCGGACAACCAGACGGTTAGGGGACAGATATTAGTGCATCTGCCGCAGTACGTCCGAGGAGGCGCGGCCGCTACCTGGTTGTTGTCCAGGATGTCGTGCAGCAGGTCGGCGGCGAGGGCGGTGCCGCTGCGGCCGGCGCCGGCGCCGCAGCAGAACGCCAGCGGCGCGTTGGAGCCCAGCAGCGGCTCCGACTCGCACGCCAGGCGCAGGCTGTTCAGCTCCGACAGGAACCCTGCGCCGCAGAATACATACTATGGGTACTCTACAAATAGATCGGCGGTCCCCGCCCGCAATGCGTCTCCCTGCGCCTCTACCCGTAATCGGAAGGTTAATCAATATTACCCGCCCAAATAACAAATCACAATAGACAAACGGTTAACTGTGCACCTTCATACTAGCGCGTTGTCTTTCTTGTCGGTCGCGTAGTATCTCGGAGTACTTACACACGCATTTGGCGCGTCCACAAACGTCATAGTGAGTTGTCAAATTAGCATTCGTAGTGTCCAGGGGTATGGCGACCCCCTTTCGTCCCTCGGAATGCACGCCCCCCTTACCCAGAAAGCTGTCGACGTCGTCGGGCAGCGTCTGATCGTGCGGCCAGCGCGCGTAGTGCAGGTGCCACAGCGTGCGCGCCGCGCCCCCCCGCGCCCCGCGCCGCAGCGCCACCCGCAGGCACGCGCCCCACGCCGTGCGCACCGACGCGGCCGCCGTCACCTGGAACTGAGGACGCAGGTGAGCCGGGGCGCGGCGCCGGCGGCGGGCCGGGGCGGCGCCGGCGGCGGGCCGGGGCGGCGCACTCACGTCGCCGTAGTGCTGCGCGGCGCCGTCGGGCGGCAGGTAGCGCGGGCGCGGCGCGCCGCCCACGTGCGCCAGCAGGCGCGCGCCCACCTGCCAGGCGCACTCCCACACGCGCGCGCCCTGCTCCGCGCCGCCCGCCGCGCCCACCACGTAGAACCGCTGCGTGCTGCCCACCGTCATCTGCGAACGAATTCTTTAGTTACGGAGTGCCGTCCAAACATTGCAGCTGTCTGTCTACGTAGACTTGTGTTGCGGACCGATTTTGACTTAGCTTTCGTTGTTTAATCGAGTTGGAATCTGGACGCCTGTCGAGGTCCGATGACGAACGGACAGATCGAAGAGATTCTTCGGCTGTCGATGTGATCGAAGGTGGTTCAGAATAAGTTTAAAGCGTGTTATGAGATCGCACGTTTTCGGCGAGGAATCTCATACTCAGTACTAAAAAGTAAACTTACAGTGATATGCGAGGCGTTGATATACCCGTGCGGGTTGGAGGGCGTGGGCTGCAGCTTGACGCGGTTGTCCTCGTAGGGGAGGTGGGCGGTGCTGTGGCCGTTGAGGGCGGCGTACTGCGGCAGCAGCGCCGTGCGCACCTCGCCGCCCCCACCCACCGACCGCCCCTTCGGGATCTGCTCGAACGCGAACGCTAGCGCCTCCTCGGACATCTTGCGTTCTAGGATTTGGCACTGAGGGACAGCATTGTTCGATTTTAATTTATATTATAACTAGTTGCGCCCGCGACTGCACCCACATTGAGTATTGTTTCACGGGAACATTTTAATAAACTATCTGTGTGCCGAACTTCACCCAAATCCGTTCAGCTGTCTTTAGAATGTTTAGATAACCGCTCGGCCCCACTCATTTAATGCTCGATTAGAGTTAATCGCAGCATTAATAGATTAATAGATCAGATTATACTCACACGTCCAACAGAAGGAATCTACGTCCACCAAAATTATAAATGGTACCAAAGTGTGTGCCAGTATGTTTGGTTTGCCCTCTCTTCACGCCGTAACGGCTGAACAAATTTTGATGAAATTTGGTACATATATACTATAAGTCCTGAGCTAACACTTAGGATACTTTTTATTCTGTACTAATGTGTCATGTGGGATAATAATCATGGTAAAACCGCGGGGCGTGGATAGTGCGTAATATACGTCGCACGGTCGACTGGAATCAAATTGTTCCAAATCGAATCGATATGAATCACCGATAACTACAGGAATGGCTGTTGATAAACATACGGTCTGATAACGTGATCAAAATAAACATGCACCGCTGGGAATTTATTAATTACGCTGAGTTTACAAATTGAGTTTATAAATAGAAATAATACTGACGAGGTGTGATTAATGATTGTAATATGAGATTAAAGATATCAATAAGATAGAAGATTAATTAAATAAATGTCACAAAAGGACACTTCCTAGGCTTTTTAAAACACTTTTTGGTCTTGGAGATAATTTAGACATAATTTCTTGTAAAAAATACCGAATTCAAATGGATTTACTAAAAAACTACCGAGTCAATTTTCGTGTAATTTTTATTGGATTATTCTGGAAGTCTACCTTTTCACAATAACAAAGAGTCATCTAAATATTTTTGGAAATCTATGAGATTAACAGATTCGATAAGTATGTATTGTGCTGTCGAATTAAAACTAACTTCTTTTTGAGGAATGAAAAAATTGATGTGGTTTACCTCTTAGGCTATTATAATCTGCGCACTAAAACTTTAAGTTTGTTTCCTTTTCTTGTATTTGAAAATATAATAAGCAAACACTCACCATAGTTTCTTTGGTAATACTGGGCGGCAGCGGCTGGAACTTGGGCAGGCCGGTGGACCAGCGGTG
This sequence comes from Campaea margaritaria, assembly GCA_912999815.1. Taxonomy (NCBI): domain Eukaryota; kingdom Metazoa; phylum Arthropoda; class Insecta; order Lepidoptera; family Geometridae; genus Campaea; species Campaea margaritaria. The sequence continues at coordinate 11,817,710 of OU538798.1, forward strand.
CTTGTTGGCGGGGTGGGCGACCACCTTGCCCTTGTCCCGCCCTAGGGTCGCGCTCTTCACCTCACTCGTCTTAGCCCGCCCCATGAACATGCCCCACCTTCTTCTTTTCTTCTCTTTACTGCTAATATTCTTGGATTCCTCCGCACTGGAGTAAGTCGAGTTGATCACGCAACTCGATATCGCACTGTCGACCGTGCTCTGCGACACGTTCGAGTGATCCAGCGCCGACCGCACGTCGGGCACGCTTATCGACGTGACGTTGTCGCTCGATTTACTGATCGTGTTGTTATTCGACACCTTGTGGGTGGAGAGGCTCTGGTACGGAGTCTCGTCGTACTCCTTGTCGTCGCGGATCGACATCTTGTCGACCGAGAGAGTCACGTTTTCGAATTCGTCGGGTCCGTTTATGGATCTGTTCGACACGTTCAGCTCTTTGGGGACGCTGGATTCGCGCACGCCCTTGATGATCTGAGCGTTGACGTAATGTCCGTCGGCGTCCGGCGGGGCGGCGGCGCCGTCGGCGGAGAGGCTGCGCGCGCGGCCCCGCGCGGAGGCCGCGCCGGCGCTCTGCCAGGGCAGCGGCACGTTCTCGTAGATCGGCTCCTGCGCGTCGTTCATCTTGATCTGCGTCTGCGGCAGCACCAGATGTCGTCGGTAAGGCATCCTATGCATCGGCATAGAGTACATTATGTTCCCTCTCTCATCGTACACCTTCTGTATGTTGTCAGATATGTGATGAGGGTCGATTATTATGTGCGGTTTGGGGTCCAGGACCGCGGGGAGGTTGTTGTACGTGCCGTGGGCGCCCGGCATTATGTTCGGGCTCGCGTAGTTCACGTGATTGTTGATATATCCCAAGTACTGCCTGTTGAGCGCCGTCCGCGTCGAGACTAAGTCCGGACTGGATCCCGACACGTGGGAGTTGATATACCCTCGGTGGTAGTTCAGGGCTTGACTCGCGACCGCCAAATCGGGGGTCGAATTGGACGCCAGCCCGTTCGAGGGGTAGGGAGGGGGCGGTTTGTACACGTTGACGTAGTGCAGTTGGCCGATATCCGTTTGCACGTTGGGGTTGACGGCGAAGGGGTACCCGGGGGACACGTAGTTGAGTCCGTAGGCGAAGTCGTCCGCGGCGGCGCCGGCCTGCGCGGCGGGGAAGGGCCCGCGCCGCACGTCGGGGTGCGAGCCGTAGGCCGCGCCGGCCTGGTAGCGGCGCTGCGCCTCCGTGCGCTGCTGCTGGTACTTCTGCTGCAGCGCCGTCTCGTAGTCCGGCGCCGCGCGGTACTGCGGCAGCGCCGCGCGCGACGCGCTGCAATGCCGACGGGCCTATGTTAGCGGCTGAGGGTTCTGTGTGCAATGTATCCGGCATCGTCACATCGACGCTGGGAGGATATTGATGTAACATTTTTTTTTTATTGGAAATGTCTTATACATTTGCATTCGATACTATGAGCCGTTCAAAATGATCCCAAACACAGTCCCGATGAACCATGGTCTCCCAAACGCCCAGACTCAGAGCAAACACTTGTTCACAGAAATCTTTGTCCTGCGCGGGAAACGACCTCGCAACCACACGCGTCGCAGTCGGCTCATCACCCACATACGCCACGGAAGCCGCCAACAAGCGCGCACTACAGTGCAGGATCGCGGTTCCGGAGTTCACCCAGCGATAGAGGAGCTCGCCGGTAGACACACCAAGTTACCGTGTTTGTCTCCACTTCACGCCGAAACGGGAGAACGGATTTCAATGAAACTTGGTATACAGATACTTAAGGTCCTATAATAGAATATAGAATACTTTTTATCCGGTAAATTTGACGGGTCCTATGGGATAATAGTTAACGCGGGTGAGACCGCGGGGCGCTGCTTGTTTATAATAAGAATGAGATTAGCGAGATCGCCGCAGTGGTCCGCGGCGGCGGCGGCTCCTCACCTGCTCTGGTCGCGGTCGCGCTGCAGCTCGAGGCAGGAGGTGGAGTGCGCGCGGTGCGCGGCCGACAGCGGCTGGCCGCGGGCGCCGGGGGACGCCGCCTGGCTGTCCAGCTCCTCGCGGCTCTCCGACAGGCCGTGCTCCTGCGGGGACGGAGGCACCTTGTTGTCGGTTGTCGGAGGAGGTAGCCGATAAAGTAGTCTGAGATTATCAGGCTGCCCGAAGGCTTCATACGTGTTTTAATAGTATAAATTTGAACCTACAGCTCAACCTACCCTTGGAATAACTTATGAAAATTTATTGATCGAGATCAAACCCGATGTTATTAGGGTGCAAAGCCCACAAGATATCGGATTTTAAACTACGATGATATAGCTAGATAACCATTTACGATTCACGACGAGCTAGAGATTAGAAACTTTAAACATAGCTCGTAATTGTATGACAAACAAAAATTATAAAATATATAATTTAAAAAACACGAATTTTTCATTTTACGGTCCTCAATACGTGTACAAGATTAACTTGTAATTATGCACAAGTCTTTATGTCGATGAAATTTACGTTCTAAGATTCCGTTACATAGATAGATACAGGAGAAGCTAATAAAAGCGTGTTAAAAAAATACAAATTGGTTAAGTACCAAAACCTTCAATTTAATATCTTAAGTTCAAACGCCAGTCCACAGGGTTGATAATTACTAAGAAATCAATTGAATGCACGGTAAATACACCCATCGGAGCATAGCTTGCTCGATGCAGCGATAGTAACTCGAGTAGAGATTACTTGCGATACCTTCTCCGATGCGCTAATTGACAGGTTTGGTGGCATGCAGTTGCTTTGCACGCAATGTTTAAAAAAACAAAAGTTAAATTCGATACTGGCAAAATGCAAAATCATGCGAACAGAAATTAACTAATTGAAATTAAATTAATCTCACCTAATCTTCCGATATCCACCACGGAGGCTTTCTAAGTCATGTGAAATAACTAACAATGTTTATATCGAAAAAACGAGTAACAATTACGTACATATGTACAAAAATACACATTGGTACAGTCAACATAAAAATTAAATAATGACCAGACAAGATTCAAAAACTATGACCGGTATTTAGTATAATTAATTTTTAATATAATCAGTTTTTTAAAAATGTCATAACTCCCTCCTCTCTTCCTTTCTATACCTCTATTCAACAGGATTCAGTAAAGGTCAGGGAGTTATGACATTTTAAAGGTATCAGATTATATTGAAAACAATTATGACAAGCGTTTAATACCGATCATAGTTTTGATCATCATTTACTTTTGATGTTGACTGTACGTGTCCGTACTGGAATTTGAACTCGCGTTTTCTGCTTGGAAGGCGGACGTTCTCCCACTAGGCTATCACCACTCGTATTAACAATAGTTAATCTGATTATAAACACGTGTCAGCAGATACGCATCATTAGTACGTTCACTGCTGACACCGAGTATGTTTTCCAGCAGGGGCGTGCCGTCTGTGTGAGCCGCACTGTAGTAGCGCCACGTTAAACACACGCCTGTGTTTCGCCACACAGCCGGCACGTAAACTGCGCTAACACAAAAGCTGTGTTTTCCCGCACCCGCGTAAATTTATAAAAAACACAACTACTGTGATTTCAGCATTGCCTACCTCAAGCAATGCAATCGTTTGTAGATCAATTAACCGAATGTTTGGAAGAGTAGCGAACCGCGCGGTTCCTAGATGGCGCGATAAGCGAGGCGCACGCACGGATCGCCGTTCGAGATACGACTAGCGATTACTATTTTTTGTGAGACACGGTTGCCGAGCGGTAACGCATCATCACTTACCATCAACTGCGATTTATTGTTCTCTGTATAAAAAAGAGTGAGATCGGGTTGGTTCTGTTTCGCTAGTTTTCTTCAGCAGTTTGAGCAAAACTCAAATAATTTATTGTAAGTAGGCGATAAAGCACTTTTACAAGTCCTACAGTTACTCTCATATACAAAGAGAAGAATAAAAACTTAAAATATGTTTTTTATTTCTAATTTGTTACTGATGGTAAGCGGAACGCCTGCCCATAACAGCTACGGGGTCACCCAGAATCTGTAGGCACTGCGCTGGTCACCCTGAGACATTGGTTCTAAATTCTCATACGCCCAGTATATTAGCTGGAAACAGTGCCGTTCAAACTGGAACACAGTATTGGTTGCACACTACTGCTGGGCGGAAGAATATCTAGCGGCTGTGTGGTACTTCCCCAGGTGCACTCTTGCAGAGATACCACTTACGGTGTGGGAGAAATAATTAGCTACATTGTGTATTGAATAATGTGGCATTCGTGGCGTTCCGTCAAGCTTCAACGACTTGGCTGTTAGGTAATTAAATACGATGAACAACCACAGGAGTTTGAACCGTGCTGTGTAAATTAAAAAAAAACACCCATGTATGACTTTTCTTTTGATTTATTAGTAAACAATTATCATTATCGTTACAATTAGGACCATTAAAGAGATCAGCAAAAAAGTTAAAATAAATTAAATGTCAGCCAAACGACCCAATATGGTACAGTCAATATCAAAAGTAAATGATGATCAGATAAGTTTCACAAACCATGACCGGTATTTAGTGCATTAAACGCTTGTCATAATTATTTTCAATATAATCTGATTCCTTAAAAATGCAAAATGTCCCGTCTATCACTGAATCCTGTCGATTTTTGTTGTTATTGAATCAATTGATAGATTTGAGATTTACGTAAGAATAGAGAGGACGAGAGGAGGGAGTTGTGTAATTTTTAAGGAATTAGATTACAATGAAAATAATTATAAAAAGTCTTGGTCCGATCATGGTTTTTAAAATAAGTTATCATTTAATTTTCATGTTGACTGTGCAACATACATGGGGCTCCAATTGATGCACAATATAACCACCTCACATTGCATCGTTTGATGGAGGTATAATGACCCTGTATAAAGGAGTTGGGGTGACTTTATTTTCATTTTTACTTTACTTCAAGAGTAGAGTTAGAGGGGATGAGAGGAGGGTAGAAGTTGACATGTGCACCCCTAGACTGACATCAGTGCAGTCCTTTCCGCCCCTATATCGAATGAGATATGTATTCACTAGTCAATGGCTGGAACGGTAGTCGGCGCCGCCCGCTGCCACCACTTTCCATCGGATCTCTCGTTGATTGCCACTTACCTTGCATTATCCGCACGGCATGATTTGTGGGGAAAAGTGTTCTGACTACGAATTTATTAGTGACTGGCTACGCCCGGCGGTTTCTCCCGTAGTACCCGTTCCCGTGGGAATACGGGGATAAAATATAGTCTATGTTACTCGTTGGTAATGTAGCTTTATTATGTATGCTCAGAGCGATCTCTTTCAGAGATCAGTGCATAGTTTTCAGTGTATAAATTAAACTAGTGACCCGCCCGGCTTCGCACGGGTGGATAGATAGGAGAAAGATAAATGAGCACTTTATTTGGACACTATACCATTTGGATATATGGTATGCAAATCTTTTTGTACCTATTGATATGCTCTCTAAAACTGCAATAGTTACATTATTTTTTTCACAGCCCATGTAATTTTAAACATCTTGTTTTACATTATTAGAGTTTCCATAAGGAAGCCTAATTTTTTAGCAAATAAAATATAGTCTATGTTACTCAGTAATATTACAGCATTCTATTGGTGAAAGAATTTTTTAAATCAGTCCAGTGGGTTTTTGATTTTATTCATTACAAACAAACATACATCATCATCATCAACCCATATTGTTCCACTGCTGAGCACGGGTCTCCCCTCACTTTCGTGAGGAGGGTTAGGCCATAATCCACCACGGGGGCCAAATCTGGATTGGTGGATCACCTACCATCCACCGAAATAATTCTCGGGTAGGTATGTGGGTTTCCTTACGACAAACAACATAAAATATATACAAAAATACAAACCGTTTCTTATTATAACATTAGTGTAGATGTGTGACCCACCTTGAAGGCGGTGACGTGCAAGGCGGGCGCGTGGTCCTCGCTGAGCGCCGCCTGGTGGCGCATGTAGAAGGTGTGCTGCAGCACACACATGCGCCAGACGTACTTGCCGTCCTCGGGGCTCGCCAGCGTGAACATCGCCGACTGCGGCTGCGAGTGGCACTCGATGCTGAACGTGCGCTTGTGGTTGATCACGTTCGTGATGTCCATCCACCTGGGGAGAACGGAAACGCCGTTAACTTAACACTTTGACAGCTGAGCCGATTTTCTTGTCTAGCCACGGTTACGGATCTGCACACTCCATCGTGTTTTCCTCTACCGCTAACACAACAGTTGTGTTTTCAGCAGTGAACGTGATTACATAAGGCATGTTCACCGAGCGGCGAAAGTCTAATGGGAGAACGTCCGCTTTCCTAGTAGAGGATTACGAGCTCAAATCTCAGTGCGATCACGTACAGTCAACATCAAAAGTAAATTATGATCGAATAAGTTTCGAAAACCATGACCGGTATTTAGTGCATTAAACGCGTCGTAATTATTTTCAATATAATCAGATTGCTTTAAGAGGTCATATCTCCTTATCCCTCGCTAAATCCTGGTCGTCGAATCGAATCTATTGGGATAAGGATCGAATCTCTTGAACAAATATTACATCTTACAATTAAAGAAGACCATGAAATCGTTTTAACGTTTTAATACAAATGGTAATTGAGTGTTGACCTTGGATTAAGCACAGCCTTCAGCTCACGAGTACCATGTTAAATCCATTGAAGAGCTGACATTTAAACATTCTGAAGCCGTAAACTATATTGCACGTTTGGCATAATATATTGCAGTTTCGCAAATATGTAGATGAATTGTTTGAGGGCCTTGAGAGAAACAGCATCCGAAGTAATACCTTCCGGTTTGAAGGGCACTGTTTCCAGCGAAATTACTGGGCATTTGAGACTTTAGAACCGATGTCGCAGGGTGACGAGCGCAGTGCAGTGCCGCAACAGATTCTGGGTGGCACTGCAGCTGTTATGGGCCGGCGTGGCGCTTACCGTCAGGTGAATGATTGGCTAGTCTCGTTACTTAGTAATATAGCGTGAGGTCTCATGACTTGCGGTTGTTTGTAGTAAATCCAGCCCTGTCGCCTATGCAAAGTTCATAGCACGTTGCGTATTTGGTGGCAGCTTCAACAATCTTCGCACTTAGGCCCTGTAAATAAAAAGTTTGATGGCCTCCATGGTGTAAGTGGCTGATGAGCCACCTGCGAAGCATGAGGTTGTGGGTTTGATTCCCGGAATTGTCAACCACGGTTATTTGCTTTGAGGCCATAGTCCTCGTAATTGCTGGTTCCCTAGATACAGGGAATCCTAGTTAGAGGTGTTATAAAAAAAAGTCCAAAATAAAAGCAGGTTACCTATAAAAATGTGGAGTGTCACTGGTCTCGGTGAGCACTCGGATGCCAGTGAGCGAGATGGCGATAGTGACGTCGCTCTGGTTGGCCTGGTCGCGCGCTGAGAACATCTCCTGGCCATAGCCTCGCAGCTGCTGGCAGGTCGTGATGAAGCCTTCCTCTGCTTGCGCCTGAAACGGAGTTAAGGTTACCGTTCGAGGTTAGCCTCACAGATAAGACATCGCGTTCAGACGCCTTGCTGTTCGTCTCAAGCCGCAAGAAATTAAACCCAATTTCGAATGACGCGGTGACTAAACAGATGTGTGTCGGGCACCCTACGGGACAGTCTCTAATATGACATATTTGACGAAAAGGTCGTGTGCCTGGTGGTAAGCGCCAAGCGCCACCCATCCACGCGGAGCTCTCGTCATCTCAAGACTTTGGTTTAAAGCTTCAAGTCTTCGTCGTGTCATTTTCTTATCTAGTATTTCGATGTGTATACATGTGTTTGTTCTGTGTAGTCAGAAGAAATGTTTTTCTTGCTTCAGTAATATTTACATTTATATATAATATTTGCATTTTACTGCTTGGCAGTTGACTATCTGGCACTTAACCCTGTCAGAAGAGCTCTACCACATCAAAGCCCATAGCACGGAAAGGAGGCCCAAAGGAGGCCCAGAGGACGGAACAGGTTATTCAAAAAAATACTACCTTTTTCTAAGTCTTTATGAGACTCTATGAAATAAAAATACAGTTAGCAGATCCGTAACATAATTAGCATGCATACCACATTCATGCAAAGTGTATTTCCTGACTCACAAATCAAGTGGTTATTTACGTATCTTACAATTAAATTATTATTTCATTCATGCCTTTTTGTAGTGAACAAGTTAATTGTCTATTATGATTGAGACTTATTGCATGCTCCGTACTCATTAGAGACGCGAAACTTAATTACATGTAACAATAGGAGTTTATAAAATAGTTTTATTGAAAATTTAATAACAAAGTCATGTCATGGTTGAGTTGAAGGATTTTGTTTGTATATGGAGCTAGGTAGGCCTTCGTTTGTGCTTCTATGGGAGAGGCTCTTTTTACGGAATATACCGAGGTTAGTATTAATGCTTTTAGAGGCATTAATTTCTTTTCTAATTAATTAATTAAGGCTGCTTTTTACTACTACAGCCAGTGGTAATATTTTATGATTTAATGATGGTATTTATGATATTCCTAATCTGTACATCCTATCCTACTTAACACTTTCACTGTTGAGCCGATTTTCTTGTCTAGCCACGGGTGCGACTCTGCACAATCCATACTATTTTACCATACAACAAACACAACAGGTGTGTTTTCCAGCACTCACCGCAAGTTATGAGAAACACAACTGTTGTGTTTTCAGCACTGAAGGTGTTAATTTTATAAATGTGAAAGTTTGTGAGGATGGATGGATGGTTGTTTGTTAGTCTTTTATGCAAAAACTACTAAACGGATTTGGATGAAATTTGGCACACATTATAGTTTATTACCTGGATTAGCACATAGGATACTTTTCATATTAGCTGCATAGGCACAGATTTGGTCCAGCAATAATTAACAAATGTATTGTCTCTATAAATGCCACATGCAAGAGACTAAGCACAGGCAGTATTTAATCATCAATAACCCATAATGTCCCACTGCTGGACACAGGTCTCCCCTCACTTTCGTGAGGAGTATTAGGCCATAATCCACCACGGGGGCCAGATCCGGATTGGTGGATCACATATCTACCTCCGAAATAATTCTCGGGTAGGTATGTGGGTTTTAACACGATGTTTTCCTTCACCGAAAAGCGAGTGATAATTACATACATATGTTTTTTTAGTATTTAATAAATGAACCAATTATAAACCTGGCCCCAATGTTTATAGATTGCGATTGCATCTTTGCAATTTGTAGTAATAATGTGATTCAAGGTCAATAACATGCCTTTCTTATCAATCTAATAATAACTGTGCGTACCACATATATGAGGAATTAAAAACAATGGAATAAATAAATACAATGATAACAAAATCATCTCTGATAGTGGATAGTGTGTACTAGGATTAACAAGCTTACTATTTCATACATACGAGATATGATTTTAGCAAAACAAGGTAATTTAAAGAAGGCCTTACCTGGGACATATTGTGCAAGGCCATGTGATGTTGAATAACATTCTCCGTCAACCATTCCAGCCGCCCCGTCTCTGCCAACGTGCTCCCGTCTATAATCTGTCCTCCGTCAAGCATTTGCTTTGGAAATGTCAGTAAATTCTTCAGATATTCCACCGTGTGTCTCTCCCGATCATGGTTGCCATACTCTGCTTGTCGACTATAAGATGCCAGTACTACAGCTTGCTGGAAATCACATATAATGCGACCCTCTATTAAGTCATTCTTCAGTTGAAGAAAGTAGTGGTACCGAGTCACCTCATCTGTGATCAGGCTCGTCCCTGAAATGATGTAGTACATGACGCGGAGGTACAGCTGATGGGAGGAGGCGTGTTTGTCCAGTTGACGTTTGAGAGGTCGGTCTAGTTGGACCCATCGCGGCTGCTGGCTGCGGTTGATGTAGCGAAGCCCGAAGAAGTCCGGCTGGTTGATGGCCTGCCGCTGGCACACGTTGTCCAGGCACTCCTGCCCGGAGCTGTCCACTGAGAGCGTGCAGTCCGCGACACCGCCGTCTAGTAACTCTACGCTGATCACGAACAGGCTCTTCGACGCGACGTTGTACTGCCGCGTCTTCTTCAATTTCAGCTTGAAAGGCATCTTCACCGCTAATCCCCAATAACATCACACAGGAAACAAAGGTTACGTTACATTTATGGCGAAGGAATGTAGGAAACGAAGCCTCCGTTACGCGGGCCACATATTTATTACTCTACCATAACAAATTATAATCTTTGAACGTTCCACTGAAGGATAATATGTTACGAGGACGGTGACGCGCGTGTTTCAGTGGAAAGCCATAAAATTAGTCATGTAAACAGATATGTGTAATACAAAAATATATAAATTCACATTCACAACATTACAACCATCGCCAACCGAAATGACAACTGATGTAAGTGACAGTTCAAATGTGGTGTTGCAATTCCACTCTACAAAAATGTATCATTGCCAGGCTCTAATTAAAAATACTAGCAAAAATAGTAGAATTTAAGTTCAAAAGTAGCTCATTAAAAGACAAACACTTGTGCTGTGGTTCGACGAAACTGGTGGAGGCACTGTTGGTGTACTTCCCATGCCATGCCACCGTGTTTCCCATTTATTTACGGCTATACCAACCTCTTACTAAATCCTCTTCAAGGTTAATGTTATAATAAATGAAATAAGTTTTTGATATGATTATTGTATTAATAGTGTCCATGACATTCAATAAAGTAACAAATAACAATTCAAGTTAAAGTAGCTATGTTCTTATTTTAATTTAATCTATATCTAATAGGGCATTTACCTTAATCACAACAAATTAATGATACTGAACAATTTTAACGTCGATCGAAACAATCACGGTCTTTAGACCCGAATTCATTCAAAAGTATACAAATCCACAAATAACTCCTCTTTTTTCTCTATTCAAATAGCTACTCAGATTAAAAAATAAACGAAAAAATATAACATGTATAAAGAAATTTATTAACAAGTATCTAAAAATACAGATATCTATACAAATAGAGGATTAAAATAAGGTGATTTCTGTACAGTAAAATGCTTCACCTTAACAGAATAAGTACAGTTATTTAGTCTTTATTTGGTACACCGGGGACAACATTAAGAGGTTGGCTCAGCTAGGCTTTCAGAACTTTTCGAATTAATTTGATTCGATATCGTTCTCTTCTGTTTGTTACACCTGTGGTTCTCTCTCTCGGTAGACGGGGCCAAGCGAGTTTTCTAAAGTAAAAGGAATCCACACTAAATTGACAACTTGTTACTAGTTGTTCACTTGTTTTCGTTCACCAAACCGTCCACAAAGTTTTCAATTCATGACATAGTTTAGTAACAAATGGACAACCTGACCAATCTATTTTGTGCAACATACTTGATATAATAGAAACTATGAGATGTTTCTTGTTTCACTTTCTCATAAACGCTGTATTACTAGATATGAATGAGAGCCGTGAGTCAGCTTTTGCATTTCTTCTATAGCTTGTTCTTATTCTGAGGGTAGTTAGTAGTATTTTTTTTATTCGTTTTGGCTTCGTACGATTAATGCATTCAGCATCAAGTACTTCTAATTCCCGATGTACCACGAAGGCTAGCTTAGGGGAAGGAGTCGCCAGTTAGGCGGCGGCGCGCTGCTGCGCTTTCTCTACATGCAGCCAGTCTTGAGGTTCTCGCAGGACTCTCAAGAGCTTTTGTTCTTCGGAATTGTCTTTGGGAATGTGCATGTATTCCCATTTCTGAAATAATAAAACAAAATTAAAATAGCATTGAAGAGCCAATAGACGTTAGTTACAGAGATTGAAGGTTTTTCGTCTACAACAAGATTTTTTAAAATTTTTGTAAACCACGCCACAACTTTTTTTTGTACAATGTGGCTAGGCAAGGTTTATTAAAGTGACGGGAAAAAAATCTATACTGTTATATAATTATTATTATTAGTATTGGGTCGTTAGGGCAGCGCCCACCACAACATGTAGAAAAAAAATTAAACCAAAAACACACTACAACCTTGGCGATGGAGGAAGTTACTCACGGCATTGAGCGGCAGCGACATGAGGATGGACTCGTAGCGCGCCTCCGGCGTGTTGAGGCCGAACTTGGTGCCGCGGTCGTACATGAGGTTGAACTCCACGTAGCGCCCGCGCCGCAGCAGCTGCCACTGCCGCTCGTGGTACCCGTACGCAGCGTCCTTGTGCTTTTGCACTGGAATATACATACACTATTATAACTACACATTGCGACAAGAACGCGATATCTCCTCAACGTGAAATAACACGTTCTTATAACAAATGGGCGAATCATTTATTAATAATCAATAATGGTGACGTAGAACGGCCCCCCACGAAGTGGATCGAGAGAGACCATCGCGGCGGAAGAAAACCGCGACGTGAGTTTTGTATGTTCATCTCTATACATTTTGAAATGTTACTTAGTTGCAGTGCCACTACTGCGAAGGCCGAGGGAGGTAATCGCGGCGTGAGTTCTCAGCCCAAGATTCCCCCTGCCTAGAGAATCAGGAACCACAAGGACCATGGTCCCACAAACACCCAGACCAAGAACAATCCTAAGACCAGAGCAAGAACATCGTATCGACATTATTACACGAAAAAAAAGTAATGTATAGATACTCCTTTGACCTAATGTCTCTTATCTTGAACTCGAACACTCATAAAGTAAAATTAGAAAAAAATCTTATCTAAAAATGTAGCAAACTATTTTTTATAAACAACAGAAGAGTATGACGAGTAATAACGACCCAAAACCATTTTAAATTTAAATGATTATATTTGAAAGAAACTTGATTGAAGTTTTACTGAATTAATTAATTCGATTTTATAAATTGACCTTAAGCAGCCTTTACGCGACGGAAGGTGGGAAGAGACCCCACGGCACTACTTGATACTCATTATTATTAAAAGGGCTGACCAGTCACTAAGTATACAATAAATCTAACTAGGGGAAGGTATAACAGCTCGCCACCCCGAGACACGGGTTCCAGTCTCAAATGTCCAGTAATTTCGCTGGAACTAGTGCCAAAAACTGACATGCAAAACTGACACTTAGGTCCCTCGCAGGTTGAACCTAGGGCTGTGACTCACCGAGTGGAATGTAGCTGGGTATGACGGCCTCAGCGCAGGAGGTGACGAAGGCGAAGGCCGACTCCTGGTCGGGCTCCTCGACGTCGTCGAAGAAGATGCCGCCGATGCCGCGCCGCTCGCCGCGGTGCGGGATAGAGAAATAATCGTCGCACCATTTCTTAAATCTAGATCGTAAGTTAGGGGTCAGTTAGGGTGACAAAAGGTTACAACGAATAATTATATGGCTTTGGACTGATTTCGCGGATATCGTCGGACGGATAATGTCAAGCTGGAACAGAACACGGGATACTTTAATACTGTTTATTCTTTATTAACGGTTCCTGTGGGATATTATTCAACACGGGTGAAACCGCTTGGCGCTGCTAGTTACCTTTACAACAATAACGTAATTTACTTTTTTAAACTTTTATGTTTTACTCGCCTGGCGTAATAAGTGGCGTCGTGCTTGTCACAGGCGTGTTTGAGCGTCAGGTGGAAGTGCACTGCGTCCGCCTCGTTCAGGTAGTACGGCGTCAGGTCGGTGCCGCCGCCGAACCACCACTTCACACCTGGACCAAAAACCATTATTATTAAAAGGCCAAGCCAAAAAATGAATTCCAAATTAAACAAATATATAACAAGCTAGAGCCACTGAGTCAACGCCGAGATATTTAGTAGTGGTAAGCCTCTTCTAAAAGGGACCGCCCGGGGAAGTACCACACCGTTGCCCGATATTCATCCGCCAAGCAGTAGTGTGCTAGCAATACTGTGTTCCGGTTTGAAGGGCACTGTTTCCAGCGAAATTACTGGGTATATGAGACTTTAGAACTAATGTCTCAAGGTGACGAGCGCAGTGCGGTGCCGCGTAAGATTATGCAATGCAAAGTTCAAGGTGGCACTGTGACTGTTATGGGCAGGCGTAGCGCTCACCATCAGGCGAACGACTTGCTCATCTCGTTAATCATATCAGAGTAACAAACAGATTTTTAAGGATTGAGTTTTCACAAGTTAATCCACTACCACACAGGGGCGTAACTATCGGTCGAAAATAACACAACGTTATTCCAAAAATGCCTTTGCGTCCTTCTGCTCTTAGCAGGGCGTAAAATCCGTCCTAATACAAAATGTGCTTAAAACAAGATGTTCCTGACATGTCTGCGATATTATCGATCAATAACCATGCGCCTGTCTGTGTTTTTAGAATCTTACGGCAAGCAAAAGCTCGCCTGGCGTGCGAACCCACACTGCTGTATTGTCAATTTTATCACACCGGTTGTGTGCCCGCACTGTTGATTGAGTTTAGTTAGGACACAACGCCAGTAAACAGTAAACACACACGTTGTGTTAATATCTCACCATCCTTGTCCGTAACCTCGAAGTATCGATAGTTGAAGTGTATGGTAGGTATCATGGGGTTGCGAGGGTGTATCACCGCGCTCACTCCTGCTGCGAAGAATGGCAACGAAGCATTCTCTAGGTTCTTGCCCCTGGAGATGTCATTCAAAATTTAAAATAAATAATTAATGAAGTAGATGGGATATTGAATTTCTTATATACTCATGTAATAAGCTCACAGTAACTATTGTACTAATAATGACTAAATATTAAAACTAGTGAAATTAAAAAATTGGTAACCAATTGTAAATTGTCATCACCGAAAAAAATAATTTCTTCCATTCAGGTAATCACAGCTCCAATTCAATAAGTCACATCTCCAATTTAGTAACCCACATCTCCAATTCAGTAACCCACATTTCCAATTCAATAACTCACATTTCCAATTTAGTAACCCACATCTCCAATTCAGTGACCCACATTTCCAATTCAGTAACTCACTATCTCCAATTCAGAAATCTACATCTCCAATTCAGTAATTCGGTAATACAGTGAGGCAGCCGGCATTACCTGCTCCTCATCTGCTGCACAGCTCCCGGCGGCAACGTCCCCGACACGACAGATATGTTAACACCCGCCTTCTCGAACACTCGCCCGTCTTGCAGCACGCATGTTATTCCACCGCCGCCCTCTTTGCGCATCCATCGGTCTACTTTGAATTTTGCTTCCTGAAATATGGGTAGTCATATTGTAAAATTAAATGAATATTTATCTGTATCCTAAACTCATCTATCTTTTAAATACAGATGCTGTTTAAAATAGTCTGCAATAGACGCATGAGGGTTGAGGCCACATAAGCATGTATATTTGTATGAACTCATCAAAGGACAATTTATTGGTATTATGATGGAATATGGAATTCAATTAGAGAAAACAGAAGGAACAGTTTGCGCAATGGCTCTTGTCCAGTTAGAAAGAGAGCTTAGGACCCTAAAATTATCTTTAGGGTGGATAAGATTTATCACCAATACAGTAATCGCGGGTTCCTGGAACATTTATTAACTTTAACAAGATATTAATTTTACTGACGGCCACCATTGCATAGTGGCTGGTGAATACTGATGAGCCAACTGCGAAGCGTGAGGTTCCGGTTGGATTCCCACACAGGGCAAAGATTTGTGTGAACCGCAATATTTGCTCTATTCTGGGTGTTTGTGGGACCCTGGTCCTTGTAGTTTCTGATTCTCTAGATGCAGGGGATCCTATTTAGGGGTCAGGATCTATGTATATTGTGTGTATGTATAATATGTTATTATTTATTATTGCTGTCTTTTTCTGCCACTAAGCAAATGACAGAGACAGCAATTTATTTAGTCTGTGGTCAAAGTTAATTTAAGTTTCAGTAACTCTACCATATGTGTTGTACATAAGTTATTTACATAAATGAAACTATATCATAGGGCGGAATATATAGGTCAAGCATTAAACAGAATAATTCAGTGAGAAAAAATCGAATAATTAGGGTTTTAGAGATACATAAATGTGTTCATATTAAAACAATTCATACCGGCCACTTCAGGAATACGTCATTGTCAAAATCGAAATCATACACTGTTTTCTCATCTTCCCAAGCCTACAACAAAATTTTACATAGCACAAATCAGTAAGAAATACACACTATCTAACATGAAGATGAAAGAATTATTATAGTTAAGCATTGTCATAAGTAAACAAAAATTAAATTGGCAGTCATTCTTATCCAGCAGAATAGACATTAATTTTAAAAGACACAAATGTAGATCTTTGGCGTAATGTGCCTCTGGGTTGATTGCCATGCTAACTTGTCATGCATTTTTGCCCTAAATAGGAGCTTGGATTCTGCACTGTTTATTTATAGTTGAAAAAAGTAAAAATCTACACCTTTGACAGCGATACTGTAGTTAAATAGTAAACAGAAGTGAAGACCTGATGGAGCGACAAACAATCTGACAGGACGACTGATGGTAAATGTTAACCAACGCCTATGGACACCTGCAAAATTCGGGCTGTTGTTGATGCGTTCCTACTCTTTGAAACTCAAAGTTACCTCATCTTCTTCCTCTTCAAGTGCACGGCAGAACTCCGCCTGTATCCTCATTATGAGCATCTCCATCTGAGCCTTCATGTCTTTCTGGTTTTTCTCCAGCTCTGCAATGGGAGTGATAGGAGCTGCCATGTAGTTCTTGAGCTGGAGGATCTCGCTCATCTCCGCTTTGTTCTGCTTGAGTTGTGTGTATGCTGTGTAGCCTGCGCCCAGGACAGCTGCACAGTATAATCTGGGAAATGGATTTATATACTAAACCAACATAGTACTAGAGTCGACAAACTGAATGACTTGCTACAAACTAATAAATCATTGTTACAACAGTGAACCATTTTGCAAAGTGACTACCAACACTGTGTGATGTAGGCATACCAGCATCTATGCTGCTCGTCTAGAAATTATAATATAAAAAAAAAAAAACAAAAAGTTACTTTAATAGCAATACAAACTTAAAATTAGAAAGATAATTAATTTAATGGTAAAAAGCGTGGGGCGATTTTTTACTTTATATTTATAATTAACTTATGATATCAAGCACCCCACGCCTTTTTTTTTTAATTATTATATACCTATTTTTGTTAGTAGATAGGAATGCTGATTTGTATTTTTTATTTGTTTTTGTTTTACTGTTGAATTGTGATAGGTCCTTGAAAAGTGCCAACATTTCGACTTGATCCGACCTTTTAAAGTGGGTGAAAACTATGTTCAATGATTCCGTTAAGTACATACAAAGCTAATAAACGCGTGTGAAAAATTAACGCATTTGTGTTGGATTATTGTTATTCTTACTCTGTAAAAAATTAGGTGTGGGCTGAAATTTATACACAATCACTGTTTTATTTTTGTAAAAAATATATTAAGTATAGGTTTATATAAGAATGATAAAGCAGTTGTTTATCAACCGGTAGGTACAGGTATCTTTTTATCTGTACATATAGGCGCCCGCCCTATTTAGGGTACTTAGAAGTATTTAATAAAATTTTCCTCAGTAAACTTAAAATGGTGAATTGATGCTAGTGAAACTCTTTTAACTTCACAGAAATTATTGTGATTGGTAATTAATTATACAGGAATTATTAATAATATGCTGAAAAAGACATGGAAAAAAACTCGTACTTACTTGAAAGGTCTATCTCTGATCTTTTTGTAGCTTCCGACATAGCTCAGTGTTCTGAAGCTCCTCACAATAATTTTAAACGGCATTTTACGATATTTTATGCAGAAACTGAATTTATTTTATTTACTTCGGCGAACAACACGAAAACGAAGCTGACTTTTGAACACTGACAGTTTCTTAACATAATTGATTGACAATAGGAATGCGATAAGAATACATTACGTTAATGTCAAAACTGTCAAAGTTGTTGTCATACTGGTAGCGCCGCCCTACCGATGGAACGTGGCACTATTCGGTTATCAGCTGTGAAATTTTCTTCCGCAAGACGTGCCTTCATGCGCAATATGCGTTTATCTCTTTCCTGAGCTCGGGTGGGCAGATCGATCGTTCGCGTCGCACTCTTTCCGGCCAGTGTGGCAGTGTGCGACGGCCTCGCTGTCAGCGCGACGCTATTGCGCCTGTGCTCGGGCTCCGCTATCGATCCCTCGCGAAGCCGCATTGCCGTACATTCCGAAGGCGGTGCCTCGCCTAGTTTTCGTCGATCGTCGGCGTGGCGGGCGCGTGTCGGCGTCGGCGGCGGCCCGGGCGGCCCTGCGCAGTAGCGACGTGAGAAACGCGGGAGCGACCGACCTTCCTTCCGCCAAAACCGGCTCGCTGTCCGCCGCGGACGGCTGTGATGTAGCCGCGGCCGGCGCGAGCGGCCCTCGGACAAAGGACCCGCGACTCGGTGTATCGCGATGAAGAAGTTTACTTTCAAGGGGGTGCTGGACGGGTTCCGCAGCTCGGTGCAGGCGGCGCCGCGCGGGACCGAGCAGGAGATCCAAGAGACGCTGCGCCCCGACCACTTCCAGATTAAAAAGGTGAGAGCTAGGATCGCGCGGCGCTGCGGCCCAAGGTCCCGCAGATAATGGCGAGTACGTCGTGCCAGCGCTGCGGCAGCGTTCGCCGAGGAGTGGGGCACAGCGGCCCACCTGCGGCGAGGCGTGCAGCCGTGTTGTGTAAACTGACGGATGACACGGCTCTCCACCATACCAAAACAATGCCATCAAAACATTGCCGACGCTGTTCGTTATTATTTTTATTGACGTCTGCAGAGGGATTCGTGCCTTTTATTTTGCGTATGGGGAAGGTTTTCCGCATACCGTAACGAGCGTTCGTGATTGCCGGTGCGGCTTACGTCAGCGTACAACCTTGACCATCTAATCTGTTTGCACCAGCCGTGTGTAATCCGCGCGGCCCACGGGTGCCGAGGACGGCACAATAATTAGCCAATTCGCTGCATTATCACCTGCGGGCTGCGAGTGTGGCGTCTGCCGTATTATTATTTTCGCAGAACAATACAATAACTCGGCACCTGTCTGTAGGCGGCTGTTTCGATCATAATATTGAACTGATAACAGATAAGATAAACACTGCACTCAATAATACCTTCCCTTTGTAAAATATTTTTTTACGGAAAATTGCGCGAAATTTGGTTGGTATTTTCGACTAAAACAGAGTAATACGAGGTTGCTGTTGGAATGCATAATCTGTGAAGTCTGGAACAGCACATTATGCAGAGAGATGACGTTAGCGATTATACCCCACTTACCCTTATATTTTAGTCAATCGAATTAAGAGAATCCACAAAAGTGGTAAAGAAAATAAACACAATAAAGCCTTTGATGGAATGGATGTCTTTGAACGGCATTTGGTTAAAGGAAACAATAGACTGTCGTAATAATAATTTTCTTTTTAAATGAAAAAGTTGCGACGAAAGTAAAAGCAAACAATTGGCTCCACGTCAAGGCCTAACTGGGCTTTAACATGATCGATGGGAACTCGAAAAGCCAACTTTTAACGATTTCAATGAAACTTTTTGCTTCTACAGGCACGCATACTCTCGAACAAGTTATCGCAAATAATTCTACGAATTCAGCGTTCGCAATACATAGCTACCTAAATTGTCAAGTGCGGTGCCTTCTGGTTTATTTCCCATTAAAATTGTTAGAGTGGACAAAAATCCAACCACGAAACTGCTTCATTTGAAATTCTCCTTAGTAAAATTAGGCCTTCTCGCGCCATAATGAAATTCTTCATGATATCCGCTCACGGGATTCCCGTAAATTATGCTCTTCATTATTTCTCGCTTTCTGCAGTATTTTTACTCTCCCTTTTTTTGAAAGACTCCGTAAGACGACAGTTTTTGTCTTGTAATCCGACGCGAGCCTAATTAATTACGTTTAGTTAGGATTCCGATAAACCTTTTTGAGCAAGTCTGGGGAGCGACTTTCTAAGTCTCGAGATATGACGCTTGGAGCGGATGCCGGAAAGTAAACACTTTGGCGAAATACAAAATTAAATATTAAAACTTGTGACAGGGGAAAGCTTTTATAACTTTTCTCTTTCAATCTTCATTTTACCAAATTAGGTGGGCGGGCTAATTTAGCGACCGGGACCTCCGAAAAACAATTTGTTGTTACCTCTTGTGGCAAAGGTTCTGTCTCCATGAATAGCTACCGAGTTTCCTTGTTTTGGACTGAAATTAGAATCTGGACGTATTTCATTCCCAGCTTACTTTTAATACCGAGCGTTTAAGTCTTAGTCTTCGGAACGGAGGTTCTTTTATGATAAAAACGGGACTTTTCTTAATTGAATATTTCTGATACCAATTTTAGAAACAGTATTCTTCGAAATATTCATGTAGTTGATCAGATAAACCACTGATAATGCGAACACGTGAGCGTAGATAAATATTTCACCATGTGTGAATTCCGTTGCAAACTCTTATAAAGATGTGAATGAAAACATATAACGTGTTCTCACGTTTAGCACCATCGATAAAAGGAAAACAATGTCAGCCGGCGGTACTTCGTATTTATTTTAATACGGTATGATGTCAGGATGACTTCACCGCCACGACGTGGCTATAAAGCCTCTCACCGCACGCTACATCCTCCGAATGCGCGGAATCTCGATGGAAGCTGACAGAATTTAGAGCTGAACATTATCTTGCATATTATTTGCAATAAATGCTTTCCATTTGGGCCCGTTGTCGCCGAGCTCGTTGAATAACGCGATCGGTACAGCGCTGCTGGTACTGCAAAAGCTAGTAAACTTAAGTAAATAAGTAACAGCTAAAATGCAACTTACAATTATCATCCAAAAATAGACTTTCTTCGCATGATTTTTTTGGTATTTACTATAGATAACTTTATACATACCTCAGCAATTAAATAATTATAAAATCAAAACTAATTAGACCTTAAAAATCCACATTGAATAGCAAAAGAGAGCTATCCTCTGTAATTAAGTCCATAATATTTTTAAAGGCTTAAAAATATCACCCATATTGCAAAAAGTAACATATTGCAAATAAGGGTAAACGCGTTACTGTTATTAGAAAAATAATGCATTAGAATTATTATAAATAACGTTATTTACGATGTCTATGATTATAATCGCACTACGTCGTCGCTGCGGAGCGGCGGCGGCGGCGGCGGCGGCGGCGGCGGCGGTGGCGGCGCGCCGCGTATGAATGAACATTGTCATTATCTTCACTCACATGCTCTCTCCGAGATAAGTAATTACTCGGGAATTGGATTTGTCCATTGTTATCTCGTCGACGGTGATTCACTTAATTAAACAAACACGGATAGCAAACTACGGCGAGCCAAATGAATATCACTAGTCACGGTGAATGTTATGATGCTGTCTACGGAGAGAAATATTTAGCCGTCGGTTAATAATATTTTTCGGGAGAAGTCCCAAGTAAAGAATTGATAATCTCAAGACCCGAACGAGACTGCTTCATAAATAACAATGTCTAACAACAGAAGATCATAGAATATCCTAATTATAAAACTCATTTAACAACAGTTAATCGTTTTACGATTCCAAGGCAATAAATAATTAGTGGCATTTCACGAGCCTTTTAAAGCCTTTACAGATACGATTTGGGTCAGTTTCACTAATAAATTAATCTGTCTGTCGGGGCGTCGGCGTCGCCGTGGGGCTTTGGTGGCGGTTCGCGCGGATTATAGGGGCTCCGGCCTGAGTTACCGCTGCAGTCGCACTGTTGTGACATGACCGCTATTTGTTCCCGAGTTGAGACGCTCTATTAACCACATGGATTATGTGGATTGAGAATTGGGTTCGACGTGAAGGTTATTTTAGAAAGGATACCTACCGGTGAAGATGAGAAGATCCACCTTTAAGCCAACCTTCGAAAACATGTATGGAGGACTCTTCTGCAAGAGACCGTCAGGAAGTTTGCCAGATATTCATCCGCCAAGCAGTAGTGTGAAAACATTACTGTGTTCCGGTTTGAAGGGCACTGTTTCCAGTGAAATTACTGGGCATATGAGACATACTGGGCACTTTAGAGCCGATGCAGTGTAGTGCCGCGCAAGATTATGTAATGCAAAGTTCTCGGTGGCACTGTAATTTATATGGGCAGCCGTATCGTTTACCATCAGATGAACGACTTGCTAGTCTCGTCACTCAGTCAAATAAAAAAAAAGTCGTTGCCCAAGTATCGCTACCACTCCTCTCTAAAAAGACAGCAAACTAAAGAGATTTTAATAAATAAGGTTTCTAAGAAAGGTTGCCAGAAGCAATATCACAGAATAAATAGGGTGTATCATGAAGCAATGTCTACCCTCATCAAATTATGAACGAACATAGAGTTGAAAGTAATAAAGTTACAAATATATAGTAGAGAACAACACCCATTTGTGCGCTCCATAAAGTAGGTATTTTACGATAGTAAAATAGGTATAACTACCGATAAGGCTATCGTGATGTTCGTCAGAGCGCATAAATTTGTTTTCTGTAATTCGTGTAACACAGAATGGTCTAACAATATTACAAAATGAAAGTATATACCGTCATACACTAACTACCAATAATTAAACCTCATTACGTAGGTTATACATACCTAATAACAACCCACCAACAATTTTACAAAATAAAAAAATAAATTCTTCTCGATTTTCTAGCTGCAAAATGACAGTACGCATTGCTAGATTGTAAAAAAAAAACTCCTCGTATCATAAATCATGGAAACCACATAAATAGACATTAAAAAAAATGAAATGTGTGCTGGGACACATAGTAGAAGTTAAGCTTTAACTAAAAAAAATATTAATTTGCTCTCAATTCCGTTCGCCTCGCCCGATCAAATTTTTCGTAACGCATTCACTAGCTTACTCCCCAAGTCAAGAGAGCGTAAAGAAGTTCCACTTTAATATTACTACTTTTCATAAGTCCACACCACAAGCCAATGATTTTCGTCGACAAAAAACTTATACCCATTAGTTTTTAGCAAATTCATAACAATTAAATAAGAATTATTATTAAGTTTACTTTTATTAGGTTTTTTTTTCGATATTATGTCACCTACTACGATAAATTGATATTATTACTGTTAAAAGTTTATCAATACAATAAAAACTAGGAAGGTGCATTTCAAACTATAAAAACAATCTAGCAGAATCTCGTCGACCGTTAATAATAAAGTCCAATTAACATTATAACGTTATTCGGAAATGCTATTTCTTATTACATAAAATCGCGGCTGTGCCGGGCGGGAATTAGCGTCAGTGACGTCACTAGCCGAGTCATGCGTGCCTGAAAATTGAGCCCAATGTAATCAAACGGTTGAACTGTTCATTTAAAATATTCGTTGATGGAGACAATAAATCACGTTTATGGAACGAATAATTCAAGGATTTTACGAAGCTTGACAGATCTATAGGCAGTTTACTAAAGTAACAGGAAAATCCATCTAGTTATTGCAAAAGCGCACGTATATTGTTTTGTGTTTGTTTTGAATGAATGGATTTTGATGAAATTCAGCATACAAATACTTTAGGTCCTGAAAAAGAATCTAGGATACTTTTTATCCCGTAAAAAATGCTATGGGATAATAGAAAAACTGCGCTTCTAGTTTTGTAATAAAAACTAATTCTGTTGTGAACGGTTGATTTGTATGGACGGCACGCGCTGGGAGGGTCAGATGTGCAATTGTGCATTGTTCTCTGGCAAGGAGTACTGAATCCAAAGAGATGGCGATTATTTACATGAGCTGATAGGTATAATGTTACCGACTAGCGGCTGTGACTCGCTTAGAATATATTTGAATAGTGTTTATACTAGGTACTTCCTTATCTCGTGTTGACAAATAAATTTAGTGGATTGGAATAAAATAAATGATTTATTTGCTTGATATT
Organism: Campaea margaritaria; assembly: GCA_912999815.1. Taxonomy (NCBI): domain Eukaryota; kingdom Metazoa; phylum Arthropoda; class Insecta; order Lepidoptera; family Geometridae; genus Campaea; species Campaea margaritaria. The sequence continues at coordinate 11,841,518 of OU538798.1, forward strand.
TAGGTGCATAATAAATTGTATCAATGAAAAGATTACGAAACAATTCACTAATAGAAAGTAAGTAAGATTTACACACGCGCAGCATGCAATGAATTAAGTAGTAATAGAAAAAAATGCATTGTATAATTATTATCTTCGGAATATAGGTAAGAAGCTAATTCACAGTTTATTTAGCCGACAATAATCGTTAAGTGAGTAATAAACTGTGGTCCGAAAACCTGGCTTTTAGTTCTTTATTAATTTTGGAAAAAACGGTATTTTAATAACGTAATTCCGAAAAGACTATTATCTATTTCTAACAGTAACGAAATGAATAAAAATATTTTTGCTATTTTATTTATTTGCATAAAACAAATAAACAGACAGATGTCCAAGTGATAGGAAAATTATGTTATGTTTAATGTAGGTAATAATACGATATTATTTGAATATACGCGTGCTAAATTTGCAGCCGTCAAATATTCGAGTATCGCATGCAGACTGCAGAGATTACACAATCGGATGAGCTCACATCCGTGGAAAGGACACGGTCCAGCGCTACTTGGTTCTCTATAATTACCTCGAACAATGTTCTTAAAAATGCACTCATAAATTATTAAGACATTAGAAGAAGATATTGTATGAAACTTATTAGCAAAGCCGCTGCAGCATATAAACTGATCACGGATTTATTTCAAAGGCATAATTGAAACCTGTTTTCATCGCCATTATGGAAGCTAGATCTCATTACAGAACATGAATTTCTTAATTTTCATTTGACTTTAAGAATTGGTTTATATTAGATAATTATTCTAATAGCTGTTTTATTTTAGTTTGGTTCATTATTGCAAAGAAACGTTTGAAATTATATCAGTAGGTAGATATCTTGGATCGGATATAAAAGGGCCCTACAAGAAAAATAACCACTTATCTGCCACCACTAAAACAAGTCGATTTTTAGATTCTCTCGAAGACGCATAGAAAAATAGTTATGCGAATCCGTAATTTTTCAATAGCACGCTATTCGTCAACTCGTTATACATGTTATACGCTATCTGCTTTCGCAATCCGAGAAAAGAACCGAACACACTTGAATTCTGGAATCGTGAATGTAGCCTCAAGATGCCGACCTATATTATTACAGTGCGTGAAATGAGCTGGAAACAGAATCAGCAGCCGTCTTTGTCTAACCCGAGGGTGAGAAGAAATTGTTGATGCGCTCTGTAATGGATTGCGAAGGGTTAGGTTTCCAATTTGCGATGTCTTAGAAGATCGTGGGTGCGGGATGCATGACGGGCAGGATAATGCCTTCAAGATTTCATCTATTGAAAATTGGGGCTGAATTGTTGGACCTGATTTTCGGGTTGGATTACAAAGTCTCTATCATATCCCTTCATTTCAGAAGTATCTAAAAGACCCCGCAAGGTACCATTGCAATGTAAAAGGCAAACGCCGTGGCCTACATAAAAACTTGTTAAACCATTTCTGATCTGTTGAAATTGCTCTCAAAAGGTCTATATGATTCTATTAGGTAAAGTGGGCTTCGAACTCGCTCTCTATAAAAGCTAAACCTAAACGTCGACAGACAAACGGTCGAAAAATAATAGGGTTAAGATACCCGTTACTTTACCATAGTCGGTGCCTGCTATAAATCAGTCAGAAAGCACCCTCTCGGTTCATCCCTCTAATAAAAAGCTAATTTTTCTATTTAAAATACTGTAAGTAATTAGTACTAAAAAGGGGTATTGCCGCAAATATTTCAGACGTGGCTTTCCCAGGCTTTACGCGTGGGAGTAAAAAATGGACGCCGAAAAAATGAGACTCAATATCAAAGGCGCACTTAAAACCCCGGTTAAATAAGAGTCCTTTAAACAAGAATTACGAGTTCCCGTAGCCCCGGGGAAAAATGTAATTTAGTTAAGATAATTTTACGTAGAAATCGACGTGGATCAAATATAATTTCTCCTTTGATAATGTAGACGTGTACAAGTATGCTTTTTTACGTTTCTGTACAGATCTTGTTTAAACATCAGCGAAATTGTTCTACGGAAATTTGTGATTGTTGGAATAAATGGAATCTGCCTACCTAATCTTTGTTCTTTTTTTTATTTTTCTTCAAACCTCTTTCCATCCAGCGCAAACAGCTTCGAATTTTCCTTATTAACATAACAATCTCAATTCTCTCCGATTACGCAGGTACTACCTACCTATGCTGTTATGACAAATATAGTTTTTTCTAGATGATACCATAATTATTAGGCCCTAGGGAGGCATAAAAAAGGAAGAATTACCAAAACAGAAACTACTGAAACCTTGTACCAGCGTTGCGATTTATTCGCTGCCTCTACACATTCGAAATTCTGTTTCTGCAATGATCCCCGTTCAGTTCCTTGTCATATTAAGCCTTTTCGCTGCTCGCCTGAATTCACCTCCCACGTCACTGCTAATCTTGCTCCGATACGGAGCTAACTCGGTTTGCTCGACGCCGGCTCCTGAATCCCAATGAGGTTAAAACATTCAGGTGCAAGCTCCGGTTGGCTGCTCCACTGCAGGATGAATGGAAATTGATTTAACGTTACCTACATGGTTACGTGTTGTTGTATCCAAGTTTACGTGGTTCAATGTGGATGATTTCTAATTTGGAATATTGGACAATTTCAAATAATTCTACGTGAATACAAAACAAGTATTGTAGTAACATCAACTAAGCTTCGACTAAGAAAAACTAAATTTACTACCGACAACAGAAATGGGAAAAGGAAGTATATTTGGCTATCGTATACGACATGACTTCATAAAAAACTATTAACTATAAAAGGAAAGGTAGAAAGGAAGAGAAAAATATGCATTTACAGAAGAAGACTGCGATTATAATAATACATCAAGATTGGAAGGTATTCAAGAAAGAAAGCAGCTCTTTATCGACTCAAGACGGACTTAATTCTTTACCGTCGAATTCTTTACTCGCGATTGCTGACATGAAGAACGTATCATACATAACGTTTGAATATCTAGCTACCAAGATTCTCCTACAATTCCGTATATAGCTAGAAAAGTACCGTTCGTGACGTGTTTAGGCTTTTCATTTTAGCATAGCCACGCTTCCATGTCCGATGCATCGCTATCTCGCCCAATGCTAAACGGCGCAGAAGTAGGCCACTGCCGGCACGCGAACCTTCCTCGCTTAATCGCCGGCGATAGGAGCAGTGCAGTGGCTCCGAGCACTAGCTTGTATACGATTATGATTTAATTATTGTTCGCCCGCAGTCTTTATAAAGTCACCCTAAAGCAATATACTAGTGGACTGTGGAAGACTGAATTTGTCTGAAATTTAAAGGTTGCTTTGGCAAATATGTACTGGATTCAATAAAAAACATCTCGTAGGTATTTATTATCCATCTCAACTCACATAATTATGACATAGAATCGGACCCTTAAACTACGATTATCCGTATATAGGATATCGGACTTCGAGGACCATGGTCCCAAAAATACTCAGATTCGAAGCAAATATCAGTGGATCGTACAAATATTTGCCCGTTAGCAGAAGTTTTTGGACCCGCATATCAACCCCACGCTTTGCAGTCGGCTTATCAACAACTGCCACAGCTCTTTCTATTATTGGCAACTAAGCACTATCAGTTTAAGAATAATCTTTGATCAAATCAAATTTATTTTCATCCCATCTATTCGAAAAGAGGCCTTTGCCTTCTCAATAGGTGCGAACAAAGTGGGCCATTCCAGCGCACTTAATAACAGTGACGAAATGAGTTTTGAATTTGGAACACTGTTTAATTATAAATTTTGAACGCAATTCGCTTCAATAAAGTCATGGCCGGCAATAAATAAACAGCGCGTGACGCGGCATTGGCTATAATAATTTAAAAAAAGATTTTTTTCACGTATGCACTCGTACTCTCCTCGTACTTTAAAAAAAAAATCGCTTTCGCCCTAAATAAGTACATTATTTTGTTCCCTTGTGATACAATCTACTATTCTGTCAAATCTATTACCAATTACGTCACTGTTCTGGAAAAAGCCATATTCCCCAGTACATTTACCACCCTGAAAACTATAACAGCCGGTCTAAAAAGTGGGTTAGTCAACAACCCCTAGCACGACCGCGCTAAATATAATAATCAAGCGCTAATGGGGGGTGAGGGTGAATTTATCGGGGTGGTTATGTCACCGGTTTGATTCAGGGCTGATAGCCATTCGATACAGGTCGTTAGTTAATATTTGATGCGGTCTGTTTACACTTGCCGACCCGCCGGTAGCAGACTTCGTAATGACTTGGCTCCATTACACCTGTTGGGACTTCCTGCCGTGTGTGTTGTTTGGAGAAATTGATTGTATTTGAAATGTTATAAGCTATAAGTAGGTGGGTATATTATAATAATACATCTACCTATATGTATTCGTACCTGCTGTGTATTGTGTCACAGATTCTACTAGCGAGGCTTTATATTAGTACTAGCTGTGCCCCGCGGTTTCACCCGCGTAGTTCCTGTTCCCGCTGGAATATGGGGATAAAATATAGCCTATGTTACTCGCTGTCAATGTAGCTTTCCATTAGTGAAATATTTTTTTAAATCGGTGCAGTGGTTAAGCCGAAACTTTACATATTCCCATACATACTTTCATCCCCTATATTTATTTTACCCCTCAAGGGTAAAGTTTTACAAACTTTGAATGCCAAATTTATTTATATCTAATCAAAAGCCTAAAAAATAAATTTCAAAAATGACGATACTTCCATACAAACTTTCATCCCCTATTTTAAACCCTTACAATGCATTTTTCGCGATAAAAAGTAGCCTATGTAGGCTACTTTTTATCTAGGCTCTAGACTATCTCTGTACCAAACTTCATTTCAATCGGTTGAGTAGTTTAGGCGTGAAAGAGCAACAGACAGACAGAGTTACTTTCGCATTTATAATATAAGTAGGGAAGTAAGGATTAATATGAGTAGCAGTAGGTACCTACTGATATTATAAATGTGAAAGTATCTGTGAGAATGGATGGATGTTTGTTGTATGTTGTCTTTCACAAAAACTACGGAATGGATGTGTATGACATTTGGCACACAGATAGTTTATTGCTTAGGATACTTTTTTATCCGTACAAATTAGCGGTTTCCACTGCATAATTAAAACGCTGGTGACACCGCGGGGCGCAGCTAGTAAATACTAAGTAGGTACGTAGGTACTATAAGGTAAACTATGAAAAACCTTTAAAAAATGCAATGCAGTTCTGGGTGGTGCTGTGACTGTTATGGGCAGGCGTAGCGGTTACCATCAGGTGAACGACTTGCTCGTCTCGTCACTCAGTCCAATAAAAAAAATACGACTAACTTAGGTTCGATATCTGTAGTTAAACGATGAAATAAAAAAATAACATAATAGATAAAATATAGTTATGTTCTCCTTACATTTGGCTGTTAATTTAACTCGGGTACAAGCAATTTGCTCTGAGTAATCAATGATGTAAGGTTTTTGTTCAGAATCTGTATATTAAATGCATATTTATAAGGCACTCTATAAATGTCAAACAGGTAGATACGTAGATAGGTGAAATTTATAAAAACCAAAATGTTTTTTGAGCTCATGGGGGACAATATGAGTAGTATGCTTACGGAGTAGCATAAGCAGTTATGTTATCGCGTTGTACAATTTCTATTAATTAATAAATTACATTGATTATGCAGCTACCGATATCTAAAATTAATATCAAGGTCTTTATTTTCCACTGTGTATTTCCTGAATTGTACAACGTACCAACTAAAGTTATTATAACTATGCGCTTTTATTACAACAATAACTAGGTTTCCCCGTGACTCAGCCTTATAAAAGGTAGTTATGTAATTGTTGACGTTATGGACATGATTAAGCCTACCTAAGCCACTCCCGGCTGACAAACCGATGATTCATAAATCATCAAATCTAAAATCTATAACTTAAAATATAAATGTCGAGAAAAAAACTTACTGCCATACCAGAAACTTAAAAATAACTACTGGATGCCTACCATGACATGTTATGGCGATTCAATTGAATACCTAAACTGAACCGCGTCGCATAATCGCACCGTCACGTCTCATTTTTTATAACCTAAATTGAGTCGCTTATAAGCCATTTTCAACCAAAACTGGATCCAGTTTAGATTGAAAATGGCAGCAACATAAAAAATGAGACGTGACGGTACAATTGGGCGACGCGGTTCAGTTTAGGTTTTCAATTGAATCGCTATAATATGTCATTTTTTAGGCACATTAAAAATCAATCATTTTAATTAGGTATGCACACATCACCGACATCTCAGAATGTTTACAAACAACCAAACTTACTATATAATTTAATTATATGAGTGATAGATAAGCTACTCATTATCAAAAGAGCAATGAACTTCAAAACTTGAGTTAGGTACTTTTAAAATCATTAACGACTCAATAGTTTGATTGGAACTGTTCGTGGCATTACAGTTTGCGTTTCAAAAATAAATAGCTTGTGTTCTGATACGTATCCTCTATTATATCTTAATTTAAAAAGCTTCACCGTCTAAAGTACTGTAACACGGGCGTTTCATCGAGAAATGACTCAACCGATATGAATCCTGCTGAACACTCGATCAAGTCACCTTTCAAACAAAAGAAACTAAATCAAAATCACTCCATCCATTTGAGAGCTACGATGGCACAGTCAGACACATATACTTACACATTTTAACCTTGTACATCCCCTCTTTTTGCATTGGTAGTTAAACAATAAAGTATCAGTATTGAGACACCGCCATGCTATCTCTACTGTTTTGTTCTTTTACCGCGCTCACTCACAGATACGAGATACTCTTCGCTGATCCCCTGCACGTGACCCGCCCTTGACCCGACTACTTCGGCAATAATTACGCGGCCGCTAACAAGCTTATGCCATTTCCTGTGATTTACTGTCCTCTACGACGCCGCATTGGGTCCACTTTACACCAATAATCCCATAATATGAGCTCGTAGTTCTTCTTTTTATTTTTAAATATTATATGGTTTGCGTTTGATCACTATCTCACCGGGTGTTAAGTAATAATGCGGTGTACGATGGGGCACGCTTACTTAGAAGTAACCTGTTCAGTCGTGACTTGAAGATTCCCAGGTTGTAACTATCGGGAACACAGACTCAGGCAAGGAGTTCCACTTCTTTGCGGTACGCATAAAGAATGTGGAGGCAAACTGCTTCGTGCGTATAGATGGAATGTCCACCATATAACGGTGCCGCATCGCCGTTTGTCTGGTTGTTAGATGATGAAATGGGCTTGGTGGAATTAAATTGTGCAATTCCATCGCACGCTCTCCGAAATATATCCGATACAAATAGCAACCACGTACTCTTTGAACGATCCAAAGTATAAAACGTCCTTGACACACGCCAACCATCTTACTTTCATAAACCACGTTTCATTTCGGTCGCCTGAAAGTAGATACGATGAGAAAAAAATTTACGATTAATTAAGCCTCGATGACTCGGTATCTAACCTACGCATCTCTAAAGTGACAAAGCAAATCCACCAAAAGCCCTCCGTAATACCCCATGACACTGAGCAAATTGCCCCGAACAGTTAACAGGTTTCACCAGATTTGGGAGGCGGCCTAACCTTGGCCCGCTGCAACTTGGTAACGGGTCCATTGCGGACAGTAACAAGTGGTTTGCGGTTGCTGTTGGAAAAGTTGGAATGCGCTGGGTTCAGTTCATTTTGCCTTTCCTAATTTGTAAGGTTTTGGTTCACGAGCGAAATGGGTTGGCAACTTTGGATGACGGTTAACTTATTTCGTAGGTATTTTTTGGTCACGTATTCCTAAAGGGATACGACATCAACTAACTGGTAAATTAATAAAATAGAGAGATGACAATAGATATGGTCCTAGCTTTGTGAATTGTTTGCAGAATTTGAGTGAATGGTGTGATAAGGAAATAGTCGCACGTTACATAATGATGTGTGAATTATTGTGTTTTCACTGACCGTGCGACTGTCTAGAGTTTAAACGAAACTCCTTAACTCTTATATTTTTTAAGATAATCATGCGTGGAGAGAGTTTTGCAAAGCGATAGAGATATGGTATAGGGCATAATTCAGCACGTCTATTCTACTAGGTCATTAGACTTGGCAAATTGACCAACATAAGCAACAGTGAATTCAGCAATAGTGATGGTAATCACTGCGGTGATATCGATCGTGATGCGCTACCTGTTCTCGCAGTGACGTGACCGTCTGCCGTCTATCAGCGGAACTGCCTCGATGAGCCTGTCGACGGCCCGATTACTGGCGAAGAGAAGGGAAACCTCGTAACTTAAATACTTTACGATTCGGTTCGTAATGCGATTCGATTCCCGTGTGACCTTCCTGAGGCGATTTACCCTGAAGAAGCACTTTTGCTATAGATATAGACATTTATAATCTATGCCATAAATAATAAAGCAGTCGGTCAAAAAGACGGTAAATTTGATCAGAAAGTTTTGTAATGTTGGGTGTTAACAAATTTTGACGATAGACAGACAATATTATATTCTGAACCCAAAACGACGCGTTGTGTAGCAAACAGCGCAGAATCGTATAAACTAGGTATTTTAAACCCGGTTGGACAAATCACCGGTGACTGGACAAATGTGTCCGACACGGCTCAGTGGTCTGGATCCAGTGATCTAGTGTTTCATTCCACTAGAAATGGATTGGATCAAAGAATATTTGCGAGTGGTGTTGGATTGGGTGGCGAGCGGGTGACTATGACGTGCCTATGATTAATGCATAGCTAGTACATACAAATAATTTGCGTCTACTTTTAGTAAAAAATAGGAAATAATTATAAAATGATAACGCAGAAGCATCACGATGACTTATCTATCTGGCAGCACAGTACTGTGCTAGCAGTAGGAAAGTGGTTTTTATTGGAATTACTATATAAATACTCTTGCTAATTTTTTTTACAAAATGATTTATTTTGATATACAAACAGATTCTTTGGCTCCTATCATTGCAAAACTACAGCTAAAAACTTTTTAAAGAATAATTACGTATGTGCGGATGCCAAGATCACTAAGCAGTGCCCAAGCGGTCGAGTCTCCAAATTTTCAGCCTCGCTATCTTAAGTGGAATGCACTCAAGTCACAAGCACCGTCTGTCGCCGTCTGATGACGTCACTAAGTCCTGTTAGCCCGTGACGTCACCGCAAACATTCCAAGAGCTTTATTACACTTGGACACTTCATCGGTTAAGTCGTTTGAAGTTTTATTTGCAGCGCGCCGGAAGGAATTAGTTAGTGAGTTCGTGAGATGAACAACTAATGCTTCGCGAAGTTGTTTTCTTCCTTTTCTGGAACTTCTTGTTAAAGAAAAGGTTTTATCTGAGGCAATTAGGGAAAAAAATAGATTAATCCTTTCCCAGGTCTCAGACTAGGACCTTGGGTATTGCTAGTTTAAGCTATTATAGCTTAGAAGTTGTCAGGATTTAACTTATGGGCGTATTTCCGAAGCATTGGTGGAGTCTAAAGAAGTTTCCTTTTCAAGTAATCCGTTGCAAGTTCCGTTGTCCGTTGGGTGTTTGTAGGTCCACGGCATTGAATCCTAGTTAGGGTTTAGGATCTATGTATGTGATCGTGATGCGTTATTATTATTATTAAGTGGAAGGCTAGGCTGAACATCAGAAGTGGGATGTGAAAGTGTGATTTAATAAAAAGTAAAGCTACGCTAATTTAGCTTTCATGGCAGGGAACTTGATGAGTTTTCCAGTATTAAAGAATGCAGTATAAAGCCAGCACTTCGTTCATGAGCTAAGTGACTTGATAATATAGTTGATTTAGCTTTAAGACCGCCCATTGTACCTATTATTAAGTTATGTTTATTTCTCTCAGTGTTTTATATATATTTTGATGTCAATAAAGAGTTGTCTATATATCTATCTATTGTATATAATTATTTTTTATTGGAATAATGTTTTTTTACATCGACCTTAAAGTTACATGACTGTAACACCTCAAACGCTAATAATATCTTTAAAGTTTCATCAGTTTTAAGAAAATATATTTTTTTCCACTTGTACATACTTTTTGATCAAAACTTCTGAAATCGAGAGTTGTTCACCAAAAATAATATTGGCCATTAACATCAGTTGGGTTAGTAACAGTGGTGTAATTATATACACTCAGATTAGGTTATACATTGTTTGTACAGGAAATCGTAACACTATGCGATAATGTTTTATATCAAGCTGGCACACAGTATAAATAGTCCCTAACTACTTCTGTTTTAAAAAAATAGTATGGACATGGAAATTGTATATGTATGTATTAGGTATGAGAGATATCGATCTAATTAAAATTAATGAAGTTAGGTAGGTCCAGCGATACCTAACATGTAGTTATTAACCGAATATTATGATTTAACTTCAAATAGGAAGTAGCTACTGGTAGAAAATAAATTGTAAATAACATTGTTTTGTTTTAATTCTAAATAAACTCTGTTAACACGTTAACTGCTGAAAATACACACGTCTGTGATTTATAATCTTACGGCAAGCGAAAACACGCCTGACGTGCGAACCTGCACTGCTGTTTTGACCATTTTATCACACCAGTTGTGTGCGCCCGCCTGTCCAGCTGATTAAGTATAGTTACGACGCAACGCCAGTGAACATAAAAAACACACGTTGTGTGAAGATTCGCCAAATAGCCAGAAAAGTAAAACGGTTCAGCAGTGAATGTGTTAACACTTTGACTGCTGAGCCGATTTTCTTGTCTAACCACGGGTGCGGCTCTTCACACTCTATAGTGTTTTCCCAAACAACAAACACAACAGTTGTGTTTTCCCGCACTCGCGGCAAGTTATGAAAAAGACGACAGTTGTGTTTTGGGCAGTGAACGTGTTAATTATGTAGATTCTACTTATGTACAAAGAATCGTCATGATTTCTACAAATCTCACCGACTGTGCACAGCAAAATAGACGCCTTTTTAGCCATCGTTTCTCGTTTCACGAAGCCCGTTTAGCTATGACTGTAATTAAGTCACATTGCTTTAGTGTGCGTAAGCTCTGAGTATTAAATGAGACGCTCACACTGACAAGCTTATCTGTAGTATAAAATAACATTTAGTAGGTTTCAGGCATCAAATGAACTGGAACCAGACAAAATATGCCCATAAGATGACTCGTCCACCGTTGACCTTTACACTATAGGCCATTACTTTAGCCGCTTGACTCACAGATGAGATTGCTGCCTAGAGTATCTAGTGCTATCGGAATCTTTTCTACGTAAGTCTTTTATTTGTTTTTGCCTAAATAAAACCATACGTAAGAAATGGCGTGATGAATAGCCATTTGACTAGTTGTGACCTAACAATGGTCGTCGTAGTCCCCGATTCCTTAGATGCATGGAAATTTAGCTTAGTATCTATGTCAGAAAACTCAAATGATTTATTACAAATAGGCAAAATAATGCACTTTTACAAGTTAAACACTTAAGTCACAATATCATCATCATCATCATCATCAACCCATATTGTCCCACTGCTGAGCACGGGTCTCCCCTCAATCGAATAGGAAAAGGAAACTCTATCAGTGCTTCGGACACACGCCCGTCAGAGAAGATAGCATCACGAAACTCCACGGGATGTAATTTTTTAATTATTCTATATTCATAATTTGTTTATGCCACCTATTGTAATTCTTCTGTACTGTGTTTATTTTTGTTTCTGGTGTACAATAAAGAGATTTTCTATTCTATTCTATTCTATGGTACAATATAAAAAAGACCTATTCTAATGACACTGTAGTTCTAATGTCTATAAACTAACAGTTTATAAATGGTACGACAACTCGTGGATTGGTTCTACGGAGACCCTTACAAATGGGTACAGTGTTTAGGGTAAGTTAGCAGCCATTAGGGACAGTGAGCCGACAATTGATCCATAGTAGAATGACTATGCCTAAACGCGTTAAGTTTTGAGTTCAATCACCCCAACCTTGGGATTCATTCGATTTAATTCTTGGCACACTCTAAAACAGATTATTGGAAATTCGCCAGCTAAGCCAAGGACATCACTTGCATGTGCCAATATTGAGAATAAAGTAAATATTTGTTTGTTTAGGTCTTTGTAGGACCATGGTCCTCGTAGTTCTTATTTCCCTAGATAGGAATCCCAGTTAGGGGTAATCTATGTTTGTGATCGGGATAGTTTATAATAACATCCCGAAATCAAATCACGATACTGCGTCATATAATAAAGCACAACGCTGGGATGGCTTTGCTTTGCATCTTTTGGCTTCTTTCGTAAAATAAGAGGCCAGACTACTGAGTAGTCATGGATGCTCATATCAGTTCTGACCAATTAAGTGAAATTAGACTTTGTGCGTTATTTCCCTTTTCTTTTCTTCCGGATTTCTCTTCTTGTTCATGCAAATAGGGCGCATTGTCACTGATATTCACTCAGAAACTTGGGTAGTCCCGTAGACTTGCAAAGAAAAACATGCTATAACCATAAATTTCCGTTCTGCGCCGAGGAGTTCATCCACCCTAACCTTGGGATAGTTTCGCTTGCAACCCTTGGCTCTGTTCGTCAGAATTTGGAGATGTGCCAAGCAGGCCAAGGACTATCACATTATTCAGCTTTTACAGTACTTATTGTGGTACTTACGAATAGTCTACTATTATAGGGCCTTTGAGTGCACAACCTGCGTTACTAATCAATCATTCTACATCCTTCCGAAATTTTGCTCCACAGATGAGCTGGGTAAAATGTTCTGGGTAATGGATATCGCCATAGAATAACTGATATATTGCCTATAACCTGGTCACTTGGATTACTGGGGAACTTGGACCCTGTATTGGTTCTGTCTGAAATGTTTAAGTATAAACCAGATATCACTAATATCCTAAAACTACTTGATAAATTCCGAGCTTCCAAAAATTGCACGACCTTGGCTTTCGCTTTCCATAAAGTCGTGACATTTGGCAGTATTGAGATGCGTCACGCAAGCATGTTAATTGGAGATGGGCCAACAATATTTACCATATTGTCTGAATCGATATAGTAGGACCCTATTCTAGATTCACAGCAGGATCGCTTTTGCGTGCCAGAATCGTATTATATTGGTGCGGTTGTGGTTTCCGTTTGTAATTTTTCTCAAAGTTAAGGGCTATTTTTAGGTCATGGGTGTATGTGTGCCATGTCGTCTTTTGCCACTATTTTTACACTAGAAACATGTTTAGACTGTACCAATTGCATATTGCGTTAGATAAGACTGATATACATATAAAAAGGGTCATCATTGTTTAAAAACTCGTTAATGTAATTCTCACTAATCGCTTTAACGTTGCCTGCTATATCTTTGTGGAACGTAATGGGCGCTTCCATTACGTCGCAAGCTACTCGTAAGCGGCCTTCTCCAGTGTTAAGCTTTTAGCTGGAATTATCCCACAGGCTGAATATACCAGTAATAACTCACATATTATCTTGCGATATCTGGTACTACTATAGTATAGTATGCACGCAATACCCAAAAGTTTCTGTAGATTACCAACTAACTCACTTTCCCGAATAGGTACAATATATAGGTGTATATGGTCCCACACAATTGTAAATTTTATCTAGGTACCTTCTGTTTTTAATAGTAGTTATAATGTTAAAATAGAATATAAAACTCTTTATTGTACACCAGAAACAAAAATAAACACAGTACAGAAAAATTACAATAGGTAAACAAGCGGTCTTATCGCTGAAAGCGATTTCTTCCAGACAACTTTTGAATGGGCAGTAAAAATCATTTTTCGATAGTAGGGTGGGTGGCGTACTTACAGTATGAAATTTGAGTAATAGTTTTATTTCTACAGATATCTGTAAGGAAGTAGTAGATTCCTTGCTATAAGTAGATTGTAGACTATCAAAGTTGGCTAGATGTCTTCGCATCTTTCATCAGCTAAATTGTTTGCGTACTTGTTAGATTAGGAAATTCGCCGTGTTGTCAGATCCTTCATCCCCATTCGCACAATTTCTCACCCGACTTGTAAAGTGGCTAGCAGCCTAATGAGGGTTTTTATAGCCATAATGTGCCTTCCACGCATGTGCACCCTGCCAAGGACAATGTATCCTCAGAGATGAATGTGAGGGGTAGGTAAATTAATCGCGCCTGTTTATTGGACGGCTTTTCTGGATATTAATCTTTGCCTAATCCTAGGAGTGAAGGTATTTTTATGGAAAAAACTTTAGACAACGTGAATTTATTAAATAACATTGATTTGTAATGAAGTAGGTAGTTTGCTTACAGATGAAGGACTGATTAATCCGTTTCAGTCTGGCGGCGGGCTGTCAGCTTGTTAAAGATGTTCTACGATATCATTACTTGCCACAGTCTGTCATTGGGGGATATCTACAGAATCTACAAAGGAATAATTGAAAATCAATGTTGAATTGGTATTTCAAACGGATATTAATTCAACAACTACCTTGAGTTAAGAGACTGGAAAGTTCCAGGGAATTCAGGAAAATATCCCAGAGTTTGCGTGCTTAATTCTCGGTAACTCTGGAGATTTCAATATTGCGATCAAACCGAATCCGAGAAATCAAACTCAAAAGTTCCCGAGTAAAGCCTTGGAACCTCCGAAGCAATTGACTTGAGCGATAACTTAAGTTGTGGAAGTTCTTGACTTAGCTCCCAATATGAATTGAATTTTCGGCTTTTGTTTACAATTTGGACAAGTTACAGCTTCAATGTAGTTAAATTAATTTGCTCAAATATTAATCCTAAGTTTCTTAAGGTGCTGTAATGGAAACTTCAGGGCGCAGATGTTATTATATGATTGTTTTAAATTGAAATGAATTGAAAAGGAAGCTTGTGACATCTATCACTTCACATCATCATTATCATCAGCCGGGAGACGTCCACTGCTGAGCATAGGCCTCCCCCATAGAACGCCACAACGAGCGGTTGCTAACTGTTCGCATCCAGCGGCTCCCCGCGACTCGTGCCAGCTCGTTGCTCCACCATACATCACTTATTTAGAGACAAACCTCTCTTGTTTGCTCGTTTAAATTTGTACAACTTAGTGACAAGAAGCATGTCGTTAGCCTGATGGTAAACGTCAGGCCTTCCCTTAACAATTGCACTGCTGTACCTTGACAAGTCTTGTGTGAGCAAGCGACGTTGCTACAGTGAAGAAGTGATTTTCAATCTATCTTAATTAATTTCTAATTCCAGTCTCTGTCATAAATCCTTTTTCAACTAATTTTAAAACGTTCAAGCTTAATTAAAAAGTTGATTACTTACAGGTAACACCCTCTCACTCGGTGTAATTTGTTACAGGTAAGGGGATAAACCGAGGATGATTTACGGTGAGCCGGGTTTTATGTTTGTCGAATAGGCAATTAGCGGTTCTTGAACTCCTGAGATTAAGGGAGGTAATTATGCGGAAGTATCTACATGAGCCGCGCGTTGATATCTTCAGTTGGAGCATAGCTACATTCTTAATTACACACGTGTCATACATTTTGAACTTAAGCTACAATTGTGTAGTCTGTAAAAGACTTAATATTTCGCGTCAAAAAGCATGTTTTCCTCAATGGAAATAATGTCTATGTATTTATACTAATAATTATAATTATCACCCTCGCTTCGCTCAGACCTGGAAAAATCTCAAACGCTCAATTCAGAGCAAAATCCAATTAAATAACTTTATATAAAAATAATAAATACAAATCTACGTAGCAGCCTCGAAAAATAAATTGGATAAGAGCTCGATAATCTGAGTAGATTAAAACATTTATTAAAACATTTTAAAACATTATTTTCTGTATTTTTATTAGAGTCCAAATTATATTAAGTGCGTTATGAGGCCTCGCCGTAGCAAAAACACGAAACGGTGTTAGTATATTTTCTTAATTCCCTTTTTGTATCAAAAATAACCCAAAGTTGCCAGCTCCCAATGTCTTATTTCCCCTACGGCCCTTTCAGAGTTTCCCCGAAATAAAATTAGAGGTCTGCAGGTTCCCAAACTTGACCGTTTCTCCTCAGATACTGTTTAATTAGGGTCTCTCCGGTCTGCTGACTCGTTAAGGTCCCTTTGTTACCTTTACGTCGCCGTGGGAAAATGGAAACTGAAAATAGGATAAAAGCAAACCACATTAAAATTTTAAAATGCCCTTAACGTTATAAGATTCCTGTTGAAGTTACGGTCGGCCGTTCTCTATAACTTATGTTTTACCCATTACTGAACGTTAAAATAGGTACCATTGGTATCGATTGTAATTTTTTCCTAATACAATAAACAAAGAGACTACAGTTAAAACCTGGATTCTATTAGATCCAAATAGGAAGAAAGAAATTGCAATAAATTTTGAATTAAAGCTGAAGAAGATTCTAAAAACGAAAGTTCTCGTCTTTTTCTGTGTTTAAAGAAAAACATAAGGCAGCGAAATGTCAGCCTTGGTACGAAGCAATTCTGCATAACAGCCGTTAATAAATTAAAGTGTTTGTGGGGCAACCCTGGCAGTAATTGTTTTTGCAGAGCCATGCAGGCCCCGTCTGCATATAAAGTGGACATATTGATTCCTGAGTCGGACAACGCGTTGGACACTTGCTTATAATCTTTTTAATATGCATTGATTCTTGAGAGTGCCTTCAAAAGACTCCAGCAACATGGCTTGTTATTAATTTCAAATTCACAGTGCTGTGGTTGGGGCAAGGCGGATCATAAAATGGAAGGTGCGACTTCAATTAGATTGAGAGTTGATTGGAGTTGATAAATCATTTTTAATTTGTTGACTTTTAGTATTGTATCACTGGACCTGAGTAATTATGTGAACCGGCTATTAAACCGCCATAGCGGAAAATAAGATTCACTTAATTATTTAAATTGAAATAGCATTTATAAAGTTCTTCTATGAATTATTAACAACATGACATGGCAACTTATTCGTCACAATCTTCTACATGATAAGTGACCCAGTTACCCCACATTTATGTAAACAAACATTCAACACGTACGTGTGTCGTCACCCCACCCCGGGGTAACTGTGCCGGAGACGATGGCTGTTATCAGAGGTCGGGAGGGGGAATTTCATATCATGGCGAATGCATGGCAGTAAACCCATGTCGACGCAGATAAGCGGGGGTGGGAATGAATTTTTATCAAGAGACTGGAGTTATGCATATTGCTGTGAGATTATTTTTATGGAGTTTCCTTTTTAATATTAAAGGCTTCTTTGTTTTCGAATACTGTTTAGTTTTATGATACGAACAGACTGAGCTAGGGTGGTAATTGGTGGTGGTGGTGGTGGTGGTGGTGACACGAGGGTGGTAATTGTGGTGATCCATATAGGGAGTGTTTTATTTTCCAATTTGTTCTGTGCCCTTAGATCAAAGAAGCGGAGGAAACTCCACCTGTCTCTATTTAGGTTCTAAGACAAAACTACAGTGTTTGTGAAGATAATATTTGTATCAGCGTCCTCTCCCTTTCTGAGTCTGTCACTAACAAGACCACTTATTAGCCCACAAGGGTATGTCGTTTTCACCCTACTCCTCTGAAATATGCTAACTCCTATTAAGTTATTATGATAATTACGCAATTTCGCTTGGCATAGATATTGCAGTTACGGCCCCACAAGGCGCCCCAAGCCATGCCAAAACCAGCCTTTAAGGAGATACACGGATGGAGTAAACGGCAAAGTCAACTGGCAAACTGCTCTACCTGGCAGCTGTGGCTCTGCTGTAGTAGAAGAACTCTCTTCACGTATATTTACAATATCTTGTTAATGGAATAATCAGCGTTTTATTGAACGTAGAAAAAAGGCTGTATACACCTTCGATAAAGAATCCACGATCAAAGGTATACAAGTAAAAGTGAGACTATACCTTCTTATTTATCTTTCATTCCGACTCGTCAATGTTCTATTTCAAGGCCTTGTTGAGGCATAATGAAAGTACAAAAACTCTAAAGAAAAACTCTTTTGATTATGGTTAAAGTCTATGGTCAAACTGAGAAGGTAGATAGATAGATAGATAGATAAACTCTTTATTGAAACACCACAGAACAAAGAAAACTTAAAAACTAGAACATAACAAGTTTTACAATTAGTGTCACAATGGGCGGTCTTATCGCTCAGAGCGATCAAGAAGAGATGTCAATGCAAAACTTAAACTTTTGTACATCCTTTGATGACCTCTTAGTACCGAACTCTTTGTCTTACTTCAAACTTCTTTCAATAAACCTTCATGTCAAAGTGTCAACTCTTACGTGACGGCCGAGCGTAACAGAAAAATGTGACGATTACTATAAAATTTCTGTATACTAACCGTATACAAGTAGGCAGTAGAGTAGAGTGGACGCTGGGGTGAGGTGTGACTTGCCCCATTTCTAGTTAATTAGTCTATATTGGTATAGTTAACTCTTCTACCGTACTTTGCCATTTTCTCTAGCCATGTACTCCCGACTTTATCCCAGAACAACGAATAGTAACGCGTGCTCGTCTGATATTATGGAGTGCCGACACCCTTGTCGTAGTAAACATGCCACGTGGGGCAATTATGTTGTTAAACTAATCTATAGGCGCCATCTATGCTTCGCAGTTGGTATCTAGAGAGGAAGTTCTCTTGAGCGACTTGAGAGGTTTTTTCGAGCTCTAAGACTGCCAAAACGAATCAATCTTGACTAATTTTAGATGAGCTTAAATTAGGCTTTCGTCCGTACGGGGCCGCGGAAGTGCACTCTCGCACCCGTAGCTCCGACAGCAAAAACGTCCCGGTGGAACACCATGGGGTTTAGTGGGTATACCCGTCAGACTGGCGGGGGAGTCCCACATAAGCACCCGGCCCTCACCCGGGTCTGGTGGCATGCGTAATGCATTCCCCAGAATAAAAAAAAAGGCTTTCGTCCGTCAAC
Organism: Campaea margaritaria; assembly: GCA_912999815.1. Taxonomy (NCBI): domain Eukaryota; kingdom Metazoa; phylum Arthropoda; class Insecta; order Lepidoptera; family Geometridae; genus Campaea; species Campaea margaritaria. The sequence goes on from OU538798.1 coordinate 11,860,405, forward strand.
ACCAAAAGTAATATTGTCTCCTCTCAACATTTCCCCTTTTGTTTTCAGCTTTCAATATACCACAGATCTTTAAGTTTCATATCCTTCTCAGTGGTTAATTCAGTTGAAATCTTCAACAGCTTAAAGTGAAAATCCATTTTTCAAGCAATACCACTTGAATAATATCACAGAATAAATCAAGATGAAAGTTTGAAATAAGAAGTGCTCGTGGAAATTGAAATAAATGTTCCGTTTCAAAAAGGTAACGAAACTTTTAAAAGCAAAATAAGAAATGGCTGGAGCAGCCAATGGAAATGAAAGCTTGTTTCGTAGAAATGTTACCAACCTATTTATTTAGAAAAAAATAACACAGTTCCGAAAGTATGTCTGTAATATAAATATTTATTAATCTTTTCACCAACAACAGCAAACTCTGACGTTTAATTTAAAAAATAAATCCTCTAGCCCCGCTACATTTTGCTAAAGCGATTTAGTAATGTTCCGAGAAGGTGTACATTAATATTTCCATAATAACAAAAGTTGTAAGTGCAGAACCCTAAGTGTGTTTAAGTAGTTTCCGCTTGGCTACTGCGTTGTTGGCAAACGCTCCGATTCCGAGTGGCCGTTCCGAATTCTGTTCCAATCTAAAGGAAGTAAATTTAGTTTAACATCATTATTGTCTTTACATCTTTTATTTACTTTTTTTGTAAGAATATTTTTATTATTAGAAATGAGAAGCTGTTTAGCGACTCTTGTCGTGATGAGTACGCCCTATATAGGAACAATCTGGAATACTTACAAATTATTGAAGAGCTTCCAAAGAATTTTAAATTTAATATATTTCCTCCATAAAATTAGAAGCCTTCCAAGCAGAAGGTCGTGAGTTCAAATCCCAGTGCAGGCACGTACCAATGTGTTTCTTGTAAAACGTACGTTATTATCACTCGCTCGGCGAAGGAAAACATTGTGAGGAAACCTACCTGAGAAACTTACCTACCTGAGAATTATATCGGAGGTAAGTATGTGATCCGGATCTGGCCCCCGTGGTGGATTATGGCCTAATCCTCCTCACGAAAGTGAGGGGAGACCCGTGCCCAGCAGTGGGACGATATAGGTTGTTGATGATGATCATGATGATACAATTGTATCCCAAGAGTATTCCTCTAGTTGAGGATAAGACTCTCCTCGAGAGAGTAAGCTTTGAGTCGAGGACTGACGACAAATTAAGTTATACGGAGAAAGGTAAACACGTCTCAACACAAAAAAAAAAACCACAAATATTTAATCATAATCTTGATGACACGTAGCTTTATTATCGTAGTAACGTCTTCATCAAATTTTATGTTGATATACTGGAAGCGGTTTGCTGTATATTTAAAGCCGTGTCTCCTGCGCGTGTTTTGGTTTACACAACACAAAAAGTCGTGAAACGACAGGCATTATACTTCATCTTTATCATCATAGACAACTCATTCGACCCACTGCAGGGCATAAGCCCCCTCCTTCCTACGCCATTCATCCCGGCTTTGAGCCGTAGGCACTATACCTACTTAATTAAAAAATAAAATTTGTTCAAAATAACAAATTGCAGTACGTACCTCACAAAACTTTATCAAACTTCGGAACTTCACTCGTCACCCCAAAAACACCTTCTTTTATACGCCCAGCAATTTCTTTGTGAGTTGACGCCTACCTTAATATATTCATTCAAGTTTGGCTCAAGCAAAATTGGAGAAGCGAGTTTTACTACGTATTTTTAGCACCCTGTGTAAGAGTACCCCGAGGCATTGTTCTTTCGCTCCACGATTCGCGGTGCGTCGTAAACACGCCGGGAATTACAACGCAAGGCTTTGTATGACGAATAACGATTATACGTAATGCGATGACATAATGTGGAATTTCTTAGGAGTATCCAGAATGATCTATAAATAATGAATAGCCCATATTCTCTGTTATATACTCTTTTAGTAAGACGCGTCGATCGCAACCTTATTTGTCAAAATCGCGGCGTCGACGGTCGCTTATTACACCGACAATAAATACAATTGACTATTAAAATAACCGTTCCTTTGCTTCGCTGTAGTCGGGTAATAAACATACAAAAACCTTTGCCCCGAGACTTACCCGCAATTTGCAGTGTCACGCCTCATGCAGGACTTTTCGTTTCATAGTTTTTGGTTATTTTATGTATGGCCTTAATGACCAACTTTTCTCGTTAATTACAGAAAACTTTCCAGAATATGTGGGACTGATAACAGCCTTGTAGAATTCAAGTTAACGCTAAACAAACGTTAGCCCTCAGGAACTTTAGCAAAAGGAACCACGGGCTTCCGAAATGAGTTGAGCTTTTGTATCGCGGCCCGCGGGTCCACCAACAATGTTCCGGCAGCCGTGCTCAAAGGCTTGTTAGGGCCCGCAAGCCTTTGAGGATACTTCCTATCTCGGTTTAGTTGTTTGTTTCTTCAAACTTTTCCAACAATAGCTGGATTAGATCTATGCCTTAACTTGGCCATGTGTCTTGAATACAGACTTTTATATTGTTTCATATAAATTATGTTCTGTTACAGAATAATGTAGGTTCTTAAACATTTTCTTTCCTAAGGCTTTACTTTTTCTCTCAATAAAAAATAAGTACGAGCTATAGAGATATATAATGAGGGAAGCTATAAACGGATTTACAAATACCAATCTCAACCTAAGGCAAAATCGCTTTACACGTATTTTGCGCACTATGTCCAAATTGATGTTGATAGATTCATTTCTGTTTGCAAATTCGAGAACTTTTTATCTTAATAATATCATAATTTCACTGGTAAACCACAAGGTCTTTCATTTTACTCCACAGCAGTGCCCTTTCAATAAGAACCTTATAGCCCTGTGTGTCGCAGTTCGCAGTGTTACTTCACACGTGCACTTTACTCTGACACTGAGTAGTGTCACGCAGCTTCAGGCCGGTGACCTTCGCCCGCCGTGACTTACAGATTACATCCCAAAGAACCTGCAAACTGCCGCGTCTCCTGTCATTGCTAGAGGTTTTATATATCTGCGAATGTTCCCTAAGTGTCCTCCGCGGGGTGTTTAGTGCACAGTAACGGTGCAGATAACGCTTAGCCTAGGCTTTGGATAGGTCCTCAGAGAGTCAGATAGGAACATTAGATACGCTGTTTATTTTGGGCTCTTTCTTATCTAATGTGAGAATAGGACTATTTTCAGTTATCTAGGGCGTATTCATTCCTATTTGGTGTTGTTAGAATTGGACTCAGTTGTTCGCATGTTGTCTGTTGATATTACCTAATCTTAATCTGTTGATATTACCTAATCTACCTTTCACTTTATTAATTTTACTGACAAATTTATCATTTTTCAAAGGATCAATAATGAAAAAAGTACATTAACTTCAATGTGTTTCTTTTTTTAACTTCTCAATAACCACTTTCACTCTAAAATTTAAAATGAATATTCTAGAGAAAAGTGGTTATCGATGGTGACTTTTATATCGGAAGTCGGTCTGCGGGGCTATGCAGCACGGTGCGGATGAGCTTGAGGTTCATTTTGACGTTTGATTGCCACGGGGCTCGTCATTACAATACGAACTCAAGCTCATCCGCACCGTGCTGCATAGCTCCGCTGGCCTTTCCAGTACGGCATAACATAGCAACTAATGTTTCTTTGTACTCACTTATATGCCTTAATAAAATACGACAAACGGCGCATCTCCGAAAGTTTGCCATATTAAACACTCAATTGACCAACCCAGAATTGGTTGACCTACTTTCGAAGGGGGCTTAAATAGTTTACCTTCCTCATTGGTAGTTTGTAGGGGTACATTGTCATGGGACATAACTAGGGGCGGTTAATACCACCCCGGGGTCCTAGTTAATGGTCCATACAACCATGATTTCCTAGCTCTTACCCGGGAAACTCATAAACTGAACGATAAGTACATGTTTTGTTTTATTTCAGGATGTAATTACATTTTTATGGACATTTCGGTCGTGTAATTTGGTTTATGGGTGTAAAGTGGTGGGGTTCATAGTTTTCTCAATTAAAGGCGTCTAGCGCAGTATAAAACATTCCTAACACTGACACAGCAGGAAATGTCAAACTGAATTACAAATTCATATTAGTTTTTTTTTTTTCGGACCGAGCTCCCTTGGTGGATTATGGCCTTATCTTCTTCACGGAAGTGAAGGGAGATCCGTGCTCAGCAGTGCGCTGATATGGGTTGATGATGATGATGATGATAGATATATGAACGCTATAGGAAAATTGCGATGCCGATATAGCGGAGACTCCAATCAAATATCAAAATCACACATTTATACCTAAATGTTGGTAACTAGAGGAAAAAAGAAATAACTGGAAAAACACATGATGTTTTAGTTATTATTAGAATTAAACTGGCGGATAAATTATTATCAGCTCTACATAATTCCTGATGAGTCTACATTAAAGTGTTAAGTTATGCAGACAAATATTTGTATAATTATAATCTTCCTTATGATACTCGTTATATCAGTAATCGTTACAATAAACAAAAGATTTAGCAAAGCGGAGATATAATGTACGTTATTGCAGCGCAAACAAAGAATAATACGTTTAATAAAAAAACAGAAGGGGAGAGAAAAAACTTAGTGCTCTCGCAAGTAGGTACGTCGTTCTTAATAACACAAAGGAAGTGAAATAAAGACAATGAGCGCCGAGGAGGATATCGTCGGGTGTGGCTACAGTGGTAACGGAGAAAGAGGAAGGGCTTCATTATATGTTCAATATTTGTTTATTTCTCACATACTAATAGATGCGGTTTGTTTCTTCAATGAATTTATTACTAATTATTCTCAAACTCATTTGCATGTAGGCAAAATATTGCACTTTAACAAGGCAAAGAGTCTCTTACACATAGCGGAAAAAAAAAGTGAAATTAAATCTACTAAACTAACGATTAACTAATTGTTAACGCAACACTCCCCCATACAAGCGCACGCACATAATGCGTAGCAGTGCATTGGGCTGTCACTGTCAGTGTCAGTGCCATCTGCAAAATCAATCAATCAATCAATAATTCACCCATCACTCGACAACTTCACTCTGCTACAAGACATTGCTCGCCCGACACGACTCGACCTCAACATATACAAGCAACATCAATTTTAAAGAAAATAATAGAAGAAACTCAACAAACCCATCAACACACTTCGGCACGTAAGTGGTATCCTCAACACTAATTATGCTTTGAGTTTGTAAAAGGATATTTCATAAAATAGCATTATTGAATTTGCTTCAATAGATAATTTCAATTCAAATTAAGCTTTTATCAAAAAGCGTAACCACAAAACGCTGTCCGCTCTCACTGCGTCGCCACAGTGTGCATCCGGCCAATTAGATTTACTCCGAGCGGAAGTAGTGCGGAGGCAATTACTGGCACCCGCACTACCGTGCCCCCTCTGTACCCCATGTCGCATTAGTCTATGCCACCCTGCCCTGCTGTCTACTACTTTATGGTTTTGTTACTGCTTACTTCTTGGCTAGTCTTTGCCATGTGATGTTTTTCAGCTGTAAAAGCGATGTTTTATCATCATTAGTTTAGCCACAGAATAATTAGCAACAGCTGTAATGGTTAGTTAGTGAGGGTGATAAAAACTGTCCTTTAGTTATGGGAGTAAGAAATGCTGAGAAAGAGCATTTTGTGGGTTCGTTTTTACAATTTTATGTTGTGTATCTGAAAAAAAAAATTTAATAACATCAGCAGATTTTAAATTTTAAGCGTATTAGATTCCGAAGTACCGACTAAACTTTTGGATTTATTAATGGAGTGTTAAAGAATTTATTTTTTGTAACAATTTCGTGCCTACGGTGCTGAAAGAAGCAAGAAAGAAAATATATTTATTTGCAACTTTGCGGTTAACTGTCTCTATGGTTATTCAGGATCATTCTAACTGTCAATATTATTATTTTATCAGTCGAACATAGTGGAAACGTGCTCACATCGCTCATAAGCCTTACCTACGTAACCATAAGTACCATTCAAGTGCACGCGTTCTTCCTGGCGGCTATCTGAACTGCTCGCTACATCAGAAGTGGGATTAGGGCGGCGTGGCGGCGGCGGCGGCGCGGCCCCGACCTTGTATCAGAAGCCCTACTCAGGCAATAATCGTTCACGGCTACTCATCGATTCATACGTGACAGTGGAAAAGTATTGGCTATTTCCAGCTTGAAACGTGGTATAGATGTGCGTACATATTATAACAGCCTGTAATACTTTCGAAGTTCGTTTATTTATTTAAATATTGTACTATTAAAAACCGTTACACCGTATAAACATTACAAATAATAAGTCCGTGCAAACCTCTTTAATTCGCCTATCGTCCATTGCCCACCTTTCTCCCTCTTTCATCTATATCCTTACTGTTCATTCATTCTTACGTTCCATTCTCTCCATTATAATTTACGTAACTTATGATTATGCGAATGGAACCTAAGAATGCATAACATTCATAACAATGCGTGCCAAATTCCACAGATAGAATTCTTTAAACGAAAAACAGAAATAGATTGGATATACTAATAAATAAAAAGACTATTGAACCGATTTTGATGAAATTTGTATGGGACTAATCTGAAATCCTATCCTTTCAAATAAAAAAAAAGAAATTAATTAACTGCTGCTAAGTTTTACATGCATTAGTGCATAGTCTAGACAACAAAACACACGAACTAATGTCTCTAGATATAAGCATCTCATGGTTTTTGCAAGTCTGAAGACGCGTACCTACCTATATCACCAGTTAAAAGCCTAACTTAGACATCCAAGGCTCATCAAACATGTGAACCAACAATTGTAAGACTTCGCGAACTTCCCACTCTACCATATAATACTAAATATTCCGAAAAAACCTTAAATCCTTATATTTGCTGTTGAGTTCCAGATAACCAGCACAAACAATCAAAAGAAATATTAATGAATATTTATTAGTCTGGATCTGGACCGAAACTTTTGCGGGACATTCCCGGCTTAAGGTAGAAACTTTCCAAACTTCTTTCCAGGGATGTTCAACCTTTAATAAAACCTTACAGCTAGTATGAAAAGTCACCCGGTCTCCCTACTCCCACTATTTCACTAAAACTCCTTTGTTTGTTCCTCAAAGTTAAATAAAAAGAAGTAAACCTTTCGTTTTATTACGCCAAAGTTTCTCCATAAACTTGATCCGCGCAGCCCTTAAATATTCGCTGAACTTGTAACAGAATGTCCGGAGTTATCTTATGTTCGTTTCTTGTTTCAGGTAAGGTGAACTTTAATGGGACAAGGTCGTCTGAAGAAATCTGACGTATAGCAAGGTACAGTCAAGTGCATTCATGTGCGAGCGCTAAACATATTATGTATACATAAAAAAAGATTTCCTTTTGTTTTACACGAAGATGTACATCATCGAACCGAAAACAGTTACAAGACAATACAATAATAATAAATAAATAAATACAATTTACGAGGCAATTTATTATGAGAAATGCCTTAAAGTTTTTAGATGTCTCTTAGTTTTCTAGGATGAACCAAAATTCCACACATCGGCATATAATTATATTATGCAGAAAGTTATCTCATAAAACGCTGAAGCCAAACGCACTGCGTAGACAAAATGTACCGTATCGCAATGAAAATAAACATGAGTTCCTAGTGAAAAAAGAAAGCGCCTCCACAAAATTTATTGCGAGAAGGTGTGTGTAAGAGTTGACAAGATACCTCGGCTTTATCAGCGAGATTCATCGTAACTAATTCGTCCCGCTCCTCCCGGCCCGTGAGATAACCCGAAAAATGTCGCCCATTTGTAAACCCTGCCGTATTAAATGCTGACAAATTGTAAAAGAAATTGTGCTCGACTGTACATGTGGAGAGAGAAGTGTTTTTCATCATTTTTGTCAAAGCCGTGTCTTTTCACGTCTGAGTTTTACAGAGAATTTGTAATCTGAACCATTTTCTTGCTCGTGCGCCACTTTTGTAAGGCGGAAACTTTAAGGAAGTGGCAACAACAATTGTATAAAGTTTCAATTCAATCGTTGAAACGATTCACGAACTGATAGAAGACAAATAAACAAACAAAGGAACATTCTTTTTTATATGTTAGTGCCAAAATGTTTGAAGGCACTTTGTGGCTATGTTGTGAATAGTAAATACAGACAAATCTTGGGTCAAAAATATTTAACAGTTTGTCGCGGAGATACTGAACCATCGATACGTCGCAGAAGAATGTAGATACTTCCCTACGTAATTTCTCTACACTGGTACAAAAATTAACAAAAACAAAAGGAAATAACAAAAAACAAAAGTATTAATAGAATACTACGATATTATTTGCCGTTTTACCGTCAGTCAACAAATTTTATTTAATTCAATGAAAACATTCGAAACATGGCGACCGAACACTACAAACATTCCATCGGCGCTTTAATGCGCCATGGATTATAAAACAGTCATTATTTAACACACCAACACGCCCAAAATAAAATAGGAAATTTATTTTTGGCACATTCCTACTCGTAACAGTCTCAAACGACTCCGATTTCTCTAAATATTTTCGAACAAATCGTACCAAATTATAATACATTTTTATAAAAGTTTTAGCGTTTGAAATAAATGTCATGTCAAATGAGACCTATTTGTGTAGTATTGATGAGCGTGCCGTTTGGCCCCCGTTTGTTGTAATGTCATGTGAGCCAATGCTCGTCATTAATCTGTGTGTGTGTGTATGTATGTATGTATCGCGTGGAATATGGTTCGGGTTGTGATTAAGTAGGCCTCGGTATTGGAAACTCTTGTTCTCATTAATTCATGGTTGGATGGAACTGTCGTTTTGGTAGCATCCAGCAGTGTCCAGATACACAGACTATACTTAGCTATTGACGGAATATCGTTGGCGACGAGTAGTTAACTAACTTAATCACCCCAATATTCTTCTGTTTTTTTTTTTTACCTTTCGCTCTACAAAAGTCACAATCTTCGTAATGTAAGTTTTCAGTAATCGGAACTCAAAATTAAAAAAAAATATTTCATAGGCACCTATAGCTATCGCCGGATTCGAGAAGAACCGACAAGGAACGCGACGGCTGATTAACTATCGACATTGACATGCAAATCAAATTATTATTATAATATTACGACAAACTTACACATCGGTACAACAGAAAGTCACCGAAACAGAATTGGAATATCAATTTTCGGTTGAAAGTTCACAAATTGTACCAACAATAAAACGATTCCCCGTCGCTGCCGGCTGTCGACGCCGCGCCACTTGACTGACAAGTGACAGCCGTGACAAGTGACAGCGCGGGAAATGCTAGCGCTTTTGTGTGCGATCCTAAAAAGGAGTTTGTGCTTATTTGTGAACGATCCTGTTTTTGGGAATTCATGTTTTAAGCACCAATAATATTTTGACTTTCACATTTTTATAATGGATAGGAGTAGTAGAGAATTTGCAGTACAAAAACTATCGAAGTTAACTGTAGATTAAATATTTTTGCCACAACGTTATTCGTCAGTTTTCAAATATTTATGCCACCAAGCCACTATTATCATGTATGAAGACTTACATATTTTGCTCTGTTGAAGCCACACATATGATAATACATTCGAGCAAGATCCTATCTCGATTCTCGAATGAGCACAACCTCGACGCAATTTCCCGCTCGTCCCGCGCCGGTTTTCTAAAAGCTACGATAAAATTAAGCGTTTCCAGAACACATTTTAGGGAAATTCAAACACGAAGGGTCTTTATAAAGGAATGTGCGAATTCATCGCATATTTTATTTTGCATGCCGACGCGACGTGGGGAATCAAAGAAAAAAATGATATATCTCATTTCTTGCGAAAGAGGCGACCGTGCTAGTCCACATCGACCATTTTTTGTCGACCTCTTTGATGTAAGTTTTCCTTTTCTATTCCGAGATGCTAAGGGCTATATCGGTAATATTCTAGGTTGTGTAGAGGTCTAGGTACGGTGGTCAGTTAACTGATCCTCTGTCAATCGACAATGACATTGCTATTTGTCAAGTTCTATTCGTTTTTTCTATACTTTTGCGGTTGTATTGTAGTGAAGTTCGATGAGGATAATGTAATGATATCGGGTATAATATTAATACTCGACATATTCCAATAGCGAAGATATTATGTTTACACTCGCTTTAGTGGGCTAGTAGGTATGTAGAGTGCTCGGTTGTCTCTTGGAATAATGACTAAAGCTTTACTATTATGCGTTGTAGCTATCTTTATTAAAAAAAAAAACAAAATTCTCTATTCATATAAGCCCATGAAAGTTGACAGACTTTATCACCGGATTCCGAATATATCGGTCAAGATTAGAAGAACCTAAAAGAATCGAGAGCGTAGTTCCAACGAACAGTTCAAACGCAGTTTGTCTATAAAACTAGCTAAATCGACTTAACCCTATTCCCCGACTTTACTATCGGATCTTAACAACGTCTCCGCAACATTAACCAAGGCGCAAACAAACAAAATTAACTTAGTAAAACCCGGCTCGATGTAGAACTTAAGTTAAACGCGTTGAAATCGATGCGGGTTTATTGAGAGGGTGGATATGTAAAGAAGTTTTGATAGCGGTTGTTTCTAAGTACAACTTGTAGTATTTAACTAATCGGTGGTGATTTTTGGGATACCAATGGCAATTTAGCATCTCGCATTTTACATTAAAGTCAACTAACTGCGCTCCGCGGTTTCACCCCCGCTCGTTTCGAACTGTCAAAACAACGTGCAGCTAGCGCGTAATTTCCTTTTTTAATTCCATAATTCCACGTCCTGGTGCGTTTACGAAACGCGTTTAAGTTTTTAGCGCGCTATGATATGACGCGTTTTCGGCAAGGAATCTCATGTGGCGAATAAGGGCCCTGATATAAGGCGACGATTTATTTAATTATTTTAACTACTTAATTAACCAATGTTTCGTAATATTATCAATTGGAATTAAAATTTACTAACAAAAGTTATACTCAAACCATGCACTTTCTGTGAAGGAAAACATCGTGAGGAAACCCACAAACCTATCCGAGAATTATTTCGGAGGTAGGTATGTTATCCACCAATCCAGACCGGGCCCCCGTGGTGGATTATGGCCTAACCCTCTTCACGAAAGTGAGGAGACCCGTGCTCAGTAGTGGGACGTTATGGGTTGATGATGATGCACTTACGACTTAGAGTTTAAATTTAGTGGTGATATTTTTTAATATTGTTTTTTAGTTAATTATGCGAGCGACAGCCGAAGGACTTAAAAAAAAAACAAAATTATAAGCAACTAATTTATTTTAAAAGTTAAAGTTACAATAATTAATAATTAATAATTCCTAAAGCTAAAGATGGATATGTGTCTCCTACTCGAAGTATGAGTAAAGAGTGACGCAGGTCCCCTCGCGCGGTGTCCATGTCGGTGTCCGCTCCCACGCGGCGAGCTGACGCAGCGCGGCGATTCTAGAGAATCACGCCACTGGCTGCAAGTAGGTCGGTGCAACGCTGCAGTTTCCACGCTGTGGCAATCATAAATGCAACGCTGCTGTTTCTATGGTGTCGCAATGGTAGGTGCAACGCTGCAGGTTCCTCGGTAATGCGATATGTAATTAGTTGAAATGATACGCCTTGTCGTAATATCAGGAATTGTGTTGTGTTGTGTTGTCATGGTAGAATTTTGTAATAAAACGTTACTGAAAGTAAGCCGCCACAACCTAAAATTATGTTATCGTAATTACACGGTGGGGATTATTTATGACGAGGTAGGCGGCACACGCTGTGCTATTGTTAAACTAACTGTGTATTTATGAAATACCAGAACTGAGATAGGTATTTGAACGTTAATAATTGTTGTTGATCCGATAGAAAAAGTATAAAAGCAACAGGAGTTTCAATCTAACAAGAGAAATAGTCTCGATAAATTCCCCAGCAAACCAAGATTCGTTGAAGTGGCAACCCCACAAACCATCTCAATCTGAAACTAGAGCTGATAGTTCGCCCGATCGCATTCCATCCGATTCCATTTCCGATTCAACTCGAATGATCTCGATAATGAAACGATAATATTTGCCACCCCTTCCGATATCGATGTTTCCGATAATGCACTCGTTTATTTGTCAAGTAGGTACGAGTAGAAGTTTTACCACGGAAAAGTTTCCTCTGCTTTAGTTACGTAAGATAAAGAGTAGCTAGAGGAGTTTTATACGATTCCAATCTTCTTGGAGAATTAAGTACGTTCTGCCATTTCCAATTCTGAATTTAATCTGTGATCTGCAGATCTTGGATTGAAACAATTACAAAATTAATTAAGTACAGAAATAGAAGAAACGTAATCGGCTTTTAATAAACTTTCTTCAGTGTAGATTAATCACATAGACCACTTGTCTTCCGCGTCAGAGGTCACGATTTCCGAAATAATTCTACATAATGCTTTTCCTTTTTCTAAATCTTAATCCTCATAATCCTTACAGCACTTGAATGTTCACTCGCTCACGCACTCACTCAAACGTCACACTCGTTCTTTCACATCTCTAGTTAATATAAAGCTCCGTACACACGCACCAGCGATTCCTTTGCCTGCGTCTAAGATCGTCTCACAAAGCGAAGACTTATTAAGTGTACACGCGACTGAACAGGTACCCTTAGGTAGGCGGAGGCTGCATGCTGCTTTGACAGAAAATGATATTCGATTTTTTGTAAAAGATTCTGAAGGCATGTGATATTTCTTTAAGTATCTGCTTCAAAGCAATATATTATGTTCTTTGAAATTTCACTAGAAGTAGTCAACGATGGTGAAGTGTTCCGAATTTGGGTCACCGAATCGTATGCCCTATTTTTCAACCCTACATAGTCCAGAGCTCTTGTTGTGGTATTAAGATCCCTTATATTAATACCTACCATTAATACTATATGTATAGATAATATCTTGAAATCCTATTACGCGCGTATATTGAATTTAAACTTGTCCCATCCCAAATACACTGACACGAGATATTATTCAGAGTTACCTTCGTGTTCACAATGTTAGAGGCAAATATTAGCTGAGGGAGGTTGACTGATCGAGTTTAAACCCTGCGTGTACTACCCCGGGATATAATATTAATAGCGGAGGTAGGCAGTTTTAAATAGGGCCTACTTGTTCGCTGTCAGCCCTTTTTGTGGTGTACTTGGATAGGGTTCTTCGTTATAATCCGCGTCGTGGGCCCTGCGTCTATATCGCGGTTACTTCATTTTCCTTTGACATTTTGAGTCTATTAGTCCTTTATCTTTGTTACAAAGGCATTACCAAATAAGTGATGGTGTCGCGTAAGTTGTGTATGTATATTTCAAAAGTAAAGTGCAGGTGATTGGCTGTGTCCATTTGATCCTTCATAAAGTGTTAATGAACATCAATGGACCACTATTTTCGTCGTTCAATTCTGTTTTGAAATTGAACATTGGCATCGACTTGTTTTATGCGAAAACACGACATGTTTTACGTGAAACCAGACAGCGTACAAAACTTACACGACCAAAAAAACGATCCCACTTTTTCCAAGCTCGACAATTTCACGTCGCCCGCAAAAACTAACGTTTCCAACACGACGAAAACATGAGCAAAACGGTGAGTCAGCCGAAATTGGCCTGAAAATAGACCAGAACCAGTTACAAAATGTCTCTCTCTTAAATGCCTCTCGTAAACCCGCTTACCTTAAATCCATCTAAGTATCGCCTCATACCTATCTGTGTGACCGTTTAGTCGGACTAATCCTTCGCTTCCGTGACAGTTTTCAGTACAACTTTTTATGCCTTTTTCGCAGCACATCCGCTGCTTTTGAGAGAGGCTTAATGAATCTCGATGGGGCTTTACTTAATGCGACATGAGAGAGAAGTGTGGTGGCGGATTAGAGCAAATATAGAGAGAGTTATGAGTAAGGAACGTTCTAGTAAAGAAAATAGGTACGAACATTTCGAAGAATTTGTGTTTTTAACTAAACTGAGCTCAGAAGGTTTGCAGTTTTCTTTGAGACCCTTCAGAAAAGTATCTTATTTTTCTATCTTAAAATACTTATTGTTCGTAGGTATATGAGTAAGAAGTGTATAGTTTGGGGCGTGCAATGTAAGCAGCGATGCCAGTGAGGTCACCTAGGCGCGGTGCTGGCCTCAGGTTACTGGCTCCGTGTGTGGGATGCCCTTGTTACTAAGGGACAAGATAGTATCTAATACAGTCACAAGTACAAGAGTCACTTTAGTCTTATTATTTTGCTTGTTCATAATTAAAAATATATAATTCACACTCGTGAACGCGATGACCTAAGGTAACCGAAAGGGTTAGCAAGCTGAAGTGGCAGTGCGTCGGTCACATCTCTGGATGAACCGACAACCTATGGGGTGGACGAGTTCTAGAGTGGAGACCGCGTTTAAGCAAACGTTGTGTAGAACGCCAATTGGCAGGCGGAGTTTGGACTTGCGAAAACGGCTGGCAAAGACTGGACGAGGAGAGTCGAAGATCGGGCTCAGTGGCGTTCACAAGGAAGGCCTACGTCCAGCAGTGGATGAGTGTGGACTGATGTTGATGATGACACATTTAAACTTAATTTAAAAGAGAATGTTTGTCATTTATAAAACCCACCTTTAATTTTGCAGTGCCACGCAAGATTATGCAATGCAGGGTTCTGGGTGGTGCTGTGACTGTTACGGACAGGCGTAGCGCTTACCATCAGGTAAACGTCTTACTCGTCTCGTCACTCAGTCAAATAAAAAAAAAATTACCCGATTACTAAAATGGAGGGTTATACTATACTTTTTAGAGACTGTCACTTTTAGATAACATAACTCCACGTAATTCTGAAGTTAACTTCGGCAAGAGATATCCACGTGTATTTTAGCCAAGCGTCATCCTAAAGCCTGCAAAATAGCCGCAGTAACGTCCGCACAAAAATTAATGTCTCAGTTTCGCCCCCGAGGCCCCTCGAGAGGGGTAGTGGCCCTGGAGCCGCCTAAGAGTCTTAACTACTCCAACGGCCGCCGAGAGTGTCGCTTTACGAGCTAACATGTCTTAATTCCTAAATTTAGGACAGTTAGCACTCTTCTTAGAGACGTTTTTGTGCTTTTTATCTAACTTTTAGATTGAGGTTTGGTGATATATATTTTTGGACACTGTTATATTATTTTCGTTGGGACAAGTCACTTTTTTGGAAGGTTGATATGAAGCAGGCGCCAGTGCAAATTAAATGATAAATATACAATTCAAAGTAATTGGTAAAAATAGATTTTTCCAGATAAGCGTTTATAAAAAACGTATTCCACTGCAAGCCGATCAAAACGAGTCCAAACACCATCAATGTAGTGTTAGTCACTGAGGAGTTCCGTGTCTACCTTCTGTCTCTATCATCAGATCAGCTCGCTTTCACCATAGTATTGTATTGTCATCCGAGCAAAGTTTCAACTTAATTCAACAACAGGAACTGAGTCGAAATTGTTTTGCAAGATTTGTCCCGAACATACATTCATACACACAAACAAACAATGCAAGATAAATAAAACTTGTAAAAACTAAAACCCGACTGTTAATGTAGCTTATGTAACTCTCGCGACTATGAAGATACTAATGATATTTTATTTATCAAAATCCATCTAGCCGATTAGGCTGTAGCGCCAAAGGAACTTACATATGTATACATACGTGTAACCGAAAAACAACCCTCCTTTGCAGTAAAAAATATATAGATAATAAAAAAAAAATGAAAATTTCAACATTATAGAGGATCCTATTTTAAAACCTGATCCTGCGTACTCGTCTCGCTTGTCTCCAGACACGAGCTGACCTGCGGCTCGACAGGGTCAACTCCACTTGACCTCAATCGTGAGGACGACTCTTAATGAACCGTTAGACAGCTGTTCTCTGATTTGTGTGAAATCATTCACAAGGTGCTGTCTTATTTATAAAAGTTACGTGTTTCGAGTGGAGCGGACGCTAAAGAAAACAAGATTCTAAAGATACTAAAGCCTGCCGCACATAGTGGCGCACTGCCACGGCTACCTACACGATTTCACACAACAATGTCAGATGTAAGTTTGACGTTATTTCAAAGAAATCGTACAAGTTGCTTATACTTTTCTTCTTTTCTTGCACACTCATTAGAATGGCGAGGACTGGAACGCTCTGCCTGTCTTTGTGTTTATTTATCACCATCATCATCATCAACCCATAACGTCCCACTGCTGAGCACGGGTCTCTCCTCACTTTCTTGGGGAGGATTAGGCCATATTCCTCCACGGGTGCCCGGATTGGTGGATAACACACCTGTCTCTGAAATAATTGTCAGGTAGATATGTGGGTTTCTTCACGATAAATTCCTTAGCTGAAAAGCTAGTAATAATTACGTACCTATATATTATTATGTTTTACAAAAAACATATTGGTACGTGCTCGCACTGGGATTTGAACTCACGATCGTCTCTTTGGAAGGCGGACGTTCTCCCACTAGGCTACCACCGCTTTTTTGTTTCTTGATAACTATAATCTCAAAGACTTCAGAGCGAGCGTTTTGCTAACGGTCCCATGCAATTCCTCATGGCATAAAAACGTCTAAATGGATTTGGATGAATACAATGTATGAGTAAATTTTCTTTCCAAGATTAATGTACCTAATACTGTGTTATAATAAGTGGTTTAAGTTTTATCACGGAACATAAAAATCAAACACTTTACGGCGTCCCAGATATTTTAATATCCACTAAAACATCATCGTCCCGTCAATAAGATCATAAAACTCCAAATACTCTGATACAAGTATGGCAACATTAACACACATTTTAAAATCGGCCCATAAACCGATTGTCGTCGAATACAACAATCGTAAAGTCGACAATCGTTTTAGTATCGGCGCGATGTCGGCGACGGTCGTCAAACTTTACTGCTCCTTATTGGAGCTAAGTGATGCTACAGTTCTATTGTCGGTGCGTTTAACGGCGGTTCCATTCGGTTAGTTTATATTCAACACTATTTTAATAGCTAGCTCAGAGGTTTAGATAACCCAAAATAAGTGGGCGAAAACTTTATCCGCTGACGAACAGAATCATATGTTATTCGAAGGCCTAAAGTGTAAAAAGTGGTATTAATATCTGTTTAGCTGTTATTATAATAAACTCCGAACTAACTCTAAACTAACTCTAGGAAAAACTCTAGTGGCGTTCATTGGGAGAGGCCGACGTCCAGCAGTGGACGAGTGTGGGCCGATGATGATAATAAACTCACATACCTATGAACTTTGTCCACCCATTAATTTGTAGTCAAAAACTAACCACAAACCTGTATCTAACCGGCAACAGAGGAAATCAAATGTCGTCTAAATAATAATAATAGGCAAAAAACATTTTCCCTCTCAAATTCTAGTATTCAAAGAAAATGTAAAAGTTCCAACGCCAAGTAAAAGTGTCAGCTCCATTCCAGCCTGGCCAATAAATATCTTAACACGGAAACCCCTTGTCGTAGCAAGATTTCCGACTCGCGCATACCTTATTCAGAGAAATATCAAACTTTCATATTGCAAAAAGTTTCCTACCCTTCCGGTTATTTATGAACTGAAAACGTTGAAACCACAAGGATTTCGGGGTCATTAAAGGGGAACAGGAAATATTTTAGAGGTTTTACTTGGAGTTAAACATGGGCGATTTTAACTCCGAAAAGAAATGCTTCTTGCAGTGGTGATCGGTTTATATATATTAAGTTTGAGATGTCTAGTGCAGTTCGCAAGATTTCTGCTTGTAAGCACTTTGTAAGCGTCCTCGGTTTTGCTTCTTTTGAGCTCGGGTGCAATTGGTAGCGAGTAGCGGGGATCGATGAAGTACCTACTTTGATACGCTTAAAACCTGAATTTTAGTTTCTTTTTGAGACGAAAAATAGTTCACCAAGCTGAGCAGACAATTCCAGGTTTCTTAAAGACAATTAACATGATTATTTCGAACTTGTACAGTCTGCAAGCAGAAAACCGTATCTTCTAAAGTTCCGAACTGATTTTAAGCTAACATCATCGCCCGCTCTCCGCTCAAAGCCTCACCACGCCTCGCTTTCTGCAATATGAGCAAGATCTTGCAGTTTGCAAGTTGGAAAAAGTTGGAGCGCGGTCGCTCCTTTCGAGACTATCGTCCTTCAAACGATACGAAAGATTCCTTCGTTGCAAAAACTTGAGGCTTCCTCCGTGTTCAAATACAAACAACTAGTTAGTTCGTTTACTTAAAGTTTACTTTACTTTAGTTTCAGTAAAGCATCCAACAGTTACTGAATCATGGCGTTTGCTGCAACTTGATTAGATAACTTACTGGGACAAAATCCTGAAATATTACCATATACTTGCTACTGGATTATGCGATGCAAAGTTCTGGGTGGCACTGGTATTGTTATGAGCAGGCGTGGCGCTTACCATCTGTGAACGACTCGCTCGTCTCATTATTCATAAAAGGCAAAAACTGAAATAATTATAATAATTAATAATATTTACTAAACTAAATTAATTACTTAAAGAGTAACTGACTATGGTTTGAGATTGAAAAAGGAAAATTCGTACGAAGCCATCTGTGTATTAAACCAGAATATTAACATGAAATTAGTATTTGTTTTTTTTTTCATTTAACAGATTTTTGACCATTGATTGTTCGGGGGTTCAGTCGTTGCCTCCATCTTAGTTTGGAGTCGAGTTTTAACTTTATGTGCTGAGGGCACGCGAGACAGGCTTTAGCTTCCGTAATTTGGGCTCCGCCAATGGGCCGCCGTTGCTCTATTCCGGTTTTAATTTGTGGTTTATACGTTAAAGACGGGCTACACGGGCGGTTCTCTCGCCGCGAAAACCCGCATCTGAACCGCACTAGATACAATCAAATATGAATGTTGTAAGGGCCATACACACGAACGGTTCTCCCTTCGTATACAACTTTCATATTAAATCATATCTAGTGCGGTTTCCGCGACGGAACCGCCCGTGTAGCGTGGCCCTAAAATAAGGTAAAGTTAATTTTACCGGGCATTTTTTTTTCATTTTTTGATGTTGATTGGATAAGAGAGCTAAACGCAATAATTACTGGGCTTCAGTGTGGAAGACACTGTATCAAGCTGTTAGTATTTAGAATAGGCTTAATGGGAGGCCTCTGCTGAAAGAGACCGCCTGGGGAAGTGTCATACCTTTGCCAGATATTCATCCGCCAATCAGTAGTGTGCAAACTGTGTTTCGGTTTGAAGGGCAATATTTCCAGCGAAATTACTGGGCATATAAGACTTTTGAGCCGATATCTCAGGGTGACGAGCGCAGTGTAGTGCCGCGCAGGATTATCCAATGCAAAGTTCTGGGTGGCACTGTAACTTATGCGTAGCGCTTGCCATCAGGTACTTGCTCGTCTCGAAAATCAGTCAAACAAATAAAAATAAAGCAACCAGTTGAAGGAGTAAGAAATGACCGATTTTATAAAGTACCGTCACTAAGATCATATACACCACCAGAGAATAGTAGATTGTACCACAAGGGAACAAAATAATGTATTTACGGCGAGAGCGATTTTTGAATCCAGAGCGAAGCGAAGGATTCTATAGTAGAATCCCGAGCGTAGCGAGGGGTTCTAGAGTAGAATCCTAAGCGTAGCGAGGGAGTCAAAGTACTTCGCTCGAGCTTAAATAATTTTGTTACCGTGTGGTACACGATACTTTTCATCCCAAGCTATGAGAAAATATTCATCATACGAGAAAAAAATCTTTTGACGTGACAACGTCTAATAAATCGATGAACGCTGGCTGCATGTACGAAAAAGTTGACACATTGTCTCGTAACGCTCATTGTCCCGTTACGCTCATTGTACGCTTGCGCCGCATCTATCTCTCTTCTCTTCTTGACAGGTTAATTATTCTTGCATTTTAAAAATCTGACTACTAGTATAATTTCAAGTAATTTAATTTAATTTAATAAGTAAAACAAAAAATATATATATATTAAAAAAAAATTATAATAGAAACAAAATGAAAAATATTTCATAAAAACAAAATAAAACAAAAACAAATAAAATATTAATTAGTTAGTTAATTTTTATTTTTTTAGGCAATAAAAATTCATTTTTATTAATTAATTAATTCATTTTACCACTCTTTATTGAAAAACTCTAAAAATTAAGTTCGCGGAAATGACCCACTTTGCTCGCACTTAACGAGGAGCAAAATGCCTCTTTTCGAATACATGGGATAAAAATAACTTTGCATGGCAGACTTCCAATGTCACACAGTGCAACAACATTTTGCAATGCCGAGTTCTAATGGCACTGAAATTGTTATGCAGGCTATCGCAGGCAAACTTGATACGGCTCATCACGGTCGTGTAAAGCAACCCCTATATTTATTCTATGGTAAAAGCCGCTCCCTTTACTTAAACAAAACTCCGATTAATCAGCACGTACGGACTTCAAAGAACTACAGTGCTCAAAGTAGGGATGAAAACCGTTTCGGGAATGGCAGTTACTCATTACATTTACCAGTGATGTGAGGGATTCGATCCAGACAAAGTCGGCTTATTGACAATAGTTATTGATGTGTGGGGACAAAGGTTTTCTTTTGTAAGACGATGGATTCATTGTCTGGTAAATTGGTCGCCGATTTACTTTAGGACGTAGAATAGAATAATGTTTTATTGTTTATCATCATTTTCATCATCAACAACCCATATCCGCCCACTGCTGAGCACAGGTCTCACCTCACTTCATAATTGTCATTATCCATCCACAGGGGCATGCATAGTCCTGATTGATGGATCCATTCCACCGAAATAATGCTCGGATTGCTTCACGATGTTTTCCTTCACCGAAAAGCACAAATTATAAACCAGTTAGAAATACACCAGGTAATTAAAGCAAAAATATACTGCTTCGTCTAAAGTATCGTCAATCGGCGGACTTGTCGCTAAAAGTGATGTCTCCCAGTCAACAATTGGATGGCGAGAAATTATGGAGCGTTAGAGGTCGGCGGTGTAGACAAAACACAGGTTGATTGCACAGATTTACTTTTTAAACACAAAGCATCATATACCCCATCGTCGCTTAACATAGGGTGAGATAAAGGTCATGTAAATCACGAACCTTTTATTAAAATTAAAATCTTACCAAAAAGTTCAAAGAGGTGTTGAAAGTGATGGAGCTACGCCAGTTAAAATCGGGTAAAAAGATTTACGTTTCACCCTGCCACATTTTTATTCAGCACAGATTACCAAACGAGGGTGGCTTTTAACCCCCTGTTTGATATATTCGATGATACAAAACGACCCCCGGGGGAACACCCGATTTATTTGCCCTTTCGGGGTTTTTAATCCAATGATGTAGAGGTAACGAGAGGTGGAAACGTATGTGCCTGATGTCAGCTAAATGTAAAAACATTCGTTTTTATGTTTTATTAATTCCAAACTTTACAATATTTTAAATACATGCAAAAGCGAGGCTGCAACGTAACATATTTATCACAATGAACAATAAGCTAGTACCTGTAACTAACATTTTTATTAAATGCAAAAGTCATTTGCGTCCGCCGCTGTGCATAATGAACAGTGTTTTCATTAAAAAAAAACTACGTCGCATCCAAAAAAAAAAGGAACATTACCGCTCGCAACTGACGCGTCTCTTTGCAACAGATGTGTTATATGAGGCCATGTTTTTGACAAATGTTGTGTGTTGTCAGGAATAAAAATATTCATATCATTTCACATATAAATAAAATTTTTGTTTTACTGTTGGCATATCATTGCATATCGTATTTATCATATCGTGAGGAAACCCACATAAATACCCGAGAATTATGTCGGAGGTAGGTATGTTGTCCACCAATCCGGACCGGGCCTCCGTGGTGGATTATACCCTAACCCTCCTCACGAAAGTGAGGGGAGACCCGTGCCCAGCAGTGGGACGTTATGGGTTGATGATGATGATATCATTGACACTTATACAAGACAAGGTTATGTATTGTAATTCTAATAATTTGTTCAGTTTTGTGAAATTAATATAAATTGGTGTTTTTTACTCAAACGCCAGCCATGAATTAATATAATAATATAACTAATTCATTTTTCTTTTTGTATTTAACTTCTTTAGGAGCTACATATTGCCTACATTAAATATTAATGGCTTGAGTTTTGATTAGGGAGACTCTAATATTCTGAAAGTAAACGCTGTTCGTAAACAACAGAATGGAGAGGGAGCACTTATGAAAACTGGCTGTAAATAAGGACTCGCTTAAGTGCTAGCTAAATTGGCTTAAGGAATGGTTCCTTAAAAGTTGGCCGCTAAAGCCTAGACAGTTATAAAGTACCTAGGTATGTGAGCAGGTTCCTTAACTTACTTAGAAGATATTTAACATTGAATTCATAGGCAACCCTGATATTTTTTGACCTGTAGTTATTATGTATGTATTTTGAAATATAGACACATTTTAAGACAATGATTTGAGTATTTTGGTATTTTGATTTCAATCTGATGACGTCACTATCAGCATAATACCATTTAGTGTCGTTGCCAAAAAAAAGAATATATTTCATCTGTGGTTTAATGACATGACGGATAACTTTTTTGAGTGGGTAAGGCATGCTGCTGCTTGGGTAATTTTTTACATAATGCCAACGATGACGTCATCACCGGTCAATTCTAGAATAGGTTTTGAAATCACAATCTTTAAAAAAATTTACAATGCTCGATTGCCCATAATGACGTATAAAATATTTCTGCTGGTTTCATAAAAAACAAAAACTATGCAAGGTTAGTGATACAGATAATCCGGTTTTTCAACAGCCTGTTTAAATATTAACCGGTGCTCAGACGGGACCTAACTCCATTCTTGTTTAAAGAACACACAGCGGCCAACTTTGTTTGATGTACGCTGGTAATTGTCTCTGAGCCTTAAATATTAAATTTCGCTGCTTTGTGATACTTGAAACTGAGATAATTTGTCATTTTTTGTATGAAATAACTTTAATGCTCGACTTACATCAAAAGCGCTATTCAGCTGAGAAATGAAACCATGAAAATTTTAGTTTCATATTTGCGTTTAATTTGCTACCCCTCAAATTTAAACAAGCCTGCTTCACATTTCATACTTCAAATGTATGTTTGACGTTTGTTCAAAGAAATCGTACACGTGGTCGTGCCGCTATGTACAGCAGGCTTGTCTCAATACCCAACCACGTTTCACATTTAAAAGCCTTTTATAATTTTACAAATGGAAGCTCACACGAAATTAATTGTTCAAAGCTCGCAGCCACTCCCGCCGCGCTCGGTACATTAGTCGCAGTAAACACCTCCAATTTGTAAACGCTTCTCGACTGCAGCTGTAATCCCTGAAGCGCCGCAACCTTGCCATAATAACTTGATAAATTACCACACATGTGACACTCTGACATTAGTGTAAACAGTTCAAGATGTTACTGTAGAAATAAATTGTGGCTGCAGTACCGGAGACGTATACATACGTGAACGACTCGCTCGTCACGTCACTCAGTCAAATAAAAAAAAACTATGTACATACAGAAAGGATACTCAACTCCACGCGAACCGCTTCCTCGCACCTCTACCCGCAATTCAGAGGACATTTGGAAGACTGTCAATACTTTGGCATGAACCTCCATTTTCGAGGTTTGTCTTTTGTTTCAGACACGTAGTATGATTGAGTAACACATACACGCATTTGGCGAGTACCAACGTCATTTTATATGTGTGAGTTGTCAAATTAACTTTTGTGCGGACTGTCCGAGGTTGACATTTCAGAAAGCATCGGGAAAAATAAATTGTGACTGCAGTCTGCAGTATTTCTGCGATTTTCCCCGCGAGTGTTGCCAACTCGCGTTCATTTGATACTTTTCTGGCTCCACCAGATATTCTCTCGGGCATGCACGCGGTTTTTATCAGTGTTTTTGGATAGTTCGTGGAATTTTCGCTGCAGACGAGTGGAAGATTTATGTTAGCTACGGGAGCTAGTTTTTAAGGATATGCAGGAAAGTTGTTGTTGCTACAAACGTCTTAGATGGAATCGTAACAAGTTTAAACCATAAAGTTTTCGAGTTTGATAGATGACTTGCGATAAAATGGCTGAAGGCCAGTAAACGTTGGATAACGACTGTTTTTCAACACTGCTGCTTCCTCAGCTTCCCCTTCCGCGAACTCTTCAGGAAATTCTTCAACGAATAATGACTTTAGTTTCCATATGAAAAACCGCTTCAATAACACGATGAGTTATGAACTTTCTATATTCCTATCGTGAAAAACAACTTGTGGTAGGAATTACGGCTTTGAAAAATGTGTTTCTATTTGGCAAAGCTGAGCACACTGAACACGCGATGGTGTTTGTTCTCTTTCATTCACCTGACAACTTACATTAGCCCGGTAAAAAGCAATGTTTGATTAGTTACCGCCTTTAACTTTGATTTCTATAGACAGAATAATCTTTTAAAAGTAACTGTTCCTCACGAAATCATGTACTTTTTGGTATATGCTGGTATTTATAACGGTAGCTCGGTTAGTACAGGCATACGCCGGGCAGGAGCATTGATATCGTGCCGAATCCCGTCCGTAACCAAAACTATTCTATTCTTCTTTTAGGTAAAGAAGAATCATACCCATAATCATACTCCTTACTATTATCTCAGAGCCTAACAACAAATCCTCCAATTATAAAACCGAAAATAACTCTGTCTGTCTCTCTGTTTGCTCCCCTTTCACTACTAAATTTCTTGAGAAAATTTGATATAGAGATAGTTTTAACTCACGAAAAGGACATAAGATATTTTTTATCTCGATTAACTGTACTACTTGCGTCGAAGTCGTGGGAATCTTTTTTGAATATACAACTACGAGTATTTTACCTTCAATCAACCATTAATTATTTGGATAACAATTAAGTTTTAAGCTCAGAGACAACTGCTAACTGCCAAGATGTAACCACGGCTCAGTACCCACTGGTTACGGAACTAGGCGACAAAGTTACACACAAGAGACCCTAAAGTTAAATAGAACCCGCGGGCGTTGTTCCGGCGTGTGTGCCGAGCATTAGTGCGTGTGGACTTATGTTAGTCTTCTTGTTGAAATATTAACTAACCATACAAACTATCCGAACAGACCGAAGTGGCGGCTCTTATTATCGGGGGCCAAGACTCATTTTGGGTCCTTGCGCCATCTTGGTTAGAGGTATATAAACTATCGCTCGACCAAATACTTAGGCTTGATCAGCCTTATCCAAGTTAATTATTTTAAGAAGGTATTAACTTTGATCTCTGATAATGATACGATTGGATGAGGATAGCTTAACTTCGGGCTGAGTGGCGTTCACGAGGAAAGGCCTACGTCGAGCAGTGGACGAAGATGTTAATGAAAGATTCGAGTCAACATAAAACCTTTGTCTCCATGGTTTATCTTTATTAACAATTCTTTCTCCGGCCTCAACCCGAATCGCAGCGATGGCGATCGTATTTGCCTGACGATGACCTTCATACTGTTGAGCAAATCTGTTCAGCTACATCCATCCGTCCATCATCATTCCATCACAGCCAAGTACAATCAGCGATCGTCTTTATATATGCGTCAAAAGAAAATCGCCGAGAAAAAGTCCTTGGGCTTTCGGAAATTAAATCTACCCAATCTATCATTTTATTTAATTCCTTTTCCTCTAAACTCTCCAACAATGAATTTGTTTTTTATTCCTTAATCGAAGAAATAGCTAGTAATAAAAATTATTTCCCCCAGCGGGTTGGGTCTTCGCTTGCCAGAACCGGACACTTTTATCCCGGGGGTTGCAATCGCGGAATTGAAATGGTTTTTCTTACCGGGACGCTTTCTTAATAAAAACGTTTTATCTTGATAAGATGTTTGATCTACGGAATGAAGATGGGTTTGGTACTTCGCAGTGAAAGATTTTTCAACTGAGTGGAAATTCAATGATATTTTGGCACTCCTTGCCTGCCTCCTCCAGGAATAAGTAAAAATATAGAAGTAAAAATTTCAACAAAATAAATAACTATAATTTTTTCGAAATAGAAATCAAATCTAGTCCTTATCTTTTAGCTAGCAATAGTTATACTTACCTAAAATATATTTAACATCGATGCTTTACCAATTTGTTAAGACGCTTGCCATTGTGAATGACATTTATCGTTTCTAGTTTTCGAGGCGCCACCGCGTCACTTTTCCAAGTGTTCCATTGTCCAAAGAATAAGAATTTCAATCGGACTGCAGAAAGGGCATAGCAGTACATAGCTTGATGAAGAGCCTTAAATATGAAATCCAAAGGTCGGTGTTGGCGCTTTGTTTGAGAGGTATATACAGTTGAGACAAACCTTCAGTTCCTTGAGTTTGTAACTACATTATAATATACACTATTTAAGAAGAAATAAGATAAAGAGCTCCTGACGGCTGAAATTGTATCATACTAATTTATTTATAGTAAACATTGTATTTTTACAACACAACATCGAATGCAGCAATATCTTAAAACACTATTTAAGTACCCACCTACGAATATCTTGGCAGCACAAAGCAATCGCGCCGAGTACAGTTTCAAAGTTGCAGAATATTCTGCATTGAACATAGTATAAGTAACTTCGCAGTTTACAACGAGGTGAGACTTGCAAACTGCTTACTTGGAATACAGTGTTGCCAAATTACGCGGTCTGCCAGAATTTACATTGTTGAGACGATTTTGAGTGGACACAGTAGACGCGTAAAGTTATGAGTGGGGCTTGTCATGGTACTCGTATACCTATTGTATTGTAAGTTTAGCAACTGGCGATATAAGTAAGTTCTGAAACTAATTAAAATGTCGGCTGCTTTAACTCGTCATCATCATCAACCCATATCGGCACACTGTTGAGCACGGCACACGGCCCAGGCACAGGCTTAAGTCATAATCCACAACGGGGACCCGGTCCGTATTCATGGATAACATACCTATCTCCGAAATAATTCTTTGTAAAAAATAATTTACGTAATTATCACTCGCTTTTCGGTGAAGGAAACATCGTGAGGAAACCCACATACCTACCCGACTGCTTAAAGGGTGGTTATTTACGTCTTCACCAGTGACATTAACCTTTATTCATAACGAAAATAATTCATTTTATCATATTTATAGGATAAAAAAATAAGTAAAATGCAATTAAGTCTCTAAAGTTTTTCAAAGAGACTATACCATAGAGGTTTTTTTTAATTTGACTGAGTTATGAGACGAGCAGGTCGTTCACCTGATGGTAAGCGCTACGCCTGCCAATAACAGTTACAGTGCCACCCAGAAATTTGCATTGCATAATCCTGCGCGGCACTGCACTGCGCTCGCCACCCTGAGACATCGGCTCTAAAGTCTCATATGCCCAGTAATTTCGCTGGAAACAGTGCCCTTCAAACCGGAATATAGTAATGTTTGCACACTACTGCTTGGCGGATGAATATCTGGCAAGGGTGATTCTCCAGGCGGTATCTTGCAGAAAAGGCCTCCCTCTATAACAATCTAACAATGTTTATAACCTAGGTGCCGTAGAATTCCTAGAAATTCTTACCTATTCTAGCGCATAGCGTCAGGGATGCTTAGCACCCATCCCGTCTAACGGCTGTGCTGGAGCTGCCACTATTTTATATTCCAGCTCGCCTTGTGGGATAAAGAAGCTGTTGTGAGACGACAAGACAGATTGGATTTTTGATGAAGTTTCTCGGGGAAAAGTTTCTGAATTCTGGCTTTAATAAGCTTAACTTGGAAACTAAAATGAAAATTTAATCAAGTTAACGCTGGTACACTGAATTTAGCGACAAGTCAAGAGCAATAATCGACGATGACACATTTTACTATACGATAAGTTTGGGTAAAATATTAGATTTACCTAGTTGACTTTGCGAGTTGTGAGTTTCCAAAATACTGTTTAATACATTTCTCTTGCCGACGCTACCCACTTATAGGTAGAGAGAGTTATGAAATCAATAAACCTAGCTCCACTATAATATTATTTGTTGTGAGGGTCCGATATTCCTTTCATTCTTCAATATGCCTAGGTTTCCGATATCATTGAAAATTAGTATTCAAGTACCGTTTGCCTTGTCGCAGTATCGAGAAACATGAAGTATTTTTTGTAATAACTTGAACAGCTGTTGTCGAGTTGGCGCAGTCGGTCAGTTCGCAGCTTAGAGGCAAACTTATTAGTTTTTGAAAATTAAAAGCACAAAGGTCCGGCAGCCGTGGACGGAATTTCAAAGACTTATAGAAGCTAAGAAAAGAAAAGTTTATGGAGTACTTGCACACTTCATCATCAACCCATATCGTCCCGCTGCTGAGCACGGGTCTCCCCTCACTTCCGTGAGGAGGGTCAGGCCATAATCCACCACGGGGCTAGATCCGGATTGATGGATCACTCACCTACCTCCGTAATAATTCTCGGGTAGGTATGTGGGTTTCCTCACGATGTTTTCCTTCACCGAAAAGAGAGTGATAATTACATACACATGTTTTACAAGAAAAAACATTGGTACGTGCCTGCACTGACGTTCTTCCACTAGGCTACCACCGCTGCACACTTGCACGAGTTGAAAATAAAATCTAGGAATGCAAATCAGTTTTCATTCAGGAACCCTTCATTTTGGTTCAGCAGAACTATTTCAGACTGAAGAAACTCTATTAAATTTATAAAAAAAATATGACAGTAATAAGACTCTTATTTCGAACTTGTATTATAAACCACCCCACCAAATTAAATTTAAAGTTCAAAGAAATATTTATTCATTCATCCATACCCCCAGAGCTCAAAATGCGAATGTACATGCAGCACAAAAGGTATCACGCACCAAGATACAAACTAATTTAACTAGATGTCGCACACAACCCTCTCACAACTCGAGCGTAGTTTGACAACTTCCGCTTTCGAACTTCGAGACGGCATCGCCTCTTTGTCTATTGTGCTGCTCCTCTCAACTCGCTGACTTAATATTGAGAGTCGAAGATCTATGTAAGATAGTTTCAATGAAGATAGGTTGAATAGGCGCTGCTCGTTTGCAAGGCGAGTCTGCTAATGAGACCGCTTGGAACTTCGCTGTTGCATGCTTTGTAAAGTTGTGGAAAAGTTTCTAAATAGAAATTAAATTGAAGTTTTACAATAACATGGCGCTGGCAGCTTTTATGTACAAATGGAGCATAGTACGCAACTTTACTATAAGAGTAGTGTTCCATTTTAAACAAAATTTATGCGATACAATGCAATTGCGCATAATAACTACCTATAAATTCAAACGCGTATTATTCGCGTAATTACTCTGAGTCCATTTCATTTTCATCGCCTTTAAATATGCCGTCAAAACGATCATTTTTACGCTGCAGCACTGCAGCGTCATTCGGAGTCTAGTTTATGGAATGCATTATTAAAAGCACGTCTCGGCTAATGCCGCTTCCAGTTCTTTATAGCGGGCGTAATGTGGGCAACGCTCCCAGGTTTCATTTGGACGAGCACTAACACTAGACGGAGGAAACTGCATGAATAATGGTTCAGTTTAGTGTTTAGGTCGGCTATTAACATTCCCGTGGCAGAACGTGCTTGGCTGGACAAGTATTGATGTTTCGTTGGATTTACAACTTTGCTCTTTCTAGCGTGTAAGCTGTTTCTAGTCTATTTACATTTATGATCGCACGCGTCATTATGGAAGCGAAGAGGATATTGCATAGTTTCCTACAAAGTTTTCGCTTCTTTAGCATTCACATGATAAGATTATCAGCTCTCGGTGGTGGTTCGGAGACACCACAATCTCGGTGTGTCGAAAATCATAGATTATAAGATTATGCTAGTGTTAGCTGGAACCACCTCACGTGCTAAACACTTTCACTGCATAGCCGATTTTCTTGTCTAGCCACGGGTACGGCTCTGCACACGCCTTAGTGTTTTCCCATACAAGAAACACCACAGTTGTGTTTTTCAGCAGTGAACGAATTAATAAACTGTCAAAAACTTGTAGGATATGAATGATGGTTGAAACGCGGTGTTAATTCTACGCCATTGGGACGTGACTGCGGGCTGCGACGTTCTGAAGTACTCGCCAGGTTCAATTCAGTTCAGATTCTGTAGCGTCATTCACTCGTAGTAAACTAACGGAACTTCACAAACCTTATTAAAACATAAAACGGCTGGGACGTGATTTATGAAGCCACGAGCGGCGCTGCTCGTCTGATCTTCAGTTAGTAAATAGAGGATAGTGTTAGAATTAGAACCAAAGCTAGTAGTTCTTATTACTAAGGGATAGAGTGCCGATTTTGCCACAAACACGGGCGTAGTTTGATAGGAAACTCGCCCTAATTTTTTTGTTAAGTTTCGCAATGACGAGGTTGAATGTAGTCTGAAATGAAGTTATTTTTTTGTACATTGCTAGAAATACCTCGCAACGTTCGCGCTCGCTAAGCTCTCGTTGTTTTACCTTTGTATGTTTACACGTTCTTAGAAGACTGACATAATAATACCTTTCATACACTGCCACAAATAACTCATCATTTTCACGTTCGCTCGCGCCCTTGTAGTGTTGTTGGTAAGGGGGGTGGGTACTGGTTGAGTTTTACCACATCCTGATACACAGCCTAGCTAAAATGTACAATGTACAGTGTATTTTTATATATGTTATCATTTGATTAAATTAAGCAGATATTGGTTTCGTATACTTCGTCGAAAAACAAGTAGGAATTCCTCCCTTCACCGGTCGCATGACAAGTGAGGGGTAACAATTC
The DNA here is from genome assembly GCA_912999815.1 of Campaea margaritaria. Lineage (NCBI taxonomy): Eukaryota > Metazoa > Arthropoda > Insecta > Lepidoptera > Geometridae > Campaea > Campaea margaritaria. Next base: position 11,891,115 of record OU538798.1, read on the forward strand.
GTGCGTATACAAAGACGTGTTACCCCTTCTCGCTCTGTTTATCCCTTGGAGGGCTGTACGCTTCGTTTAGCCGCTGTGTTCACGCGAGACCCAGCCCTAGTTCTGTAAAAGTTCCCAACTATTACCACATTCTCGAAAGCATTGTTATCTCAGCGAACTATCCGGCATCTATTGCTAATGAACCACGCGCCTGTTACACTGTATGTGGTAGTTTATAACTGCGTCCGACGCAGTGCTGCACAGTTCTAGAGTTTTAGACAATCCTTTGAGTGTAGTATCCAAGTTTTGTTTTGAAACAGGTCTAGTTGAGTGCGCTATTGGCGAGCGACGAGCTTTGTTATAACTAGTTTGGTTCACGTACTTTAGTGGTTAAAAGCTTTTGATGATGCGCTCGTGAAAGTGTTGTTATTTTAGCTTAATTTGGGGCAATTTTTGCGTTATTTCATCAGACAAATAATGCCTATACTCTACCCAAAAACTGTAAAACCTAAACGTGGTAACTTATAGTAAAGGTAATCGCTCGCAGACTTCTCTGCGGCTCTGGCCGCTATACCATAAAAAGACTTGTATCTAACAATGTGTATAATGTACGCGTATGCCGAGGCACAAAGAGCAAAAACCTCTACAAAAAAATCAACATTAAGCCCCCAAATGTACCGAAGAAACCAATCCAATACGCGGCTCGGAATATCGAGCCCCTATTACAATACATCAGATTCGCTTGAAAGGTTGCCAAAAGAGCTAAAGTCTACCATTGGGTAAGAAGGGCAACGATGCTGGTAACCAACTCTCAATCTTATCTGTTACTGCGTTGGTTTAAAAATAGCTTGATGTTATTTAAAGGGTTTTTAGAGAAAGGACCTTGATGATCTTTTGCTTTCACGGACAAACACGAAAAAGGTAGAAACATTAAACATGTGGAGAGTAAGTAAATATGGCTGAACCGACATGAATGGACCGTGACGAGGAGGAAATCCGCAGCTTAGCTTGTTTACATTTAGTTTCGTAGCCGGAAAGTGGACTTTTCATTAGGAAAAGTGAATAAAGGAGGTTGATAATAAATTGATCTTTTATATGGGGCAATAAAATGTTTAAGATTTTTGACGAAAATATATGTGTTTGTCTAGTAAAAATGAAACACAAATAACGTAGGGTTAATAAAGATTATATACACATTAGTTACGTAACATATTGTTTTAAATTTTTTTAGAATATAATTGAAGAATAGACTTTTATGATGCTTTTAAAATATGTTAAATTATATACCACGTAATCTTTCGCTCAGCGGAATGTATGAGTATGAAATAGACTTTTAAATGTGCACCGATCAGACTAAACAATAACAGACAGACAAGTAACCAAGCATTATAAGCGTGCTAATAATAAAAATAGCACATCTTTGCAAAGAATATTCAAATAGCTACTACTTACTTCCAACTACCCATCCTACCAACCAACCTTGTGGCCAACCTCCAGTAGGTAGAGAGGCACCATAAAAAGAAGAATGAGAAGAAGACTACTTTCTTCAACACACTTTCAGAAAAGCATTTTTTAAAATCACAAACCGAACGAACCAGAAAAAATACGTCAAATAACACCAGACCAGATGGCGTAATTAAGCCGCAACCGCTGATAATTTTCAGCCACATTTGCTGCGATAATTTGCGGGTACTTCGGCCATCTTTAACGAGCATTCGCGGTTTTTATTTGCGCCGGTTCAAATGAGATTAGTTTGTAAACGAGTATCGGACTTTTAACTTTTATTGCAGTTTTAAATGGCTGTCTGCAGCTTGCCGCATTCTGTTAGGAAATCACGGCTTTAAGTCTTACAACTACTTGTTAAAAGAATTGTTTGAACGTTTGAGGATTTTTCAGAAAACTGATTATCGACATCTTTGGATCCAAATATTACAATGAATGGTATTTATTATACTTGATGGTAAGTGTCATCGGTGGAGCATGCTGTAGGGGGGTTAAGGAGATGTTTGGACGGGGACGTATTCTACTAAAGCTTTATATACCTACTATACTTAAAGCTAATAATCAAAAAAAAATAGGGATTGGTCAGTGAAGAGTGATTTTTTTGAGTCTTATTAACGTAGAAATCAGCATGTTCTTAAGGTAAGTAGCGTGTTTCCGTCCTCCTCAGTCTTTCAAAATTAATTATTATGATTCACAAGTAATTATTATGATAAATGAAAGTTAACTGATACTACCGCCGACTTCGTAATACACCCCGTCGATATGAACTGGAAAAAAACACTACTACCCGACTAGTACTCGACGGCTTATTTGTTAAAAATACGAATATATCTAAAGTTACTAAAATTAACGATCCAAAAGGGTTCAAAAATACAATACTGAAAATATATTTTTTCTATCTACAAAATGCACGATGAAAATAGAGAGAAAAAACACTTTGTTCAAGACAAAAGAAGCGGAAAGAGATTCCGCTCACAAAAGCTTGTACTAGTTGTAGTTAAAAGCACAACATGCTTTCATTAGCATAATTTTATTCTATCATCTAAATATACGCTAGGAAGATGCTAAAGAGATTAAGACCGGAATTAATCTTGCAGTACAAAGCCGGGTAGTTAGTTACCACTCTGAGTGCACCATTAATTCTCTGGGATGTTATAAACGAGATGGCTCGCCGCTAGAGATGGGGCAAGAGACAAAGCGGCAGTCCTCAGGACCTTGTCTATAAACCCGTTGCGTGTCTCTATATTGTGAAATCTTTTGTAACTGGACGCGTGATCGAACTGGAACTGTGAATAAAGACCGTGGCTGATCTTAATCAAGATATTATCTTTCTATTTTTTTCCTATACTTTAAAAGATACATATAATTTTGGGAAAGCGATATTATACACCTGAACGAAAAATACACGGTACTTTAAGTGATTTTGTATTACCGCCGCTACAGTGCCTATCTTGGTCTATTTTGCTTCTTAAAACTGGGCATTATAAAGCACACACTCGTACAAACGGACACTATTCCGAGCCATTTCCTTTTTCGCTAAGCAAAAGGTAAGCGATTTTCCTTGTTTTTCACAAAAATAAAAGATACGAGATGCCAAAGAGCTTCAAGTGTCTCTCAGTTTCGGAAGCAAGCACCGGATGCATTCAGCGAGCGTTACAGAGAAACAGTTTCCTTTTTGATAAGTACATCAAATGGGTGTCTAGCAAATTAAACCACTCACGGCTGAATGAAGTAAACCAGTAAATACTTAAATGTGACACCGGCTTCTAAAGGTGTTATACTGCCGGTCGTATAACCCGCTCGAAACGTTACAGTGCCACCGTAACTCTAAAACAAGCCTTACGGACCCATTGCTCTTGTCCCTCTGAGATATGGCTTTGTAACACGGTCTTATTAGATTGACCTGTAACTTTTTAATTAGCGAACTCAGTAATTCCGTTGCCTAAATTTTATTCTAACTGGAGTCTGTTGCGGGAGTATTGTCTAAGAGTTGGAACTCCTCTCTACTATTAGTGGACTGATTCACCATAATGTAAACCATTTCAGGAACAGATCGCCCTGAGCGATAAGACTGTCAATTGTGACATTAATTGTTTAGTTGGTTTCTTCTGTAGTGCTTCAATAAAAATGTGTTGTAAACTTAAGGTCTCTGATTTACAAATAAATGTAGGCACATAAACGACAGTGGCCCCTCACCTCATTCCCGATCTGTCATCGGTAGCGAGTGGACGTCCCCTTTGAGCTGTGCGCCTACTCGCTGATAATGTGGTTGTTTTACTTTGTTAATGTTAATTAATCTAGATATGAAAACAATAAAAAGTAATGATGCATCCATACAACTAGGGTTTTTAGTATCTAACTAGGAAATCAAGTAAATTAAGATATCAAAAATTGAGAATAAATCCCGCCAGTATAGTCCTGACTAAGAACTTAGCGAAGTCCCAGCATTTGATGTTTATATAACTGTACAAATCATTTTAATCTTATTCTAAAATAGCAATCTCTGATTGCGATATTATTATACTCGTAAATTACCCTGAAAGTGCATACGAAGGAATAATGGAGCCTTCGGATTAGATTCCCTCTGGCGCTGTGATTTAACAGCGGGTTCATGTGGAAGATCGGGTCCGTTGATAAGAATACTATTCGGTTTCACGTGAACGAGTTATGGCGTCTGATTCCAATTTATTCCAGTAACCTCGTCACCGAGCCTTTTATAAGGCCATGCTTAGTATTATCCTGATGGTCAGTACTTACGTCGGTCGTCCGTAGCTATCGCTATAAAAACTGCGCGGACGCGGTCAGGGCGTTGCTTGACATATTATGTATGAGTTGTTTCTATTGTAAATTCAGACTCACTTATAAAAATTAGCTAATTCGCTCTCGAACGCATTAATGGGGGGGCTGTATCACCCCCTGTAGGCGTTACTTAGACTGTGAGAACGGAACAGAGTCGCAGATTATTTGACAGCTGTTTGACAGCTCGTTTGAAGTATCAGCGCGGGCGGTAGGCGCGTACGCAGCCTATCTGATAGCAATCTGAAGAACGTTTTGACCATGCCAAGCGGTTCGATACATTTCACCTAGATGGCGCCTTCCCCCAATTCATGTAAACAATAGACACCGCGTTAATATTTTATGATATGCGCAACAAATAAAATTTATTCTTTTTATTTCTAACAGTAGCCAGTGGTCGTGTATCATAATGGGAAAAGCTGCAAATACCTCAGTTATTCCTCTCCCGCCCCACTTTCATTTATTATGGTTTTATAAACCGCTCACCGCTCACCTTGGCATGGTTTCCTGAAATCTCGTAAGTAATCCGAGAACAATGCGCGGCGCGGGCGAAACAATGCGCTCTTGTGAAGCGCTTGAGCATACAGGGGTGAATGGAAAATTTAACGCGCTGTTTACCGCGGCTATGTCAAGCTACTGAAAATGTGAGATAAGAGGTAGATAGAATAGGGCGAGATGAAAATAACTTATCATATAAGTTTAACGGGGTAATGCTCCCAGCTACGTATACGTTGGGTTTGTAGATTGTAGGTTTTCCAACTGTTGTAGGTATATAATAGGTAAGCGCAGCCGAGGAAGACCGATCTAAAAATGGGTCGACGATATAGAAAGGCTCCTCGAGAAGACCTGGAGTAGCATTAGCAGACGTGCACTCAATTTACAGAACACGGTAAACAATGGTTTTGTCCCAGCAAGCGGCTGTCCTCCCCCGTTCCTCGCTTGCGCCGCCCCTGCACTGGTTTTGTTTTATTTCCTGTTCTCCAAGTTTTTGTTGGTAGTTCTGTTCCGTGGCGCAATACCCGCGACCCAATTTATAAAACAAGCCTGGCCGTCTACCTCGCGCCGGAACACCGGCTGTTTATTTCTTGTTGTGACCGAAGAATTGCCTGAAATTTTTCAGTTGGAATTGTTTTGTTTTTTTTCTTTATCTCCATTTTTGTTATAAAAGAAACGCTGTAAATTGCTATTAGGTACTGCAGCTGTTATGGCATGGCTTGGCGTTTACTTGGTGACCTACCTGATCGTCCCGTTCCAAATAATCATTTTATCTTTCAGGCCTCCTCCAACATTCATTGTAGCAAAGTGGCTTAGGTAGGTTACAACTGTTTATATACCTATTAGTATTAGTAACACGGTCAAAAATCTGGGTGTATTCATTGACAGGCAATTGTCTTGGGAACCGCAGATAACAGAAGTGAGTCGTAAAGTGTTTGCATCGGCAGCTTCATTACGTAGATTGCGCAATTTCCTTCCTACTACCACTAAAACTGCGTTAGTGCAATCACTCCTACTCCCCATATTAGATTACGCCGATGCCTGCTATCTGGACTTAACCGAAGAGCAGCTCAACAAGCTTGAGAGACTTCAAAACTTTTGTATTCGGTTCATATTTGGCTTGCGCAAATATGACCACATATCGGAATTTCGCCAAAAGCTCAAGTGGTTACCTATCCGCCTTCGCCGGAATACTCACATCCTTTCCTTACTGTACAGCATCTTGTTCCTTCCTGCCACCCCTCCTTACTTAAAAGAACGTTTTGAGTTCTTGCACCTCTCCAATCCCCGTTCCTTGCGATCCTCCAACACTCTCCAGCTTAAAACCCCTGTCCACACATCCCACTGCTACGACCAGTCCTTTACGGTACAAGCTGTCCGTTTGTGGAATGCGCTGCCCGTGCCTATCAGGCAAGCTAAATCCCTCCCAGTGTTCAAAACTATGGTTTATAAACATTATTTATGTATCTAAATAGTGTATATATTTTATTATAATCATGTGTGTAGTATATTATAAATATGTGTATATTATTATTATTTATTATTTATTGAGTATAGTGTGTATGTGTATTATTAAAACATAAGTATTAAATGTATTGTGACTGTTAAATACTGTAAGTACGCCATCCACCCTACTATCGAAAAATGTTTTTTACTGTCCATGCAAAGGTTGTCTGGAAGAAATCGCTTTCAGCGATAAGACCGCCCATTGTACTACCCTTGTTTACCTATTGTAATTTTTCTGTACTGTGTTTAATTTTGTTTCTGGTGTACAATAAAGAGTTTTCTATTCTATTCTATTCTTACAGCAGCCCACTCTTCGGCTCCTCAGGAAACGCGGCGTGACAGGTAGCGAACCACGTCGCCTTCATTGCGTTTCCACCGCCATTGAGTTCTATGTAAATGTAAAGAAAAATACAGTATTTCCAGTATTGCTCGAGAAAAGTTTACTCAACGAGCGTGGTCGTGTAAAAAGCCACCCCGTTAATCCCCTAGCATTAATCCCGCACTCAACGCACCTCGACTTATCCCGAATGTGAAAGAGTTGTCAGATGCGGCCCTCCACCACTTTGTACAAGCATAATTCATCGGAAAGCTGAGGGTAATAGTATAGGTTCATTCGTGAAGGGTGAAGTAAATGAATGAACTTTTCGCGTTCGAATGAATGAACACTTATCGTAAAGAAGCCGTCAAGTTCCAAGACTTCCGCGAAAATAATAGAAATAACGAAATTACGTACCTTTTTTTCTATTTTCAGCGCTTTTCTTGCCGATTTCCAAGAACTAATGAAATGACTTCGATTATTCGAGTTCTGCGGGTCGATAAATTAATTCTTTTTGATAAACCTAACAGGTATAGTTGCTTAATTTATACACAACTATAAAATGGCTGCAAAATAATGTATTTCTTTAAAAAAAACTGTCTCCAAAAATACATTTATCTATATATATAAAAATGTTATGTTGGTTTGTGTACGCTTCAAAAACTCAAAAAGTTCTGCACCGATCGAGCTGAAATTTTAGCATGATATATAATCCGTACCAAGGATTGTTTTATCTATTTTTTTCATCAGTGACATATCAGCGAATGTGCGAATGTGCCACAGCGAAGCGTGGCAGGGCACAGCTAGTTTATCATATTTTTCTTGTTATTTTGATTTAAAAACCAAACATCAAAACCGATTTCGACGAAATTTCTATGGGAATAATAGACAAAAATATCATTTCGAATGAAAAAAATCCAAGTGGGTTGATAATTAACGGAGCTCTGAGGTGACAAATATAAAATGAAAAAAAATATATAATACAACCGAATTGAGAACCTCTTCTCTCCTCTCTTGAAGTCGGTTAAAATACATTCAATGAGCATAAGCAAATAACTTGGTAAGTCCAAAGATTTTATTTTCACTTTCCCCCGATAAGGATCAAATAGAGAGTCCTCCCAAAACCCAAGTACCTGGCAACACTGGCAACCTTAAACGAGAAAAAGCGGATTTGCACATCCTTTTTCATTCGACAGAAATCTGGATTAGGTTCCCACAATCGTAATGGGTTCCGTACATATTACCTGGGAGGTAAAAAGGTGCTTTATTCGATATGTTCCGAGAAACACAAATAGAAATAAACCTTGGGATTTACTTTTACCCAATTTTTTGTGGAGCTGGACGGAATTGCGTGTACCCTCTGTTTTGTTATTGTGAGCTGCTTAAGGGCATGACCGACACAAGCTCTTGTACTTACGCAAACTTTTTATTGTACAAAAATAGTGCTAGAGATTGGACTATACTTATTTGGCTAGTAGAATTATTTATCTCTTTTATTTAAGGTCATAAAATTACGGTCTCTTTTTTCACTTTCAGCCTATTATGTTAGTAACCATATATTGTAGTCGAATTCTTGTAATGTGATTATAAAAAAAATAATAGAATAATAAAAACTAAAAAAATAATAATATGGAAATCGATTTTGTCTGAAATTGAATTTCCTCGTAATAAAGATAGCGCCCTCAAACAGTAAAAATCTCCTTTTCGGCTTGTCTTGCCTGTGGGCATCACCACGAACAGTTAAATCCATCCAGTTTAAGGCCTTAAACTGAACTGCCCTGCTAACTGTCACCACCAATATCGCTCAGCGTTCATAAGTTGACCAGAGACATTTATCCAAAGAGATCGGAAAATTTGTTTGCATTTATAGGAGTTTATATAGATCCATCTCATTCTCTTCAGTCTATTTTTGAGTAACGTCACGTCACGTTTGTCAGAGTGTGTGGTGCTAATCTAGGCCGCTCAGTTTTAGGCCTTAAAAGGAACTGCATGGAGTAAGAATAGTTTCGTGGTTACCCCCCAGATCGCTTCTAACAGCCCCGTTGTAGCAGCGATAATATGAGCGTTATTTCATAGCGATTACGATCGATTTTTGAACCAACACGGATCGAACTGTCAATTTAAGCTTCGGTCTTACTCTTAAAGCAAGTCTAGAAACAAAACGAGACTGAGGCATTTGGATTCAATGATGTTAATTTGTTTCGAAGTTCGACTGAAACTAATTAGCTCTCAGCGTTGTGTTGTTTATAAAGTAAGTCTGTTTCTTAAATAACTTACTTGAATGGAACTTTCATTTTATTTTTGTTATTTATTAACTTAGTTTTGGAATTCAATTAATTTCAATTCGATATATAAATGCACAGTAATACAATAAGTGTATTCAACACATCGACGTAAATGGAATAAACACTCTGAAGTGAATTAATACCAAGTTTAAATTATAAATGGTCTTCGTTTTTTTTATTTGATTGAGTAACGACACTAGCCCGTCATTCACCTGATGGTAAGCGCTACCTGCCCATAACAGTTACAGTGCCACCCAGAACTTTGCATTGCATAATCTTCCGCGGCACTGCGCTGTGCTCGTCACCCTGAGATATCGGCTCTAAAGTCTCATATGCCCAGTAATTTCGCTGAAAACCGTGCCCAAACATTGTCCTAATTCATATGAATTTAAATACTTATCGTGACGAAAGTACACATGTATTCAAATAAGTTTACACTACCAAATGTACCTAGTCCAATGTTTACCACAAACTCCACAAAATGGAAGTTAGCGTCATCAACTCCATATTAATCCTATTAAACTCTTAACTCGTGTAGACACATTAGCAAATTATTTGTCCAGAGTATACTCCAGTATGTACCAGGGGAGCAGGTATCGACGAGGGAGCGACCGCCAAGTCGAAACTTTCACCAACTTTACACACTGCAATGTTACATCAGCAGTATGGGCACTTCACCAATTCTGCCACAAGATTTGATAAACGATTATTATCGATGTCATTATTTTCGAATTTCTTCACAGATGTATAAATAAAGGAAAACCTTCGGTCCTTTGAAAAAAAAAAATGAAAATTCTACGATAATAATAACCAATGAATCGTTATTCGAATCTCGTGGTAGACCTCCAGGCATGGATAGATTCGCATTTCATTCGCAGACAAAACGGACCTGAGTGCGTTATTCAATAATCTCCATTATCTCTGTATTTCAACATCTGATTCTGGTGAAAGATTTTTGGCTCTCACGAGTATTTATTTTACAGAACAAAACAGCCGACTGCCTTATCGTTTTCTTGTGTGGCAAATCTATTGGAATGTAGAGCGCCTATCTTTTTGAACTGCTTTGCTGTTCAGCTGACCGATAAACAATTCTTTGATTGATGATCAGCTGAGCGGTGATATATCGAATGCATTTCATCAATCATGTTCGTTTACGAATGTTGGAAATGATATATGAATGGGTGTTCAAATCAAAACTGTAACCATTAAACGGTGACCCATATTTCATTTTTAGTAACATTTTTAAATGTAAACGTAACAAGGACGTTTTATATATTACTAGTTTTGCCCCGCGGTTTCACCTGCGTAGTGCCCGTTCCTGTGGGAATATGGGAATAAACCCTTTACATTCCCTTTTTCGCATTAAAAAGTAGCCTATGTCCTTTCTTAGGCTCTAGACTATCTCTGTACCAAATTGTATTTAAATCAGTTTAGTAGTTTAGGCGTGAAAGCGTAACAGACAGACAAACAAACAGAGTTACTTTCGCATTTGTAATATTAATATAGTAGGGAAGTAGGGATATACTCTATGGACTTGGCACGCATCGTCATACAACATTTCTGACAGTTTTGGCGGGGAAGCGGGGGACGTGGAAGACACACACTAGTGAATGCGAATAACAAATACCGATTAAAATGTTCAGAAATCGCGAGTTTACTATCGCGTGAGCGTGCGTGGTCCTTCACTTAGATCGTTGATACAACTTGTCATACTGTTTTATTTTTATACTGTAGATTTACTTAACAACAAAGTTTGGTTGTTTCAGCTTCAGTGTGATCTGATATTAATATTGTATGAAGCGCATCCGCTGCTGGCTACGTAAAGACTCTTTACTTGGGGTGCATCACTTCAGTGAATTAATAACTAACATTTTGTGAAGTCATAGAGAAAGTTTCTACTCTCTTCTATGCTGTATAATCTTGTTGAAATGTATTAAGTTAAAAGAGAGTCATCTGCTCTATAAAGTGGAATTGTAAATTGCAGTCAAACTTTCGTCTTGAATTTTAGTTTAGAATAAATTAGGGTATCTTAAGTTCTCTGCTAGGACTGCTATGTTTCTTCTGAAAAATATAGTTGAATCTTTATATTTTTTTCTCAGTGTTCTTTCTCTTCGTGGTGCTGTTTCAATGATTATACCCTGAAATGGGTGGATTTTAGTTATCAACTTTGTGACAGCTATCACTGCTACTACCCTTGACTGCTGTGGTGCAGTCTACTCATCCAGGGTGCGAAGTGGAGTTTTCAGATGGTACGCCACTCGGCTTCTGTCATGAACCTTGTTCTAGAATGGGATAGATTCAAATTTAATTTTATTTAGTTTTCTATATTTGAAAACTAAATAAAATTAAATTTGAATCTAGAACAAGGTTCATAACCAAAAAAACAAATGAATTGATGATGTTCATTTGTTTCATTTCCTTTCTTAATAAATAATTTGATGGGAATTTGGTCGGGAAACCGAAAATTTATCGTTGTTGTTTTTGCATTATTTTCTCAAACTTGTGGCTCTTCGCGTGTTAATGTGTAGTATTAACCATTAAGTGTTCATTTACGTGAAATAGTGTATGCAGATGATACAAACCCAAGAAAACGTGCCATTTCGTGCTCTGTTCAAAACTCCCAAGAAGTTTCAGTAAAGCACCCACAACTTTACTGAATCATGACTTTGACTAGACTACTGACTGACCGGGACTCGTAATTCTGACTGCTTTGAAAATCTTGATCATAAAACTTGAAAATTATTATTATTTGACTCAGGCTAAGTGCAGAAATCGTGAAAAGCCAAAACTGAAAAAAAGTTGATTTGATTTCTGTGATTCCAAGCACTTCAACCACTGTTGAAATATTGAAAGTAAGCACCAAAGCCAATAAATCAATAGAGTTTAAACCTGGGCTCTTTAAAATGAGTCACGTCTAGCGTGTCAGGCCCTTGTCTCACTGAATCCGTCCTTTGCATCCTAATGTTCCTTGGCAGCAGGACAACGGAGATGCAGTAGGGACACTACCGCCTGCGGCCAGAAATAACATTACCATCAGGTGAAGGACCAGCTCGGCTTCTAACCCCCCCCCCCCCCCAATATAATTTGAAATGGTTTGTCAATTATTATTTGTCTATGATTTGGTCTATGTAGCAGTGCAACTTTTACGGGCCCTGTGGCGCTCGCTTACCGTCAGTTGAAAACCTTGCTTGTCTTGTTACTCTGTGGTATTAAAAAAACTGGTTTGGAAGTTGGTACACCTGTTACTAATGCGAGGAAAGTCTTCGTTCTACGGTCAGGCAAAATTTTGCTGCACTTTGCAACTTTCAACTTTATTATCGCACATAAATAAAGTTAATTTTCGAATCACAACACTAAATGGAAAAAATATCTTAACTTTAAGTTCGTTTTAATTGAAATTGCAATTTGTATTAAGCGATTTAAGATTTTTTATTGCAATATTTAATTTTCCGGCTTCTGGAACGCTTTTAAAAATTGTATTGTCTTGTATTATATTTTACACAAATGTCCATACTGTATCTTCCTGTACGTAGCACTATCACGTGGAATATTCTTTTCAGAATAAATTGTTGTTTCAGCAAAACAATTCCTCCAGTAATGGTCTAACCCCCACCCCTTCTGTTCCAGGTAAAGGAATACAAGATGTGGACAAGGGTCGCGGACACAGGGTGTGTGACGTGAGTCGACTCGTTTGTACTATTTGGTTAGTTTTTTGGTGGTATTTTACATCGAAATAAACGAAAAATGTACTTACTACAACATTAGGTACTATGTTTTCAGATCTACCACACTCCTGACATTCCATGCAAATAATTACTGGGCATATGAGACTTTAGAGCCGATGTCTCAGGGTGACGAGCGCAGTGCAGTGCCGCGCAGGATTATGCAATGCAAAGTTCTGGGTGGCACTGTAATAGTTGTGTGCAGGCGTAGTAAAATAAAAAAGCCAGTCAAATAAAAAAAAATACATTTCACACATAAATGACGTTTGTATACGCGCCAAATACGCCTGTCAAAGAGACTACGCGACCAAAACAATAGACAACCCGCTAGAGTATGAAGGTTTATTCTAACTCGTTTGTCTATTGTAATTTAGGCGTGTAATATTCACTGGCTGGCATAACAAAAAATATTTTTAAAAGCTAAAAGCTCCAAGGATAAAAAATAAGTAAAATCGTAATCTACTTTGCCAGCTTATAAATAAAGTCACGTTCGTTTAATACTCGTCTGTAAAAGTTATTTTAAACTTTCGGGGAATTTTAAGTCGGCAACTTCTAAAAATGTTTAAGTAGCTACTTAGGTAAACGAAGCACTAAGTTCGTTACTCTTGTAAACGACCGGTGTGAAGTTTGTAAGTTTGTAAGCGTAGTGAGCGTCTATGTAGTGATGGCCGATTCAGAGATAATAGTCAATAGTTTCGATTGTTGAAACATACCTACCACATACCTACCCGAGAATTATTTCGGAGGTAGGTATGTCATCCACCAATCCGGACTGGGCCCCCGTGGTGGATTATGGCCTAACCCTCCTCACGAAAGTGAGGAGAGACCCGTGCCCAGCAGTGGGTTGTTATGGGTTGATGATGATGATGATGATGTTGAAATGTATCGGTGGTGTTCGATGATTTTCTATGACAATCGATTTTAAATAAATGCGTGTTGTATTCAAACATCCGAAAGAAAATAATCGCAGGCGGTACCACCTACTGCGATCCTGAGTTTCTAGAGAAAACGAGCAATGGATGCAGCGGCAAGTCTATCGATTCTGAACTATCCAAAAGTATCTCGATGGTTCGGTAATTTTTTTTTCTTTTGGTTTCGCACGATTATTGTATGTAGCCAGTGTCAATTATTTAAAATCTTAATTTTTTTAGGTTTTCCGTATACGTAAATGGCACGTTTTTGGGTTTGCATCGTTGCCCCACACTCCTACACGTTAAAGAACACTTAATGGATAATATTCCACCAATATTACATATTAACACACGAAGAAACACCAGTTAAAAACAAAATACAAAAACAACAATGTCACATTTCGATTGGCCGCCAAAATGATGTTTATAAAATCGATGGTAATTTTGCACTGAACGCGATTCATTCGATAGTCGACGCCCATCCCTACGTCAAAGTCTGCTTAGGCTCTAGAGAAATTGAGATTAAGTGAGATGCAACAATCCTGTTTAGGGGTTCTTAGCCTAGCTTAGTTAGTCGGTATAATCTTAGTTGCTAAAACATTTAGGTGGCGAGACAAGTTAGCGTTAGAATTTGATACCCGTCCGTTACAAGACTTTTCAACGTTCGGAAACTTCTACGCTTTATGATACTCTTAAGTTCAGAAACAACGCTTAAGCCATAGTTAAACCATAGTTTACTTTAAATTGTTATACTTCTACAGTTAAGGTTTGACTGTTGGTGAACTCGGACGTTTGCAGTTAAATGAAATGAGCTTGCATGTGGTTGTAAAATTAACCTTTACGTAGCAATGTGTGTGGGGTATTAAATCACAATAAACTTAATTGGTTTTGTTCAACAGTTAGCACTAACGTAATTTTCTTTTCTTTCGAAGTTTTCGAAGCTTTCTGCGACTTGGCTGTTTAGGTTGAAACTTTGTTGTTTGTTCCAATGAATGAAATTAATCTGCAGAGACAGGCATCGAGATTGATAGTATTCTAATTTCACTGCTTACCTCAATAAACACTCTGAGTTTTGTTTTTTAGGTTATCGTTTCACTATAATATTCTGCCGCCAAGCTGTAATGTGCAACTGTACAAACTTTACTGTGCTCCGGTTTGAAGGGCACTGTTTCCAGCTAAAATTACTAGACATATGAGACTTAAGAACTTTTAAATTTTTTTAAGTTTTGGTTCGTTTGGTCCCATTTCATTTTTTATATGTTCGAATCTCACAAGTATACGTCATCTTGACACTATCAGTCTGACATTGGCATCCGTTCATTCAACCAAATCGCATTCAATTTATATGTGTAATTCAGGTGACAGAAAACATAACGCTTTTGAGTGGTACGCTTGTTTTAATCACTCTTAATAAAATTTCTATTCTGGAGGCCTATATATGAAAACCTATTCTTGAGGAGTAAACTCCAAGAAACCATTTTGTGACATTCTTATGAGCTGGAACAGAAATCACATTGATATAACAAAATCAAAATTCAACTTGCACTCAAGCCAAAGTCGTGAGAAGCCACTTCTCTCCGCCAACGTAATTTCCGTTTTCACTCCCGACTGAAAAATAATAGACGTTCATAAAACATCGTGAAAAATCCAGTCTCGGATTTGAAGTATTTCCCGGTTGCTGCATTAAGCTTAGCTGAAGAAGCTGTCACGGATGAAAACGGTTTTACCCCAACCCTTTCCGGTTTATATTGGCTTTGGGGAGAGAACTTCAAACAAGTGTGTTATTTGGCGCTCGCACCCCGCACTCACAAGACGATATGGGGGACGTTTATTTGCAATTCAACGGGGCAATGCCGCTGGCACGTCGGATACGCTGCCGGCTGGCAGTGCGCTACATCACATCGACATCGCTACATCAATTGTGGAGTTAGTTGTGCGCTTGACCACAACAGTTCTGTCTGTTTAGTTCTGTTCAGAAGAGTACTTAGAATGAATGATGCATTTGATAAAAAGCAATCAACTTGATATCATCGACGTGATCACACTATATATTTGTTTTCTTTTTGCAAACGCCACGATTAACACTTACAAATCTTATCTGCGATTTGTTTGTTACTCTGCCTAGCTGCACGCTGTAGCATGTCAAGCCAAGTTCAAGATAACAGAACTGGCGAGCAGCACCGTGTATAATACTACACGAACCATTTGGAGCCACTTCTGACCCTCTATCTCTCTCTGTCTCACTGCAAAGATCAGCAGTTTAGCAGAATTCCGGGAGCCTGTTCCTAGAAATGTCCCGAGCTTGTGTACCGTCTAGTTGGCTATAGGTCGGTGCTATAAATCTCCGTTCAGCCGGCAAGCAGCGAGGTTTAGCCTTTAGCTGCCTTTTATATTGGTCACTATTGATTCCTCGTCAAGAGATTAGGCCTTGGCAGAGCCATGAAAGATTTTCGCAGCTTAAATAGAAATAGGTAACTCTTACATAAGGATTTTATCAGAAGCTTATGTCCCTGACTGATAAAGGAAGACTGACAATATTATTCCTAATATCTGAAGGTTAGTAGATAATTATATAAAGTAACTCATGCTAATTGTGAATAAGGCAGAGGTTCAAATTGGGTCGCGTCGGATTGTAGGACGGGGATGTTATATTCGACCGATTGTCGTATTAGCTGAAGTTTGGGCACTGTTTTAGCGTTATTACTGGGCATATGAGACTTTAGAGCCGATATCTAAAGGTGACGAGCGCAGTGCAGTGCCATGCGAGATTATGCAATGCAACGGTTTGGGTGGCACTGTAACTGTTATGGACAGACGTAGCACTTACTAGCAGGTGAAAGAATTGCTCGTCTCGTTCCTTAATCAAACAAAAATAAAATTAAGAGCAAGTTCGCGTCTTTGCGTTTTACCGAGGCATCCTAATATTCCTAACCACCGTAATTGGCTTAACCACCTTACTCTCGCGGCGCCCACACACACAAACACACATGCACACACACCCACACTCCGCCCACTCACACTGCAGTACTTTAGGCTTCCATTTCCGTTCAATTTCCGTTGCTTTGTTTTGTAAAATACATTAATATTCTCGCAGAATTACAAAACTTATAAAGGGGCGAGTTAACCATTTTAATTTGCCAGCACCGCTTGTGGCTTTTCATGTAATTTTCTCGCGCAAATTTAGTTACTTCTGAATATATAGTGACGGTCCGAATTCTAGACTATCACCATTCAAACTCAAAACTCAAATCATTTATTGCAAATAGGCAAAAATAATGTACAAGTTTAACCCTTAAGTCTCTTAAACATAGAGAAAAATAAAAATAAATCAAATGACCAACTAAACTGAGTAATTGATTATGGTTTGAATTTGAAATAGATAATTTCCCTTTATCACACAGTATTATAATAGGTATAGTAATTAGTAGTGCGTTACTTATTAAATTACACGTAAGATAAATCGAATTTAACTCACTAAAAAAAATTAACAGTAAAACGAAAAAGAAAGAGAGACACAGAGTAATAAAGAGTTTTCCATTCTATCCTAACTCACTCACTCACATTATCGCTCGAGCGGACTCACTCACAACGGTTTACTTCAATTTCCTTCGCAGAGCTTTCCTATCAAAGTAATTAATCTGCATACATTGAGTTCCGCGCGGGTAAATTCCTTGGTAACACATGTATGAAATTACAAAGTAATGAGCGCTTTAGTAATTAAAGCTAGCGTTCTCTCTCGCACTCCTGCCTCTCGTTTCATTAAGAAAGAGATAAAATTATCATCATCATCATCATCATCGTCAGCCCAGTGGACGAACCACTGCTGGACGTAGGCCTCTTCAAGTGAACGCTCCTAAGCCTGAACTCCAGCTCGTCTCATCCAGTCTCTGGCAGCCGCTTTTCGCAAATTGTAATTGGGGGGTTAAGGTAAACTTCTTAATCGACAGTTAAAATCTCCAATTCGGAGTCCTAGAATGATTTCGTTGCTCATATACATAAATCATTGGTCAAGTGCGTGTCCGACAGATTCAGTCCATTTGTAGGGTTTTGTAGTTAAATTTTTTTTCTTTACTCAAATAGTTTACCACGTCGAAAGGGGCAAGGTCCTTCAGAAGAGACTCCTCAAGTGGTGATTTAATAAATAGATCCCTAAAATTCTAAAAACGCCCGCGCATCTTGCGACTTATAAAGAAGAAAAAGAAGCGTCGAATTAAAGACCTCAATAAAAACCTCTTTTTAGGTTCTTCATCCACGTTGCCAGCGTCTTTGTTTCCCGATATCTATAATCTTCAAGTCTTCAAGTTGAATAGGTATCTTCTAGGCAAGCATGCGGTCAAATGTTAACCTATAAGGATTGGTCAAAAAAAGCTAAGAGCGAGCTACTCTTACTTAGTTACTAGTTAGTTAGCTAGTTAGTAGTGAGGATGAAACCTGTTTAAAAAGAACTCGCTAAGTAAAAAAAACAACCTGAAACTTAATTACATAAGCACGAAGCTCCAATCTCGCTCACCTACCAACGGGTGAGTAAACTTCCATTTCCCTGCTTTGTCCGCCATCGCACCAATTAATCTGCATGCGGGACGTGCTGCAATAAAACGAGACCTCCTTTTTTGTTTGTTGGCTAAAGCTCGCTTCCATTAACTAGCGGAGTAATAGGCTTCCAAATAGTAGGTAGCGGTAAACGAAGTTTAATATCCCCCCTCGTACGTTTATCTTATTTGTTTTTTTTTAATTTGTATATTATCCTTAATCCTTATTCTTGAAAGAAATTGGAATCGTGACGTTACGTGCTAGAACTTTGTACGAAATTTTACAATACTAATATCGTTATCCTAAGCGCAATATTAAATTTCAACGACATGGTCGAACATTAAGATTTCGGCACTTTAAATCTGCTTTCTCTAAAATGTTGTTAATATTTAGTGCTGCACTAACTCGAGTCTAATATTACATAGCTACTTGTAAAAGCTATGTAGGAGCTTGTAATAGGGGCTAAAGTGGCTAGGTTAAAGGTAGTTAGGTTTTAGCATTGGCTTCTATTGCCTTAAATTGCGTTAGATAAGTGATTGGTTCTACGAATACTGTATTGGGCTTTGTAGCTTCGGATAAGGAGACAATTTTCTATAGAAACAGATATTATATAAGCCTTACAGGATAGATTTACGTAAACTAACCAAAAAAATTTTCAAAAATGTGTTGTATACGTAGAAGTTTGGCAAAATTATATTTTGAGTTAAATACACCTGTTTTTGCAAGGAAGTTTTAATATAGTAAATGGAATCCATAGTAAATTGGCAACATGTCACTAGTTGTTTACTTGTTTTGTTCAACAAAACATCCACAAAGCTTTGAAGCAGTGACATAACATATCAGATAGACAACCACAAGGACAACCTGACCAATCTATTTTATGGACCACACTTGAAATAATAAAATTTATGGTAGGTTTTCTGTTTCATTCTCTCTCGTGTAAGCTGTATTACTAGATGTGAATAAGAGAGCTGTTGCATTTCATCTTCCTTCTATAACGTTTTCTTATTCTGAGCGTTTTTGTCTAGTTCATATGAATAACGTACCAATTTGTTATATTTATAAAAAGTAGAGATACCTAACTCTTCAATAACCATCGCATCCGTTAAAAAGTTCCCAGCACGTTGTCAAAACATTCCAAAACATTATCATAAAGTGTTTTTGCGTCGACAAAAACAAATTATTTCGTTTACATTACGGCGCGGGTTTCAGCGCAAACAAGAAACGTCGATGTTTCGGCTAAATCCAATTTTTCCCCTGTATTCATATTTATCTACTTAAAATTCGGTTTGGAGCGCCTTTCTATTAAAGAGATTTGGCTTCGTAAGGGAAGCCACTTAATTGCTTTTGTCTTGGGATAAAGCTTGCATTATGCCTACGTAAAGGTACAGGGGTTGCGTATGGTATTAAATACTGAATCAGTGTTAGCGTAAACCAGACCAAGCTAATAAAAAATAAAAAATAAAAAATAAAAAATATAATTTAGATTAGAATAAATGCAGCGCGTACTCATAGAGAAAAAAGTAACCTTAAACTGTGACCTAGTTGCCACTTTTCAATTTAAAATTTTCACCAAACCCATTTTGTTCCGTGAATTTTCGATAATTGATTTCGTTTGACAAACAAAAACTATCCATGAATTTTCCCTCAATAAAGATCAAAGGGATTTGTTCGGGAGAGTGAGCCTCGCCTGTGACGTCACACCGGCCAAATAACCATCTTTATTCTGTCAGGCTGCTGTCAGCGGAGTTGGCGCCACTTCGCTTCCGAATTTGAATATTCATTACTGGGCCTGTTCGGTCCACGTAGAGCTTGTAGTGCGCTTTGAGCGCTGCCGCTGCGATGCGCGGAACAAATATTGTCCCGCTATCCTTATGGTAATTTTTTCCAGTGGTTTTTTTACTCCGCTGATGGCATTCCAAACAACGCCGACGAGGATGTTTGCGGACGTCCCCCTCCGTTTACCGTGGAAATGACACTTAATTCTTGCTAACTAGGTGTTTCGCGACTAAATAGCTTTTTGTTGTACAATATCTGTCGGTCCAAGTTATTTTGCGGCAAAGTTTGCGTGCAGAATGTTGTTTGGATCGCAGTTCGCCGCGAGGACGACTCAAGCGATTCTAAGCACGCGCCGCTTTGTTTTCGATCGGTAAATTGAAAATGTATGCAAAATATCTGTACCTTTGTGTAGGTTTAAAAAGTTTACTTCAGTTGTTTACATTATTTATATTTACAGAGCGCTATCGCAAACAAGTCACGTTACTCGAATGAAATCAACCAAATTGAATTCGATGCAATATGCGTAGCTCGGGGGGGTAACCACGTACTTAATCTTATTCTTATTAAATTGTTACGATCTCTTTGGATAAATGTCTCTGGTCGACTTATGAACGCTTAGCGATATTGGTGGTGACAGTTAGCAGGGCAGTTCAGTTTAAGGCCTCAAACTGGATAGATTTAACAGTATCGCGTTCATAAGTCTACCAGACACATTTATCCAAAGAGATCGTAACAATTTGTTTGCATTTATGGGAGTTTATTATAGCTCCATCTCATTCTCTTTCTCTTTCTCATTCTCTGTAGTCTATTTTTGAGTGACGTCACGTCTGTGTGTCATTTATGAGCGTGTGGTGCCAATCTAGGCCGCTCAGTTTAAGGCCTTAACATGAACTGCATGGAATAAGAAGAAGTACGTGGTTACCCTCCAGGAGACATGGCTATATATCTACAGTGTAACCGCTACAGACGTAGCCATCTGCTACGGACGTCTACGTCGTAGAACATGCAAAGTTACACAAGTCGGAGTTTGCGTTTGTTTGCATATTGTATGAAAACTCCGCTTCGAGCTTGTTTGGAAGTGGAGCGCAGATACGGGAGCTGTTCTGTGTGGCCACGCTTCATTTCAATCATGTTTGCTTCTAGAATTGCTTCGAGGAGTGTTTGTTATAACAACAAACTAGAGTAATAGCCGGATCCAGAATTGTAATCATAGATGTTACTACAAAATCGAGAATACCGTCATTTATAATTAATAGTTTGTTATCAGTCAGTCAGTCATCATTAACTTATATGGTACCACTGCTGAGGTGGATTAGGCTATAATCACGGGGGCACGGTCCGGATTGATGGATAATACAACTTTGAAAAAAAAAAACCAGTGTTAGCCTAGTGGGAGAACGTCCCCCTGCCAAGGAGAGGGTCGTGAGTTCAAATCCCAGTGCGGGCACGTACCAATGTGTTTCTTGTAAAACATATGTGCGTAATTATCACTCACTTTTCAAAACTCAAATCATTTATTGCATGTAGACAAAAATAATGCATTTTTACAAATCGAACACTTAAGTCTCAAATACACAGAGAAAAAAATAAATAAAACAGAAATATCAACTAAATTAATGATTAATTGATTTTGAAAGTTAGCTTTGAGTTTTAAAAAAGAGAATTCCCTTTCAACTCATGGTGACTCCATGCCTGAATTTTGCTCAGGAAAAGGAAACTCCATTAGCTATACCAGTGATTCAGAAATAGACCCGTTATAATTTAGTCACTATCAAGGACTTCCAGCAACAGTCTTTGAAAGCTAACTCTATTCAAGACTGACCGTGTTTACCACCTTCGTCCACATCGGCACTTTACACCAGATAAGTAGTCTAACGCACCAACTATAAAAAAAAGCTTTGTCCTTCGATACTCTACATAACATTGTTCAATCCATAATCATTATAATTAAGTGTAAATTAAACTAGCTTACATATATTCAACAACATATTAATTACCCATCGCGTTCCTATGAAGTTATAATTGAATCCGGACCTTATCGCTTTTATCCACACGTTTTACAACAAATGCTTTCACAATAGCGCCCTATCTCGCTCATTATTTCCGATACAATAGCATACGAGGTACATACATAACATATACTATATACACGTATGTGGTGTCCGTTATCACCTCTCCTCATATATAAAGTGCGCAGAACTCTAGCACGCGTCAGTCGGTAGTTTACTGCGTGATAAGAGTTTATTGAACGCCGTTTTTTATTGCAACTGTAAAGGGTTCGGGATATTTTCGTAAATGTAGGTAAGTGAACCATTTTTTCTTGTCTATAGCTCAATTTTACCCGACTGCCCAAAGACGTACCGCAAAGGAGTGGATCTCCTTGCCGGAAAACAAAAGATGAAATGAAATGAAATGAATTTATTGCGGGAATTGTGTAGAAATAGATCGGAGTCTTTTTTCCGCTGGTAATTTTTATTTTATTTGAGTGAGTGATGAGACGAGTAAGTCGTTCATCTGATGGTAACCGCTACGCCTGCCCATAACAGTTACAGTGCCACCCAGAACTTTGCATTGCATAATCTTGTGCAGCACTGCACTGCGCTGATCACCCTGAGACATCGGTTCTAGTCACATATGCCCAGTAATATCGCTGGAAACCGCGACACAGTAATGTTTGCATACTACAACCAGTAGCTGTCACAACCTGGGAGTCTTTAAGTCACTTAAGTAATTAAAAAAAGAGGGTTATGTTTTTGGTCGTATATAAGTATGCACGTGTGTATGTATGTATGTATGTGGGGCAGACCTGGGAGAACATGGTGGAACGAACTTGACACCTTCATCATAGACTGGACAAACTTAGCTCAGAATCGAACTGTCTGGCAGTCATATTGGGAAATAGCCTCCCAAAAAAAAGATTCCCAAGAAAAAGATTCAAGGTTTTTTTTTATATATTAACCAAAAATGTAGATTTTAATATAATTGAATTTTAATTCATTAAGTTGTTACAATAAAGTTATATTTAAATTTAAACATAACTTTCAGATAGTAAACGTGTTTGGTTTTTCTATAGTTTAAGAACTATGACCTGATGAACTTGAATAATGTTATTCTAAAACCACGCTACATTACGAGTATATATATTTGTAAGCTACACATTTTTATTACGATGAGATGTGATCATTTTAGGCAAAAAACGTTTTAAAAGTGTACAAATATTTTTAGTATTTACAAGAAATAATGTACAAAGATGTAGATCGGCCTCACTGATACAATCCTCTCCGGACTTTATTCACCGGCTAAAAGCTAACACGAACCCTGAAACCTAATTTGTCTACAACCGCTTTGTCTCAAAGGGAGGCAATCACAAGAACCGAAGGCGATGCCAAAAGGACAAAAAAACTTTTAACAAACATGAAACCAAAACTGCGCGTCCCGTCCGCTATAACGAAGTTAGGTAACCCGATACGCGCCCGAACCGTCGCTCTAACAAATAAAATTAAAGCATTTTTATCCCCACTGATTTAATCCAGAGTTACCGAGCTTTTGTAAGATTATCCGGAGCGGGGAGGGGAGGAATAATTCCACTAACGTCCCGATTGGGAAATCGGAGACTATCTTTTCCGAACATTTTTTTGCAAAGCGATTTTGTGACGAGATTGGCTGAAAATTTAAGTCGAGATCTAGAATATTTTGTCAGACGTTTTGATAAAGAGATTAATGGTTTTCGGGTTTAATGTTTTGGTTGTTGTTGGAACAGGAAAACTAATTGCTTTGTTCCTTTACACTCTGCTACTATTTATTATTAGGGACATGATTGACGCAAATTCTTACGGCTGAAGCTGCGTTACGCGTTCATACAAATGACGCCCGCGACGGAGCACATTGTATGAAACCGCGTGGGTGCCCGCGTAACGCAATTTATGCCCTTATATTTTCAACTCTTACTTTCAACTTTCAAAATTAATTATTTATCAAAGTTATTGCAATCAATTATTTCACCGACACACATCGAACTGCTCATTTTATATTGGGTCTTATCCTCAATAAGAACTATAGATAAGGCATCAAAACTCCACAAAGCTGTCACTTACAATTGGAGACCCACACAAATTCAATACAGCCAATATATTTTCAATTTGTATGGATGGCAACCGGAATGAAACTAAAGTTTATGTCTATGTTTGTAAAAAATTACACCCCCGTAGAGTTTCTTAGTGCTATATTCTCTTACGGGCGTATTTCCGAAGCACTGGTAGAGTTAATGGATTTTCCCTTTCCTGTGCGAGATTCAGGAATACAACATCACTCTAAAAGGAATTTTCTTTTTCAAACTAAAACTATAATCAGTTACTTATTTGTTTATTTAGATAGATAGATAGATATATCTTTATTGTCAACAAAATATATTAAACAACGAGAGAAAAGAAAAATATATAACTTAATAATAGGTATAATGGGCGGTCTTATCGCTTAAAGTGATCTCTGCCGGACAACCTTTGTTTAGTTGATCATATTGATTTATCCTCTCCATGCATGAGTGACGTAAGTGTTTGACGCTTAAAAGTGCTTTATTTTTGTTTACTTATAATAATTAATTTAAGTTTTTATTTTTATAACTATGTATGTACATTATTCAACAGTAAAACGAGCGATAAGCTCTTTTAATTAGTAAAAATCGATGTTATTATTATATATTCCGATCTGAAGTGATAAATAACCGCACGCGATAGTGCGCTTCGAGGGAAATGGGTTCACTAACAAACCGTCAGTTTTAATTACCACTGACCGTATATATTAATTTTAATGAATTCGCGATAGTTCTCGATTAACTGCTATTTATATATAGTAATCTAAGTTGTAATGAAACATCAGCACCAAGCGATAGCTCGTAACTACATAGTTGTAGGAAGTAGAACTAATAAATTAGTGTTAGGTAATACAAAGTCATTGTAACTATTGCTTATTATAATAAGAAAAAAAAAATAGAGAAAGTTAGAATACTTTTTGTTGTAGTAGACCTCTTCTGGAAGAGACCGCCTGGAGAAGTACCACACTTTTGCCAGATATTCATCCGCCAAGCAGTAGCGTGCATACATTACTGTGTCCCGGTTTGAAGGGCACTGTTTCCAGCGACATTACTGGGCATATGAGACTTTGGAGCCGACGTCTCAGGGTGACGAGCGCGGTGCGGTGCCGCGCGGAAATGTGCAATGCAAAGTTCTGGGTAGCACTGTAACCGTTATGGGCAGGCGTAGCGCTTACCGTCGGGTGAACGACTTGCTCGTCTCGATACTCAAATAAAAAAACTGCACAAAATAACGACCTTAGAAACAAACACAATAAATAGCAAAAATCGGAAAACGAAATCGGAATTACGATCAAATTGCTTCGAATCGATTTTCGGAATTGGAGAGGAAATAATACAACACAACACAATAATTCTTTATTGATTACGATACAACTTAAGTAAACATGTTGTTTAATCGCGTTGTACAATTTATTGCCGAAAACCTTTTTCACAATATTATAATGATCACTTCTCCATCCAAAAATTCGCGAACTGATCACATGTCATGAGAAGCTATGGGACCTATCATCACAGAGACATTTAAGTTTGCATTTGGACAAAAATATTTTGGTATGAAACTTTTAATATGTTTGACTCAGAGTTTAAATATTAAACCGACGAGTCATGTTTTTAGTGTCGAATACTCGACATAACTTCGAGCTAAAACTCCAGCGGAAGAACGGTGGATGAAATTTTTGGAATATTTTGTAAAGGATATGAAACGTGAAATGTACGTTATTGTTAACATATTTGAAATGAAACAAGAGCCATCGTTATCGGCAAATGGGTGGCAATGGTCGACACACCGAGCCCAATAAAGCTCGATCGTGAACGATTTAAATATATCAGAGGATGTCGTTGAAAAGTGAACATGCTTGTTCGATCGAGGGCTGTTGAAACAAACCGACCGACAATTGGCGAATACATACTCATTAATTTCGAATTCAAGCCACATTCTGATTTTAATTGATCACTAAAATAAAGCATCGTTTGGTGCAACACTTAGCAGGGCAGTTCAGTTTAAGGCCTTAAACTGGATGGAGTTACTGTTCGTGGAGAGGCCCCTGGCTATTGTCGATTGACAGCAGCTGTCAGAGACTCTGGGACTGCCTGACATGCTCTGACACAAAGAACAATATTGAATTCGAACTATACTTTCTAAGATTCTGAAGTGGTTTGGAATATATGGTTTTTAGGGGATAAGTTCACTGTACAGTACACGTTTCTTTAAAGCTACCACTTTGTACTATATTTACTCGTATACGATCCAACAAAGCTACTTAGTTGAATGGGTTAAGTAAAAACACATTTCAAAAATGATTGAAACCTTTTGTTACGTGTAGGTACGTTGTTAGTTCCTATGAATATTCTTAAACTTGTATTCCTAATAATGGAACTCACTAACACGATAAAAGTCTAGGTTTTCCTTAAAAATTCTATTTCATGTGTTATTAATACTGAGGACATAACAAAAAATTGAACAAAGCTAAAATATGATTACATTTCAATAAAATATGACCGTTTCGTTCGACGTTGACCGTAGCTAGTAGTCGTACGTTGTAATCAACTTCCAACGACTATTATTTGCTTTTAATTACATAATAACACGTTTCTATTAAATGAATTCGAGCTCGCCTACCGCATTCGCTATTATTAGGGTCGCACTACACTAGACCGGAGAGTTATTGGACTCCTATGCCCGTGAAAGACTACTTTGACGAAGATTTTCATGTAAAGTCATGCTAAATTAAAAAGATTTATTCACATGTGTCCCTAGAAAGCTCATGAAAGCTATCTGTCTCTTCCATCGCGTTCAGAATACATTAATTTGAAAAGAACTGGCAACCCTAAAGCTAAAAGTGACATTACGCGGTTCAACCGAATTGATTCACTTTGGTTGAAAGGTGCAGAAATGAAAGGATACGCCGTGTATTCAATGACATTGAAATCACTCGTATGTTATGTTTACATTGGTCAATTTGGTTGCTTCATCCAAATTGAAAGGCGGAATTATATCGTGTACTACCCCCTTAATGGCGTAGTCCCATAAGTCCATAATGATGTTCCTACGGCTTTTTGATTGTGAAGCTTTTTTCTAGTTGCGATAAGGTGCGATAAGGGAAACTCCATAGCTCACTGAGCGACTTTAAACTGGTGGACCAGTCTCGCCGTAAGTGCTAAGGCTTTAATGAAATCTGTTAATTATTATCCTGTGGTTATAGTAGCTACGAGTAGTGCGGTGCAACCTCTCGAACCGTCCGCTTCGGTGATTTCATCGTTATTTTTAATTGACACGACCACCCGTCGGTCCGGTGTCGCTGGACGGATCATTTATTTGTATTCAATTCGTGATGAATATTGGACGCTTCTGATGTAAATATGGACGTCGAGTCCATATTTATTGAAAGGTTATTTGGTTCGTAATTTATTTTGTGAAATTGGTTTCATAGAGCTTACTTACGTAAATTATAATTTCTTTTTTTTATAATCTCGTTGAGGACTGAGTTACGAGTAGTTTTGCGTTTATTAATTGCGAATAGAGAGTTGTAAATACAACTTAACCAGATATTCATTAGCCAAGCAGTAGTGTGCAAACATTACTGTGTTTCGGTTTGAAGGGCACTGTTTCCAACGAAATTACTAGACATTTGAGACTGTGGAACCAATGTCTCAGGGTGACGAGCGCAGAGCAGCGCCGCGCAAGATTATGCAATGCAAAGTTCTGGGTGGCACTGTAACTGTTATAGGCAGGCGTTGCGCTCACCATCAGGTGAATGACCTGCTCGTTTCGTTACTAAGTAAAATAAAAAAAAACTTCAATTTACTGTTTATTATTTTCTGTTATAATATTAACTTATAGAAACTATTCCCAAAACACCTTTATGTATTTGAATACACATCATAATATAAACCGATCTACAAACAGACATTTCTCTGATTCCAAGGCCGCCTCTCGGGACCAATGAGAGCTAGCCTCGGGTCTAATTCCTATCCTTTCGACCAATCACATGATTGCAACCCTTCTCGGCTGTCTCGGGATTGGTCGGAATTACAGGCCCGTATTGTGTATTGTTTTTGGGACAAATGTTGTGAAATGTTACTCTTTAGGGGGCTTTTACACATCTGTTCTTTTGTTAGCTGAGATTAAATTGTAACTTGACAGGTATATGGGTTTATTGTAAAACTGAATGGGGTTTAATGTTTCTGTGAGGATTCAGAGTGGTTTTTGTTTTTGATTGCTTTTATTTGATTCATATGCGAATGTGTTCTATTTTTTTTATTCGACTGGGTTACGAGACCAGCAAGTTATTCACCTGATGGTAAGCGCTACGCTTGCCCATAACAGTTACAGAACTACCCAGAACCCTTCCTTGCATAATCCTGCGCGGCACTGCACTACGCCTGTCTCCCTGAGACATTAGCTCTAAAGTCTCATATATTAAGTAATTTCGCTGGAAACAATGCCCTTTAAACCAGAACACAGTAATGTTTGTACACTACTGCTTGGCGGATGAATATCTGGCAAAGGTGTGGTACTTCCCCAGGTGGTCTCTTGCGAAATAGGCCTACCAATACACTAAAAATATATATATGACTAGTACAATTTTTAATAGTATTGGGTATCCTTGTCGCCTTATACAATATTCCGTGAAGATTACGTTATTCCGAAGCTCGAGCCAACAAGTAAAACGTTCTAGCATATCGACTCAATAAAAGTGAGATACGTAGCTCTTTATTGCCCTCCAATGTTACCGAATTGCCGGCAACACGGAGCTGTAGCCAGCAACAGTATGCAGCTGGCTGCAGCTGGCGTCTTGCAAGATCGAGCAATGTATCTTTTATAAGATTTATTACGAGATAGAGCGGGTTGACATGAAAGTTTTGGTGGAACTTGTGCAAATTTAGTGGCTACGCAAATTTCAAGGGTTCATTTCGGCCGAGTTGTTTGGGATGCTAGAGCCCGTTAAAACCGTTTGTAGAATAGAATAGAAGTGGAGAATGATATATTGGCCATTTATCTTAAAAGTTGAGACTAACAACAACACAGACGAAGAGAAAGACTGTGTGACTTGCCTCTTCTATAGCTTTTTGAGAGTGTTTGTTCTTGTAAGTCCTCAATCTAACAACAAACGCACAATTCCGTCAGACACATCTAAATATTTCCAATAAATTGTAAACAAAAATAACGAAAATAAATTGTATTTTCAACGCACGATGAGTTTCCAAATCAAAAACATTGGTTCAAATCTAGAGTGCCTAGGTTCGAAACGGGCGCTTTCGGTCTGGGGGAATTTATTTGAATAATAAATAGTGTAGCTATTTCGTTTTATTTATTGTTTTTGGTGGAGCTGCGACGGGCCGGGAAATTGAGTAGGGAACATTGAGATGAAGATTGCAATATACCGCGACACACGGCGACATAACCGCGACACGTGGCGATATACGCGCGATATTACTCCACGCAATACCTTAGTTTAGGACCTGGGTCTGCAAAGTTATGTTTTCCAGCATTATGAATGTTTCATTGTTGTTATCCGTTTACAGATTCACCTGGGTTCCTCTGTGGGTTTTCCAAGAAATATGTTGAATTTTTTTAAGTATTGCTATATATGTATTCTATGCTGAAGCTGAAAGGTTGTATTTTTAAGCGACTTCAAAACAGGAGAAGGTGCTCGGTTAATTTTTTTCCTTCAGAACTTCATCTTTCATAAACCGATTTCGAATATTTTTTTTTACCTTTATTGTTCTCTATTGTTCCCATGTAATTTTCATTCAAATCGGTTTAGTATCTTGGTTTCTATAACAAAATATCTGGAATAAAATATGTCATATAACTAACTGAAGTTCCGTATTTGGAGCCGGTTTATTTTTGTTATTTTAGTTTTATTTTGGTTTCTCCTCTCCATCGGATTACATGAGACACTACAGGCTTGTTCTTTTTTGTTTTTTATTTTTATTTATTGTTGGTAGGCTGGTATCATGGTTTTTTCCGTTATTGATTCCCTAGATAAAATAAACTCTAGTTAACACTTTCGCTGGTGAGCAGATTTTCTCGTCTAGCCACGGGTGCGGCTCTGCACACTCCATAGTGTTTCCCCATACAACAAACTCAAATCATTTATTGTAAATAGGCAAAATTTTTGGAATCTTTGCGCGTTCATTAAAAACCAAAGGAAAGTGTTGTCTTAGATGTATAGATTCGAAGTAGTTCTCATCATTTCCACGTGATTGAAACAGCTGGGCATAGCTATTGTTTTCAATAAATACACTGTAATTATGAATTTAACTAAATATTAACACGTTACAACAATTGTTGTTCCAGCAATAAACTCAAATTCAATTACCGCCCCCAAACATTCACCACGAACTGTACAGACAAAGGTTCACAAATTACGTTACCAATCATGCGTACATATAATATGTAAATTATGTTAGTAATAGTATATTAGGCACTACGTCGAATTACGACGCGGTTATCGTTACACACTAATGATTATGAAGTGGTGAACTGCCGGGGGCGGGGGGGTGGGGGAGGGGGAGTAGTTACGCTAAATTAATTAATAGCAGCCACTTCTATGATTTAGTGAAATTATATAATAGTGATTTTGGTTAATTTGCGTAGTACGGTATGTTGTTATTTTTTAAGTAAAAGATATCAAATGAAGTTTTGGATTAAGATATGCAATTCTCAAAAAAAAAAAAAATCGCATCATAAAAGCAATCGCATATTAAAGTAAGTAAAGTGTGATGTCACCGCGTATCGCTGTATATTGCTGCTATTTAAATAGTTTATCGCTTTTTGCTTCCCCTTCAAATTCTATCAACATCTGTTCAGCCGTGAATGAGAGCAAACAGACAGAGACAGACGGATTTTCCCTTTTGTAATATTAGTAGGATTCTGGATTGCCATATAGGGTACAGCAGGGGCAGGGCAGTAGTGTGAAAACATTACTGTGTTCCGGTTTAAAGGGCACTGTTTCTACTGATATTACTGGATATATGAGACTAGGCCTTTTCATATTATTATTGTCTCGTCACTCAGTCAAATAAAAAAAAACCATTTTTCTAAATATCCACCCCTAAAAGGATGAAATTAGGAGTCAAAGCATACATGGAAAATAGGAAAACTGTGTTCTTCAAAAAAGAAATGAAACAATGTCCAAGTGTCCGCCACACAAAGGCTCGTTCACACGAACAATCCATCACGCGGACGGCCGCGTCACGCGTGTCACGCTGACTGACACGTCACGGCGAGCGCCTGTCGACGCGCGGTCCACGCTTACGAGGGGTGTAACCACGTACTTATTCTTATTCCATGCAGTTCATTTTAAGGCCTTAAACTGCAATTACTAGCGCTTACCATCAAATAATCAACCTGATTCTCCTTTTGAGTGAAATCGCAAAGGAGTATGATAAAATTAATTTCTTGAAGAGCGGTTCAACCTCGATCTTTCCTGCCATAAATTAGGGTACATGATGTTAATTTAGCTAAGTGGGTATACGATCTAATCACTTAGCTAGAATCGTAAACTAATCATAAACAACGCCCAGCGATCAAATAAATACTCCAGCAAGGCCTCTCCTTTGATATGCTGACAGAGGTTGCCAGCTTCATAGAGTAATATTTTCTATTGAATTAAGTCACAACGTGAGCAGGTCATTTTTGTGATGGTAAGCGCTAGAGCGGCTAAACGCCACGACTATTGTAATATTTGTAGCTATATCGCGATCTCCGTAGCCAAAATGGCTACGCCGTAGCATACTCGTAACTGATTCGTAGCCACTTCGTAGGCACTACTGTCATTATGCTACGAAGTTCATTGACGAAGCTATGAACCTAAAGTATCTATAGTATACTAACTAACTAACTTCATCAAAATCTCTTCAGCCGTTGCGGCGTGAAGCAACACACACACACAAATTTTCACGTTCTTATAATTAGTGGGATAAGTATTTTTTCTCACGTTAAATTTAATTTTTTCAATGAAAATAATTCTCTTGTCTGCAGCTCCACGTTCCACTCTGAATCCACTCGCATTTGAATCGTGTAGAAATGAATAATTCAAGGAACAAACTGAACTGAGCAGTTTAGTGTACAGTTCACTGTCCAACCACTAGTGGGGGGATGGGGGGAGGGGTGGGGGAGTTACTAGAGTTTTTAGTTTATCGTAGAGTGGAGGAAAACGTATGTTTTATTCTAACTTAGAAAATATTCCAAGAAAAGTTTTAAATTGATAGTAGTTGGAGTTTTTGGAGTATAGTTTAGTTCATCATATCGCTAATTTTCGAAAAGACGGTCAACATATTGAGGAGATAACCAACATATTATATAATATGCCGATAACCAGCATATTATGTATTAGCTGGTTATATGCTCATTCGACCCGCTGCAGAGATGACCCACCTCTCCCTGACATAATTTATCCCGGATTAGAGCCGATCTTTTCCAGGTCTTTCCAAACTTACATATCCTGGACCCAATAAGTATATAAATATAATAATCAAGCTATGAACAGCTACTTAATTATACATTATTTTGTTCCAGGTAAAGGTCGTTAAAATCTTCTCTTCTCGCGTTGACACAATGCTGTACTATTGCAACATATTTGGTATGTAATTATTATACTTAAACACCTAATTATCTTTATAGATAGATAATTATTTTTACCCCTTTATCAGACCCTAAAAAAAACAATAGTCCTACCTCGCCTTAACACGTTGACTGCAGAACCGGTTTTTACGTTTGGGCATGCACCGGTACGGATCGTGTGTTTTCCAGCACTGGCGTGCCGTCTGTGTGAGCCGCACTGTAGTAGCGCAGCGTTACACACACGACTGTGTTTCGCCGCACAGCCGGCACGTAAGCTGCGCTAACACAACAGGTGTGTTTTTCCGCACTCGCGTAACGTTATAAAAAACGCAAACGTCTGTCTTTTCAGCAGTCAACGCTAAACGGCTTGATGGATTTTGATAAATGAACGTTTATTGAATTCATCATTATCACGAGAGTTGCATAGGCTATATTGGCAGTCAACTAATTAATTAACTAGGATGGCGTAACGACTTAAAATGAGTCTTGGCCTCTAAAAATGGCTCAGGGTGACGAGCACAGTGCAATGCTGCAATAGACTCTTGGTGGCACTGTAGCTGTTATGGGCAGGCATGGCGCTTACCATTAGGTGAAAGATTTGCTCGTCTCGTTACATAGTGACATAAATAATAATAATAATAAGAGCAGCCATAAGCTTCGCTGGCTGGGTCACATCGAAAGGGTGGATATAATTGTGCTGTGAAGCGTTCGTAGTTGGGAAGGCGAGTGGTCCTAAATACCGCTGGATAGTGAAGTAGGGAAAGACTGGCGCGAGCTCACGGCGGAGAACAGGCAGGAGGAGACATTGGCAGTCAGGTTTTTGCTTTTCAAATAAAATATTATATATATTTCCATCATAACAACAGTCACCCAAAATATTTCACGTGAACGGTTATGAAAGAACCTCGCGTTTCTTCCGCAGCGACGCGATAACTAATACAAACGACGTAATACTTCTTCTACAACTTTGGGTCTACGTTTTCGTTATCCAATTTTTGTAGCTTTATTTATCGCACTTTTTGCACGAAATATAGACTCGCTGAGTGATGGATCAGCGGCCATCATGGCGGTTGATTGATCGAGCGCGGGCCTGGCTCCACTCGCCGAGGGAAGGGCTGCGGCGACTAGTTGCGTCTGCTAGTTTCTTGGCTACTGTTTAACTCGTCACGCGTCACATATTAGTGGAATATTTTGTTGAAACCGCGAGCGTGAAATTCCAGTTGTTAACCTCGAACTTTTGGGGCAGTTTTGCTCAATGTACAACGACACTGAATCGTATAAGAAGTATTAATTCATTCTATCTTATTAACACGTTGACTGCTGAACCGGTTTATTTTTTGGCACCTTTGCGAATCTTCACGCAACGTGTGTGTTTACTAGCACTGGCGTTGCGTCGTAACTAAACTCAAGAGGATGTGCGGGCGCACACAACCGGTGGATAAAATTGACAATACAGCAGGGCGGGTTCGCACGCCAGGCGTGTTTTCGCTTGCCGTAATATCATAAAAATACTCATACGTGTGTGTTTTCAGCAGTGAAGTAGTATTTGATATTCACAGTTTTTGCTCAATTCAGAGCCAATTATTTGGTCCTTTATTAAAGTAACGAATAATCAATCGTATAGAAAAAAATAGAATAGAATAGAAAACTCTTTATTGTACACCAGAAACAAAAGTACACACAGTAAAGAAAAAATACAATAGGTAAACAAGGTTAGTACAGTGGGCGGTCTTATCGCTGAAAGCGATTTTTTCCAGACAACCTTTGGATGGACAGTAAAAAATATTAGTCTATTATCAACTAACACCGCACGTGGTGACTAAAATTGTATAAAAAGAAAAGAAAAGAAAAAACATTTATTCTGACACAACTGCACGCAACGAACAACGTACAAACTTATTGAGAGACAAGACAAGAAAAAATTAAAACACACGATGAACATAATAGTGTACGCAGATAGCCGGCGCGCAGTGATGTCAGACAAGGCCTAAGCTCAGCATAATGCAGTTTATGTCTTGTTTACTTCAAGTTTACGATGATAAAAAGGCTGTAGGCGCTTAAACAAATTATATTAAGTCAGTTTATAAAAAAAAATTATCTCCTTTGTTAAACACAACTCGAGGTAAACTCCCGCGCCTTACCATAACGAGAACTTAATAATACTCATTTATTCCCATTTATTTAAGAAACAACAAAACAACCGCCTTTTTTACTTGATAACGCTTAAAAAGTACCCTCTAAAGTTTAAGCTGCGCTTAACCTCCCAAATTACTATAAAAGAACCTTCGAGCCTTTAAGGCAGGTCGTCAAGTACGGCAGAACATGTTTGCGTACAGAATTGCCCCTTCACGATGTTTGTTAAATCATTCTTGGAACTGGCCCGGATTCAACAATCTTTATCTGGGCTTTATCTTAGTAATGAAAAATTAGCTGTAATGTAATACACCTTATAAATCAGTGTTTAAGTCTTAAGTCATAATTGAATTAAAAAAATAGTGTAGTCATATTTTCTTCTATGCCCTAAACTGCCACCTATTGTTTAACTGGGCACAGACAAGTGACAGAGCATCGAAACATCTGTAAAGCGAAACGTAACTCCATTTCGCTATTGTCGTAGAGACTGTAGAGATGCCTACTTGGGCAGTGGGGCAGGAGGGGGTGGGCAGGGGCAGGGGAGGTTTCCGGACCGGAAACGGACGCGGGTGTTTCCTGAGGGCCTACTTGCGGCTCTGTATTACGGACCGCGGCGTCGGCCTTTTAATTTTAAATTGTGACCCTCTGATGTTTTATTTGTAGTTTGCGTAATGGAAGCCCGGCGCCGGAGGAAGTGGTTCTGACGATCTTTTGAAGGCCTCGATGATGTGCCGGGTTGCAATTAAGAGATTTTGTAGCCCCACCCGCGGTGTATTGTTCTAGGTGGAAGCCGTTGAACACCGGTTCGCTTTGAATGGGAATCGAAAGTTTGTCTAGGTTGAATTTTTTACAAGGACACGCAGTCTTTTCGCTTACATTACTGATTTGCACAATGATAGTTTACCTCTCGGCCCGGCACGGATGACTTATTATCATAAGTTATGTGCATATTTCCATATCGCTTCGTGTTTCGGGGGCACGTGGCGATGTCGGTCCTGCAGACGTATTTTATAACACAAATGAAAATGAAAACTGGAATCATTTGACATTTTGCCTATACTAAAAACCGACTAAATCCGATTATCATTGGTATTATATAAAACGACTTCTGGCTGTTATCCATTAATACCTGTCGTTACGCACGTCAGAAGCTCTTGAAAGGCCTTACCAGTGCCGAAACCAGTGCTATCTAATTAGACAAACAAACAATAGTTATAGTTAGTTAGTTAGTTTGCTCTGAGTCTGGGCGTTTGTAGGACCATGGTCCTCGTAGCTCCTGATTCCCTAGATACAGGGAATCCTAGTTAGGGGTGAGGATCTGTGTATGTGGTTGTGACGCGTTATTATTAAATTAATAGCTTAATGGGGTAGTTGATATTGAGGAAGTCGGCACGGATTCGAATTTAGTCATCATCATCATCATCATCAACCCATAACGTCCCACTGCTGGGCACGGGTCTCCCCTCACTTTCGAGAGGAGGGTTAGGCCATAATACACAACGGGGGCCCGATCCGGATTGGTGGATCACCTACCTCCGAAATTATTCTCGGGTAGGTATGTGGGTTTCCTCACGATGTTTTCCTTCACCGAAAAGCGAGTGATAATTACGTACATATGTTTTACAGAAACACATTGGTACGTGCCTGCACTGGGATTTGAACTCACGACCTTTTGATTGGAAGGCGGACATTCTCCCACTAGGCTACCACCGCTTCCACCACTAGGCTACCACTAGGCTATCTTTAATTTGTTTTTTCAATACCTATTGAATAAAGCTGAAACTATAATAATATTAATTTATTCCCATAGAGGATTATGCAGGCCAACGCCCAACCAAAATGGGAATTGGCGTTGGTACCGAAATTGCGATATTTCACAATATAAAGCCGCATCGCAGTAAAAGCCGCAGCGCACTGAATAAAGGCAGTGCACGTAGCAAATAAACGATCCTCGCGCCGGAAACCACAAATATGAGGAATATCGGAAAGGTGGAAAATATCCCCATTCGAATGATAAACGTCGCAGAAGTTTAACATTTATTATGTCATCATTATCACAACCTATATCCGCCCACTGCTGAGCACGGGTCTCGCTACTACAGGCCTTTTTTTATCCCGTAAAAATAAAGACTTGCGGGATAAAAGTCAACGGGATTGCAAACGCGGGACGCAGCTAGTCTTAAAGCATAGTAGCCACACCTAAAATAAAAAAAGTGTACACACGTAAGAAGTGCAGTACGCTTTTTCACGCATTCACCAGCTAACTCCCCAAGTCGAGCGTGCGTCAAGAAGTTTTACTTCAAAAAAGGAAAGCTATAATAACAAACATACTTGGAAACAAAACTAAAACATTATATTTGGGTTGAAAGGTGAAATATCCGCGCGGCTAATCGCCGATAGCGGAGGGCTCTCGAGGTGAGGGCTCGGAGGGATGTTGATACGAGAGGTCGACTCCGGAAGGGTTGTTGAGACTTTATTCAATAAACAGACTCTTTGAACTTTAACTCGAGGTTGCTTTAAGCGGTTGTTTTCTATATTAAAAGCTTTTATTTAACTTCACTTTTATGTCCTGGAATTTTGCAATCTATTTTTCACCCAGTTCCCGGTGTTCTACGTTTGTTTGTTTTTTACATGTTGTTTTGTTGGTTTTTTTTAAAGAGTATCTATCTATCTATCGATCTATGCCAGTCCAGGTCCGATGACAATATAATATTACGGTGGTAGCGATCTGATCTGATGATACCCACGATAGGTAGAAAATTGTAAAATTTGGGTAAAGCGAATGCGCTTTTTTCCATGTGATTTTTAGTACATACTCACAGTTTGATTTTTGTTTTTTTCGCGATCTTCAGTTGTTTATTTTTATGTGAACCATGAGGTGTTTTTAACCTGGGTAATACAGGTTCTTGCGGGAGACTAGAATTACGCAGGTGAAACCGCGGGACGCAACTAGTTAGTTAATAAGGGCCTTTTTTGCACTCTAACAAACATTGCTCATGGTAAGCATCCAGAATGCAATGATAATACAAGGTGCACTCACCACAACACTTGTACTACAGAATGCGCGCCAACACGCGATAAGTGGGTTAGTTGCGCTGGCGCCGCGCCAGGAATCGAACCCGCACATCTGGACCTATTTATTCGTTAGCCAGTGTTTACGTTCAGTTGTGTTATTGTTTATTGGATTGCGTACACTCACACATACAGAGCGATGCGTCTATTTCACATCCAGCTTTTGAGAGCCGCTCATATTTTTTACTTCAGGATAACTAAGGATGAAATAAATGATTTAAAACAAGCTATTGGACCTTTTATTGTCTGAAATAAATAGCTTATAATAAGCTATTGAACCATATGACTTGAAGTAAATAACTGATAATCAGCTATTGAACCTGATACTCGAACTACCTAAAATAAATAACGAATAAGAAGCTTTTCAAACTGATATTGTCTGAAAAAAATAGCTTGTAATAATATATTGAACCGGTTCTTGCCTGAATTAAATAGCTTAAAATACTACAGCTACAAATTTTTGAAAATGGCGTTTGTCTGTCTGGTTGGTTTCAAATCACGTATAATGCTGAACCGATTACAATGCTGTTTTTACGTACTATTTTTTTTATAAATTGATTTTCCTATAATTCTAGTTAGCAAACCGTTAAATAGTCCTCGAGGAAGCTCAAAATCAATTTCCCACACCTAAAGACTGGTTTTCGTAAACTCTAACTTTGTGAAGCTAGTGTATAAAATATTGATTAAAAGTTCTCTTATCTAGTTCGAACTGACTCGATATGACTCGAATAATGGAGTTCTTAACTCGATCCAACCGGTGCTAGGTCGCTGTAACCGCGATGGTGCACTGCGGGTTTCGGATGTTCTACGTAATATTTTCCAACGTATCGGCACATCCCTGACACTTGATATTAAAAAGCTGGGGGGTAACCACGTACTTATTCTTATTCCATGCAGTTCATTTTAAGGCTTTAAACTGAGCGGCCTAGATTGGCAACACACGCTCATAAATGACAAACGTGACGTGACGTCACTCAAAAATAGACTGCAAAGAATGAGATAAAAAGAGAATGAGATGGAGCTATATAAACTCCCATAAATGCAAACAAATTGTTCCGATCTCTTTGGGTATATTATGTCTCTGGTCGACTTACGAACGCTGAGCAATTTTCATAAAAAGGGATCACAAGTTTTTGATTCACGTATTAATATATGGATAAAAAAAAACTTTTTGTCTATTATATATTACTAGCTGTACCCTGCCACGCTTCGCTGTGGCACATTCGCACATTCTCTGATATGTCACTGATGAAGAAAATAGATAAAAACAATCCTTGATGCGGATTATATATAATGTTAAAATTTCAGCTCGATCGGTGCAGAACTTTTTGAGTTTTTGAAGCGTACACAAACCAACATAACATTTTTATATATATAGATTTAAAGGTGTGAGTATTGATTGTCCTCTTAATTGTCCACCCGTTTGCGCGGTGCGCGGATATCTGTATGTAGTACCATGTTTATTCTATGGTACCGTTACGTTTTGACAGGTATACGATATGAACGTAGACACGTGCGTTGAGTAAATATTAGTAATAGGATAGGGAAGCCGATTTGTGCGGAACCGTTGGAGCGTTTTATTGTGTGCGAATGGTATCGACTTAGTTTTGGGTTATTGTGAGGGAAGGGTTGTGTGGGGGATGATGTGGGTGCGCTGTTGTAAACCGACTCAAATAACAACTACTCACTAGTGATTGGTTTCTTTTCTTACAAGCGTGTTATGTAAATAATTATTTACCAAAGAAAAATCTTGGTTCTAGTAACGTTTCTTTTTTATATTGTTTTTCTCTTCGGTGTACAATGATGAGTTTTCTATTCTATATTATGATGGCTGAGTGATTAGTCTTGCGTTTTGCAATTCAAAGACATTGGGTTAAATCCTCGGTCCCGCTTCGCTGTTTAACGGAGGGCACATTAAGCTTTAGCTTGCGGGTAAATCATAGATAGTGCGTGATTATATATAATTCTCTTCCTCTACTCAACTCTACTGTTGAATTCTCTCTTTATCCCCTCATTTGAATTCCAAAGAAACTTTTCAACAACAAATAAAAGCACAGTTTACGAACCCTCTTTGAGCACTAAACCTCAAATTAACCGTCACTCCATGCAACCAACAAAAACTTCTAACGCAACCACATAAGGTCCAATTCCTAACTCTCCAATTCCTTGTAAAGAGTGCTCGGAATATAGGCAATTTAATTCCACGCATTTAAAATGGAGTTCTATTGCAATTTGTCAAGGTGCAGTTTGGCGTGTGTGTGAATTCTGCGTCAAACACGTGTTTGCACGGATCGGCTGCTTCCCAAAGGTTTTGTTCTCGAGAGAGTAACGAATGTACTATCGCGCGGATCCATAGAGGAATAGTGGTTCAGCGTGCCACTGAAGCGCAGTCGCATCGCCTTGTTCATGTTGACTAATTGGTGATATTGAATAATTGATGATTTAGTTTATTTTTGTGGTGATTTTCACGCGATGGTGTGGCCGCAAAACGACGAAACCCATTAAAAAAAAAAGCTGTAGATGTGGTGGTAATAAAGTTATGGATGTCTGGGTAAAATTAATGAACTGAGACTACGACTGCTGTCAAAGACATCGATTTGACAGCTTTGTATGGGAAACTGTCAAAAACGGTGTCTTTTTCAACGATTGAAAATGCATTGGACCAAACCCACCTCTCTTAAAAATTCCAGTACCTACTCGATTAAAAAATTAAATAGAGGTGTGTTCCAAAACGAGGATAATAATATAGTTACAGAAAACCTTTTGTCCCTTCGAGTGGAAATGTTTTCTATTGTTTTATCTAATACACATATATTGATGAGCTTCCATTAGCTATTTTCCCCGGAGCTACACAATGGGGTATTTTAAGAAGGGTGCAGTAAAGGTCGCAGAGGGTTGGGAAACCACCCCTGAGGTGCACGTGTTTACAGGCTACAATAGACACTCTTTTTTAACCTCTTTCAAAAAAGGGAGAGATGAGAATTAGATTTTTATTTATTTCTTTTTTTATATATATTTTCTTATATATCCGGTATTAGTGTTATTATTATAGAAAAATTTATACCTTGAAATAAAAACTGTAACATTTTGTTCGGTAATTTCTTTGAGCTAAATCTATTTGAAGTTTGTCAAATATAATTCAGTTATTCTCTAAAATGGTCTACATAAATTGTAGGAAGTCCAGTCCATAAGTGTCATAATATCGGCACATCTAGGTTACTAGTCCGAAAGTGGCCAGCACTTAGCAAACCGAGTCACACGAGAACTGGGTCGGGACAATCACCTGACGGCACCCCGGGCCGGACACCCGGCCGCGGCCGTGCGGCACCGTCCGGGTCCGGGACGGCTAGCACAAAATAGGGTTCTGAAGCATTTGTAGTTTTGATTACGGATATGACTAGTAAAACAAAAGCTTTACGAATGAAGAAGAGCTTGTAGTTTTTAATGGGATATCCGAAATTTATGG
This sequence comes from Campaea margaritaria, assembly GCA_912999815.1. Lineage (NCBI taxonomy): Eukaryota > Metazoa > Arthropoda > Insecta > Lepidoptera > Geometridae > Campaea > Campaea margaritaria. Next base: position 11,932,270 of record OU538798.1, read on the forward strand.
ATAATTTCGAATACCTATATTGGTTGATGTTTTTTCCAAACATTTATTAAAAATCCGTTACAAATAACAAACACATTTGGCACACATTGTTTTTTCAATTGGATTGTCAAACTTTCCGATAATTTAGGTAATTAAATTTATTTAATAATTTTATGTAATTAAAAGAAAAATATTTCAATTACATTGCCCTTAATACGTAGCGCGTTTTCCTTTAAACAGCTTGCACTCAAATAAAGTTTCTAAATTAATAAATGGTTAAAATAAACACAGTGAAATTCAAATATATTATGTCACCACCCCCGAAACTTTGTACAAGAAATCATCCTCACCCTTCCTCACCTGCAAACCGACCTTAAACTGCTAAACCCCCTTAATTACTGAAACACAGTTAAATTCAACATCAAAACTCATAATTAAATCTGAGCCCTAAATAAGCGGCGCCACAAACGGACAGTGTCCTACTGGTACATACATAATTAGGGATTACTGTTGACCTAACGTCCTACGTCCGCGGGAGGGCCCCGACCGCAACCCTGGGACGCTCCGGAATTTTTTCTTTTAACAAAAACCAGCACCCTGTAGTGTAACAACGCTTAAGCCCGTCGTTTGTTTACAGGGAGCAAGGGGAATGTTTTAGTAGTATGTGTGTATCCTGCGGTGTGTGCTTAGAGAGCAGTGTACCTACTGTTCAGATATAACAAACGCTTATCCAAATCGTAAAAAAAAAACCAAAACCGCCTTTTCGAACAACAGGGGGCCTCACTACGAACAATTAAATCGATCCAGTTTAAGGCCTTAAACTGAACTGCCCTGCTAACTGTCACCACCAATATCGCTCAGCGTTCATAAGTCGACCAGAGACATTTATCCGAAGAGATCGGAACAATTTGTTTGCATTTATGGAAGTTTATATCGCTCTTTCTCATTCTCTGCAGTCTATTTTTGAGTGACGACACGTCACGTTTGTCATTTATGAGTGTGTGGTGCCAATCTAGGCCGCTCAGTTTAAGGCCTTAAAATGAACTGCATGGAATAAAAATAAGTACGTGGTAAACCTTTACACCGAAAAGTCGTTCACCGGCGTTTCACCAAAAACTGTTTTCAATTACATTTCACTTACAAAATGGAAATAATTATTTCATAGCATTCCAGAGTTGAACAATGGTAGATATTCTATCAACTGTGTAGACACCGCCACCGCATTTTCTTTTTCGTGGCATAATGAAATTTACGATCTTAAAAAAAAACAAAAATTTCAATCAAATCACTCAAATTAAATCCGTCAAAGGTCAACCACTGACTTACTAAAGGGGCGTTTACATTATGTACGTAAGGTTAACGTTAACCGCGCTTAAAGGGTTGACACATGAATTGCTAATTCCAAAACCCTGTAACTTAAGCAAATCGTTAATTTAGCTCGCATTCAGCAAACTTAGTGTGCGTGTGTGACGTTTAACGCACAATTTTCTCTCAAAGGGCCATTATAGCCAACTCATCCGAATTACGTCATGTAGTTATTACTTTTCCAATAAACACGGGCTTATTACAACGTGGCAGGGTTCAATTTGGATCAACTAGCGCCGGCACGTAGCCGAGTTATGTTTGTTCGCCTCGCGTGGGTCGTAACTAGTTCATTTGTAAATCATGATACGATTCAGATTTGCGTATAACATAGTTGGTTTAGTCATAACTGGAAAGGAACTCGTTATATCGTTTAGTTATGCCATAAACTTAGCTTAATACAAACCTTCCTACTTACTTACAAACAACTTGTGATACCGATTCTGAAAGACGGTCGGTATGTTGTCTATTAATCCAGAAATGTTTAAAGGGGCGAAAAACTTATAAAATATAATATATGAATTTATTTATGAAAGTATGGAAGAGCAGCATTGATATTACCAATTTTATTTTATTTGACTTAGGGACGAGACGAGCAAGTCGCTCGCCTGACGGTGAGCGCTACGCCTGCCTATAACAGGTACAGTGCTACCCAGAACTTTGCATTGCATAATCCTGCGCGGCACTGCACTGCGCTCGTCAGCCTGAGACATCGGCTCTTACGACGACTACATTGAAGATTTGCTCGTCAAGTCACTCAATGAAATAAAAAAAAAATTGTCTCATAAGTTCAGTAATTTCGCTGGAAACAGTGCCACATTAAACAGGAAAACTCAAAATAAACTAAAAACTCAGCCCCAGTAATCTTCCTGTCTCTGATATAAGTAGTTGGTACATGTTCAAGGTTTTGAACCCCGTGCTGTTGGATTGTAAAGAAACGACGGATTTTGATGAAAATTACCATATAAGTAAATACCTTAGTTCCTGGAAAAGAACATAGGCTACCTTTGTCCCGTAAAAATTGTGTCGCTGACGTCGGTTGCCTAGCAACGAAACCGCACGAGCGTCCAGTGAAGATCTCAGATGGGAAAATATTATTTTAAAAAACATGTATAACCTCATCAGAGGCTTACTCGTATATACTAAATGCGGGTACAGCCGCGGGGCGCTACTAGTATACAATACAGTTAACAATTATAAGTGTAGACCATTAGGAAACAAGTTCTAACAACTCTGTCAGCTATCAGAAACTCTGTAACTGCCCTTTCACGTCATCTTATTAATACCCATTAGACCTATCCGATAATAACGTCTGATTTATCCGCTAATCCGGCGATTATCCGGAGATCGAGTCCTGCCAATTAGTGCATGTGATAGTAACCGGGGAACTGGATGCTCTATCACCTATGCTAATTGACTTTGGGTAATGCCGGCATGATTGATGTGATAACGTGCTATCAGGACTTGTTTGTTTTAATTATTATATTTAATTAGTTTTGTTATTGACTCGTTTAGCATCGTCTACAAGATCGTCGCTTCACACCAGTTGCATAATTATTATGCTACAAAGTACATAAAATCTTAGAAGTGTAGCCTCTGTGGCGCAGTGCGTTATGAGCCGAATGCGAAGCGTGAGGGTGCGAGTTCGATTTCAGCACAGGGCAAATATTTGTGTGAACCACAAGTATTTTTTCAGAGGGGTGTTTGAGGGAGCTCATAGTTACTAACTCCCTAGATACAGGGAATCCTATTTAGGGGTCAGGATTTAAATACGTGATCATGACGCAAATTAAAATAATAATTAAATACTTGTTTGTTTGTTTATAGATAAGTTGTTCAAATTTCAACGTTTTTAAAAACTTTTATCAATGTAACTATAGTCCGTCTCATTACTGCCTTCCCAAATAAAATTACCCTACCGAAACTAAAAGCAGTTTTTTTATTATGCTTGTATCAGCTTTACTTAGAACTTTTCAATAATGTAATAATATTTCAGAGGTCAATTTGTATCTATACTTGTTCTTTTGTTCAATACTTCTTATTGTGCTATCGAAATGAAAATTTGTATGTAATGTAGTTCGGATGACAAATCTGTATTATTACTTAGAATATGAATATTCCTCCTTTATTGCTCTCAAATGTCTGACAACCCGAGAAAAATAAATACTTCAAATATATGATAAAGAAATTCGCGACATTCATTCAAGAACTTTAGCAAAGAAACGGAATTAAACTAAGCCTAACCTAACAAGCCAATCCTAACGCGTTCTCAAAATCCTGACTGCATTGTTGAGCGGTTTAACAAACTGAACTAATTTAACTTTCGGGTTTTCCTACTCAACAAATCCCAGGAAAAGACGTCTGTCTGTCACAAAACCGCCTGATTCTGTCCATACACTTCTGAAAGCCAGTTCACTTGAAACTTGCACCGCTGCATGAATAAACCGGCGGCGCAACTCTGCACTCGACAATTCCATTACAACTTTCGTATACAGTCCTAACAAAAAACTGTGCTGCTGTGCAACTACCAACTCAGACTTTATTACTTTTTTCTAGAAAACGGTCTAGAAAGTCTATTTTTTAGTGTCAAGCTATTTGTTACTTGAATTTCGATACGTTTTCTAGTTGTTTTAACTTAACGTGAACCCTTACCGCTTCAAAGCATAATGTAATTTAATTAAGTTATTATGTGTATTAGTAGAGACATATGTTTATTTTCTGTATAAATTCGACTCTGACTTTTAAAAGGGTAAATAAATACATTAGATACCGAAGTAAGCTCAAATATGGTCCTAAATTCGATTTTCAGTAAACTCCATTCGTTTTATTGTACGTATTCATATTCAAAGCAGTGAACTAAACCTTTTTTTATATTGACTACTGCGTGCGTAAACGACATGTTCACAATTATTTATAGTATAAAATTTACCTTCGACCGCATCATCACTCAACACCGAGTAGTGGGATGACGGTCAAAAGCTAGCCTATAAAGTATAAAAGAGCTCATGTAAGATTCAAACAATATCTTAATCGATATTGCGGAAAAATACCGAACCTACAAAATGACGTGGCTCCGACCCTTAAGGGGTTAAACATTTCACTTTAATAACGTAATTCTTTACCTCCGCCGTTAACGTAAGCCATATTAATGGTCGATGCCCATAATGTCCGACGTATCGACCTTTTACGATATGTCCCCGGGGTACTTAATGGGTTTTTTTATGTATTGAACGGGTTTTATTAATATTGGCCGATTTTATAGTTTGACGGCTACAAAAAAATATGGTTATGATTTTTCGTTTTAGTACTTACCTAAATTTTGTAACGTTGAATGATACTAAATATACGAAAGTTAAATACTCCATACTTTGTATGTAGAAGTCGAAAGAAAGAACTTTTTGGTTGTCATTTAACTGATATTACTAGGCGCGCATAACATCTTAAACTGCTAATATTATAACAGCAAACTTTGTTTGTTGGTTCGTCCATAGTTCACACATCAAAAATATGAGTTACAACCAGTAAAATATAAAAAAAAAATAGAAACTGCACCATTTACTGATATTCTAGTTTTTATTCCTCATTTATCTATAAGGTTTATACTTAATCCGATTTGTTCATAGACTATTGATGCTCAATATCTAATCAGATATACTTATCGTGGTACTGTAAGATATAACAGGTTAAGTCATAACAAATCCAAAACACGATTTACCGGTACGGCCCCTTAACAAGGGCGATTTATAAAGTCCTTGAAATTTAAATATCAATCAATCGAATCATTTATTCATAAGAGTAATTGTACAGGAGATAGGTAGGAATTAAGTCAAATACAAGGCAACACCCATCGAGCAAGGTTCCAGACACCGAGGCTAACCAGGGGCCTCACCACGAACAGTGAAATCCATGCAGTTTAAGGCCTTAAACAGAACTAACTAACTACTAACTGTAACCACCAATATCGCTCAGCGTTCATAAGTCGACCAGAGACATTTATCCGAAGAGATCGGAAGAATTTGTTTGCATTTATGGGAGTTTATATAGCTCCATCTCTTTCTCTTTCTCTCTCATTCTCTGCAGTCTATTTTTGAGTGACGTCACATTTATGAGTGTGTGGTGCCAATCTAGGCCGTTCAGTTTAAGGCTTTAAATTAAACTGCATGGATTAAGAATAAGTACGTGGTGACCCCCCCGGGATATACCGTGCCCACCCCCCATGCCGCAAAGCCCTCCCCATCTTCACTAAGTCATGTACTTGTATTTCAGTATATGGAGGCACCCTGAGAAAGAGAGTGGCAGGACAGCACCTCGATAGTCACAATATTATGTCTTGTATCTTTAAAACGTACAATATAACCCTTATCTTTTGTTCCTCACATCGTTATTGGAGGCGACCGCCTCAACGTCCACAAGGACGTGACGACCGCACCCGCAACTATAACCATTTCTCATTCAAGCGAACATCGCGAGTGTGACACCTCTCTAACTGCTCTATCCTTTATTTATCATTCTGTGGCACTTGTGGGGAGAACGAGTACAGTGGACGAGTACAGTGAACCAGTACAGTGGACGAGTACAGTGGTCGAGTACAAAGTAGTTGGGATAAAGGCACGCACACTTGTGAACGCGTTCACTTATGATGAAGAGAACCAGGGATGCGGTCTGAAGCTAGTTCACATCATCATCATCATCAGCTTATAGAGTTCTCTCTATTGACGCTGGGGTCCTATCTTGTGTGTTGTGTTAATTGATGACTATGTTAATGACCGAGGTGCATTGAGGCAAACTGCTCAAGCGCCTGGCGTCTTCATGCCACAGTAGCTAATTTTGAAAATACTTTGAACCATTTAAAAAAAAGTGTCTGTGTCTTTCCTCAAGGGTTTGCTGGAAGAATACTCTTCATAGGGTTAAGCTCGCCTTTGTACATTAATTTTTACTAAATTCTCTGTAAATATGAACAATATGAATATGTTTATATATGTATGTTATGTGAACAATAAAGAATATTATATTCATAAGAAAAGTTTTCATCGAGTTTCTTGACACAAAATTGGCACATTGATCTAGTTAAATGACTTCATATGGTATTTTCATCGGTGATTTAAAGCAACTAATATCTGCGTAACTAAGGCAGCGTGGTGGCTTATAGCCTAGACTAGACACTCGGTGAACAGACTGTGTTTTGAAGAATACGTGATATTGCTACATTGACACCGTAAGCACCTAAATTGGTCTCAAATCAAACATCACCAAGTGGCCACCCATCCGATTACCGACCGCGCCCAACATTGCCTCCACGTTGGCACGTTCGCAAAGCGTCTCAAGCTCAGACTCTGTGAGTGTTTCTCCGTATATATAATTCTGTGCTTATATTTTTAATATCTCGAGCCCGTCGGGGGCTAGCGGCGGGTCACCCGTGACCGGCATGCGAATGTTTTTCCATTTACCCCGGCCGGAGGCGGATCGAAACGTGTTAAACAGCCGTGTGTATAAATATATGCTGATTGAGTCCTTTCCGGGCTGAGGAGTGGTGAAGCAATCGTGATCACATGCGAATTACGGTAACAGGTCTCACATTTATAATGAAAAACAAGAAGGGAAAATATAGAGCTTTAATTCATTCCGCCCAAAGTGTCTGATCAATGTCAAGTAGGATTATTTTAGGGTGTTCTTTCCTTTTAATCTTTAGGAGGAATTAAAGATAGATATTTTCACTGCCTCTTTTAGAATATCGATTTCCGCAAAGCAACGCCTGATTTAAGTCACTCCATTTATATTGTGTAGAAGGATGGGTGACCGTGGTGTACTTCCTAGCTGGCTGCTTTCATGGTGTAGTGGTTGGGGTCAGGTTGTGACATGGGAATTGCTGGTTCTATTACTGTTATAGAAGAAATATGACTGCGGAGAAAGTGCTACGTTGCTGCAATACGTGATTGGGTGACGACTTATTAATTCAATGTGAAAATAAAGAAATGTTAATGTTGACAAAATAAATTAAGCCTGAAATTACAGTAAGAAATACAAGTTCGGTCATTTAATTAATAGTTATACTTAGGGATTTTTGATAGAAATACAAAAAAAAAATGTTCAGCTCCAAATCGCGTGGAATCGCCACGTGTCCTGCATTACAAGCAACCTTCTAGACATTCTTTTGTAAATTATAGTATCCTACCTGAGCCCCGCGGCTTCACCCGCATTCAGCACTATCCCACAGGAACTGTTAATTTTTACGGGACAAAAAGAATCCTATGTATTCATCCAGGTAGTAAACTATCTGTGTACCAAATTTCATGGAAATTCGTTCAGTAACAAACATCCATCCAATCTTGCGTCACAAACTTTCACATTTGTAATATTATAAATAGGATAGGATATCCTCTTGAATTTTCTTTATCTAGAAAATATGGATATATCTAGGGACGTCACGTCCCTTTGTGGTATCGTGCCGACGGCCTCCGATTGCGGCCGACCGCGGCCGGAAGCCGCTTTATGCCGTGCCTGACGTACCGGAAACCGCGGCAGAAATATCCACACCGATGATTCTTTATTCGAGTCTCGTTTTACGTATATTTCAGATATATTTTATTGGAAAGATTTCATATGAAATGAAATGTATAAGTCAGTCACATATATTTATGTCATCTATTCTATACTATTCTGTGTAGTTTTGTATTCTAAAGATGGTTTATAAAAAAACGTATGAATTATCAAAATCGGTCCACGCGTTTGGTCTCTAGAACGCCAGATAGGAACAAACATAATTATAAACACTGATAAACAAAGGTATAAATACTTCTGCAAGAGACCACCTGGGGAAGAACCATACCTTTGCCAGATATTCATCCGCCAAGCAGTAGTGTGCAAACATTACTGTGTTCCGGTTTGAAGGGCATTGTTTCCAGCAAAATAGAGACATATGAGACTTTCGAGTCGATGTCTCAGGGTGACGAGCGCAGTGTCGCGCAGGATTATGCAATGCAGTGTTCTGGGTGGCGCTATGACTGTAATGAGCAGGCGTAGCGCTTACCATCAGGAGAACGACTTGCTCGTCTCGTCACACCATCAAATAAAGAAAAACACAAATATTATTTGAGCTCAAAACCGAGTAGCATCCCTTTACGTTGACTTTTTCTCCATCCCTCCATCCCGTCCCTTCCTCCGGGACCGCCCTTCGCTCCTTAACATGACAACCGCATCTAAAAGCGATAAAATCTTAAAAGATATCACAATCCGCCAGCTATCATAAAACTAGCCAACCAGGCTTCTCCGCTAACGCCATTCTCATGTAAATGTGACTCCGAGCACGTCCGCTCATTCAAGCGAAAAAAGCGAAAAGAGCGAGTTGAGCGAATAAAGCGAATAAAGTCCTTTATCCTTGTTCCGCAGGTAAGCTGACTTTGGCCGCGTTTCGCGGTAAGTGGATTGGTCAGCTATTGTCACGGGCGTCACGGGAGAAGGGACACGTGACGTGTCGCTGTGACGTGACGACTTCCGACTCAAGTTGTTGAATGGCGCGCAAGGTGAGCGTTATCTTTGGATAATAAGAGGGATTGGCTCGAAATAGAACTGGAGACTCGACTGGTTTTCTGGTTCTTTTCTACGAAGCCAGCCCTTTTTTATTTGAAAGTCATGCGTCTTTTCAGAGCCGCCGCCGTTATTGTTACGCCGTATTCAACCTCTTTGTAATCTAAAAGTGATGACGTGGCACATAATCTTTTACAAAACCGCGCTTTTTAATATTTATGGTCACCCGAAACTGGGACCCAAATATTAAAACTACTTTTCGCTACAACTCAATTCTCAAATGCGATTACGCTCATCAGTAGTACCGGCGCTTTCAACAAACCGTTCCCTCATCATAAATTCTGTTTCCGTTTTAAAACGAACGATATAACGTCGCTCCTCAAAGCGTTTGCAGTTACCCGGTAACGTTATTAAAATCGTTCATTCATTTTAAAGTAGGTTAAAATTATGCTATTTTTATTCCAACAGGAAGTTCCGCATTTTGTATCTATGATATTGAATTTCAAATCGGTATTTTCGTAGAGCGCCGCGTTGTAGCTTCGTAGCACGTAGCGCAAAGCACGTAGCGGCTCGTAGCTCGCTCTTAGCGTGTCTTCTACCGAGGAGCCTTTAATATTATTTCAGTTATATGAAGCCATTTTTAACCGACTTCAAAAAAGGAGGAGGTTCTCAATTCGACTGTATTTTTTATATATTTTTTTATCTACTGCGGTTATGATCTCGAAATAATAAAACATACCAGGAATATGGACATAATAATGTAATATTTTCCTACGAATGTCTGTATGTGAAGCAAGCTCACTTCTCGCGAGTAAAAGTCGATCGGCAAACACAGTAACTTGATCGACAAGTGCCGATATTTCCTCTACGCAAAATCGCTGTCTATTACCATTTAGTCTACGTTTATATTATATCTAGGTAAACCTACACTTCCGGCGTGAATCGCTCGTTCAACAGATAGGTCCCAATAAAGCTCTCTATTCATAAAGCATCGCTCTTTCGTCGGCGCAAATGGCTCGCTATCGGGACACAGATAAAATAATTTCCGACGGAAGCGCCTCGATTCGGCGATAATGCGAATGGTATTGTAAAGATGCCGACAGGCTATGTATTCTCACTCGGGAATGGTGTGACAATAAAACAGTTATTGGAGTCGTTCGTTATCTGTGAATCGGGAATTTGAGGTCGGTTTTAATTATTCATTCGAGTAATATTGTTTAATTAACGAATAATTTGAAAAATTAGGCATGTAACGAGTTAGCTCACGGCTTACTGTTTGTTTATTAGATTTAATTATAATACCATTTAAATTAAAATTACGTTTGAAAATATCATCATCATCATCAACCCATAACTTCCCACTGCTGGGCACGGGTCTCTTCTCACTTTCGTGAAGAGGGTTAGGCCATATTCCACCACGGGGCCCAGTCCGGATTGGTGGATAACATACCTACCTCCGAAATAATTCTCGCGTAGGTATGTGGGTTTCCTCACGATATTTTCCCTCACCGAAAAGCGAGTGATAATAACGTACATGTTTTTATAGAAACACATCGGTACGTGCCCGCACTGGGATTTGAACTCACGACCTTCTGATTGGAAGGGGGACGTTCTCCCACTAGGCTACCACCGCTTGAAAATATGCTGTTATAAAATTAATAAACGTGAACAGATTAAAATAAGAAATAATTCCAACCAACAATTTCGGACTCTATCAAGTGGTCGTCATTTTCATTCCTGTAGTAACAGATGTAGTGGGCACTGCACTGCGCTCGTCATCGCGAGACATCGACTCTAAAGTCTCAGTATGCCCAGTAATTCCGCTGGGAACAGCGCCCTTCAAAACGGAACACAGTAATGTTTGCACACTACTGCTTGGTGGATAAATATCTGGCAAAGGTGTGGTTCTTCCCCAGGTGGTCTCTTGCAGAAGAGCCCTCCCACTCCTACGATCCTTATATGTCCTAATTATTTAGATACAGGAAATCTTAATGAGGGATCTGTTTACGTGATCGTTTTTGAACAAAATATAAAATCGTTTTGGAAGAGATAATAATTATTATACCCCCAAACCGTTCCACTGCTGGGTAAAGGCCTCCCTTCACTCCATTACTTCCTCTTTATTGCTACTATTAGCCAATCCTTAAGAGTCCAGTTCGTCACGCCACCTATGTATCGGTCGACCAAAAGAGGTGATGCGTTATCTAATTTGCTATCCCATATTACATTACTGTTCAACAAGTGAAGTCGGCGTCGAGCCAATTTAGAAGATATAATGCCTTTACTTCCCTATCGCGGGAATTCGCGTCAAACTGTAACGACAATAAGAAAACAATTATCGTTCATAAGCCTCCCCGAAACCAATAAACTTGTGGAAAGTTACGGACGGCCTCCGCAAGGTATCGCTTACAGTTAGCTATGGTATAGATTACGTGTGAGTGAATGATTCTTCGTCTTTTGTACCTTTGTCTGTTGTACCTTCTGACAATAAAGGTTCCTGTGCTTTTACGCTTTTAATAAGTTTATAGGCGGCGTGATAGCGTGACAGTTAACGCATAACGCGTCATGATCTCATATATAGATCCTGGGGGGTAACCACGTACTTATTCTTATTCCATGCAGTTCATTTTAAGGCCTTAAATTGAACGGCCTAGTTTTTCACCACACACTCATAAATGACAAACGTGACGTGACGTCGCTCACAAGTAGACTGAAGAGAATGAGAGATAAAGAGAATGAGATTGAGCTATATACGAGTAAACTCCCATAAATGCAAACAAAATGTTCCTATCTCTTTGGATAAATGTTTCTGGTCGGCTTATGAACGCTTAGCGATATTGGTGGTGACAGTTAGCAGGGTAGTTGGATGGATTTAACTGTTCGTGGTGAGGCCCCAGACCCCCTAATTCCCTGTATCTAGGAAATCCGAAACTACCGGCACCGTGGTCCTATAAACACCCAGACTCAGAGCAAATGCTTGTGGTTCACACAAATCTTGGCCCGTTTTTTTTTCTTTAGTAGGTTGACTGATAGAAAATGCTTAAAATATAATGAATGATGATGAAATTCTATATGAAAATAAAAAAAGTATTAAGTCCACCGTTTGATCTAGCTACTTCATCTGTGAAATAAATAATTAAATAAACAACGCACATCTTTGAAAACGTCTAAGCCCATGTAACAAATGTACTCATTTCCAGCATACAAACATTCTTATAGTATAATTTTATAACACTTTTTTCATATTTTCATCGTAACAACAATGTAGGTACTACAAACTAATTAAATGTCCAAAATAACTTCATGCTGAATATCTGTACATTCCTCCTTACACCGACGTTGGAAGTCATTACGCTATCCAAGATCAAGGGCACCCCTGACAGGTTCCAAGTTCCAACCGCGAAGAAGATTGATTACCTCGAGATATTTGAGCGTACGCTAGAATACGCACGCACACACGCACGATACCGTATCAAGAGGAACAGCGCTAATCTACACTACTGTTATAAGGAGGAAAGACCATCTTCGTATGTTCGTAACGAATTAATTCTAAAACATATTTATTACTATATTTTTTACTAGCAGCGCCCCGCGGTTACACTCGAGTTAACGATTATCCCACAGGAACCAATATTTTTTTATGAGATAAAAAGTATCATATGTTCTATCACAGGACCTAAAGTGTGTAATGTGAGAGGAGTGGTGTGTGTTTGTGTGTTTGTCCTCTCTTCACGCCAAAACGACCGAACGGATTTTGATGAAATTTTGTATACAGACACTAGGTCCTGGATTAGAACATAGGATACCTTTTATCCCGTAAAAAGGTACGGTTCATGCGCGATAATAGTTATCGCGGATGAAACCGCGGGGCGGTGCTAGTGTCATATAACATCAACGCGTAACAGATGCTGGGAGGCTGGACCTCACATGGAATCTCATTTCACTGTATATTTCCCTTTCGTGCGATGGAATACGAGCGACTGCTAATGGTGTCCAAGACGACGCCACGTTTCACGACTTAGAAAGTTAAAGCTGCAGAAAAATGCCCTTCCGTGCGAGCAGGTGGGGTCCAACCCCAAGTTCCAGCATTCGTCTGTGTCAGAGAGTAATCGAGATCCTCCTATTTCTCGCCTAAGATCCTCATTCAATTAGTCTCCGAGACGATCCGTAAACGCTTCCTCCATGAATAGGAATTCTCTGAACCTGCAGACGGAACGTGATGGGTTTTCAAAATATGCTAATCTTGATTGACGTCTTTCTTTTATAGTTTTCTCCGAAGATAAAAGATGTACAGGGTTTCATTCAGTAAGCAGTTTACTCCAGCTGAATCTATTTTATCGATAAGTCCAATACCCTGTAGCCTTCGTATAATTTGGGTTCCTTTCGGCGTCGTCGGAGCGTAAAACCCTATTTCAGATGTAAAATTAAAAGGTCTCTAACAGTCGTAATTCGTTTGTGTCATTATTATAGAAAATAGGCAATAAACGGAAACTCTTCAGGCGTACCGTTTGACCCGAAATTTCAATAACATGCCCATAAATTCCGCGTCAATAAATAACTTTGATTTGGGCATGCGAGGTCCCGGGCAGGCGGACCCTACACCGGGCCCTAGGCGGCGGTCTTGCGACCTCTATTGTTATTAACATCGGTGGTTAAGTTTGCGGCGATGCCGTAACTAAAGGTAAGTCCTTAGGGCTGTATTTTAGATTTACGATACGTGACATTTGAAATTGGATTTTTCTAGTTATTTTCTTTATAGTGACCTATAATAACCAAGACTTGTTCATCTAATCGTGTAACTCTAGTGTAGTTACACTAGTTGCGCTCCGCAGTTCCACTCGCGTTATTCTTAAGGAACTTTACACTTTTCCGAGTACCCTATATGTAAAAATGTTGCTTATTAAAAATATATAAAAGCTGATAGAATTTGAACCTTTTTGTTAAAACCAGACCAGTGAATCAATAAAAACCCTTTACCCTTAAAATAGAATAGAATAGAAAATACTTTATTGTACACCAGTTCAGAAATACACAAAGAAATAAATATAGTACAATGGGCGGACTTATCGCTAAAAGCGATCTCTTCCAGTCAACCTTTGGATGGAGAGAAGCATTGGAGCGTCACAGGTTGGCGAGGTAAATAAATGATACACCTTAATAAAAACACTGAACGCAATTCTTTCCCATTTTCCGATGTAAATCGAGATCAATGCTGTTATTTCAAAGCATGTCTATTTCCCTGCACTGCCTAAGCTGTAGCCCCGACTGCGACTCCCCGTGACAAATAGCACGTCCCCCCCTTTACCCCCCGCTTTCGCATATTTCCCTTGGGGCCCTGGTTGGAGCCCGAGCTGTGTGGAATGTGCTCTTGACCTTAGGAATGTGCGCTTTGTACACGAGACGTTAGATGTTACTTCGGGTTCGCTTTGTTTTATGTTCCCCTGGTACTTGCTGTTCATAATCTCATAGAAATCTCTGAAGGCACGAGAGAAGCGGGTCGTTCAATTGAAAGTAAACGCAATCCCAGAAAAATTTATAATGATTGAGTATCTTTTTGTAACGGGCAAATGCTTTTATTACCTAACCTACCTAATTACTAGCAGCGCCCCGCGGTTTCACCCGCGTTCATTTTTATCCTAGAGGCATCGTAATTATTACGTTTTTAAAAGTATCTTGTGTTCTATTCTAAACTCTACTTCTACTTAAAGTATCTGTATACTAAATTCCATCAAAATCCTTTCGGCTGTCGCAGCGTGAAGAGGGCACAATCACACACTCCCACAGACATACACACACTCGCATTTATCATAATAGTGAGACTACTTACCGTTACTACTCACAACTAAATAACTAGTACACACAACAGTTACAAAACATAAATTAAAAAGTAAAGTCCAAAAACTACTAAAACCCGGGTACAGAGTTTTTTAGCGTAAAATTAAACAAATGTTGCCATAATTTATGTCACCCAGATCATAATCTCCATGCATGGTTGTCTGGAAGAGATCGCTCTCAGCGTTTTATTTTTTTATGTTTCCTTTGTTCTGTGGCGTTTCAATAAAGAGTTTATCTATCTATCTATTAACATATATATATTGACATCTCAGTCACGAAAATCGGATGATTCCATACATAGACTGCTAAAACCATAATGCTTCCTCTTCGCCTAGCCGTAGTCGGGTACTAAAATAAAAAATATATAAAATAACATTCACATATATAACATATACATAGAGTCACGCCTTTCCCGTTGGGATAGGCAGAGACTACAATTTACCACACGCCACGATCCCAGCGGAAAGCAGTACTCCAACATTTAGCACAAAATATTAAGCACCGCCCATAATTTCACTCATCACATCTCTCCATATTCGTTGAAAAAGGTTGCGTCTGTCCCGAGACACTAAGTTAAATATGAACAGGACATTAATTCTGCTCTTAAGAAGAAATGACGAGCGTTGTGAATGTATAATTAATGCCGCTGTAGAGGGCTTACTGCTTCTCCACTGTGATGCTATTTTTGGATGAGTTCGCTTGCGTTTTCATGAGGTCGTCTCATGCATAATGTTGATATCTCAACCTTAGTAAGAAAATCTGTGTAACTAACAATCCCTTGTACTGCTTACAAACAAAATCCCCGTGTAAACAGTCAACCTTCCATCTACAATCATGCAGATTTCATATCATCATCATCAACCCATGTCGTCCCACTGCAGAGCACGGGTCTCCCCTCACTTTCGTTAGGGTCCAGGTTGGTGGATAACGTACCTCCGAAATAATTCTCGGGTAGGTATGTGGGTTTCCTCACGACGTTTTCCTTCACCGAAAAGCGATTGATAATTACGTACATATGTTTTACAGAAACACATCGGTACGTGCCTGCACTAGGATTTGAACTCATGACCTAAACTAAAAATATGCAATAAAAAAATTAGAATTATTTCTTCTAGCGCTTACCATCGGGTGAACGATTTGCTCGTCTCATCACTCAGTGAAGCATCAAACTGTAACTAGTGTAACGATGCGTCAAGCTAATAGCTTACACTAAATACAGGGCGAATTCTCAAAAGCCCTCCAGTAACAGCCTCCATTACAGCATAGCTGAAGACAAAGAGCAATTTGTCGCCGTTTACCGCCTTGTCTCGCGTTATCTCGCGGTCGTATTTTCAAGCTGGTCGCCTCCGGCTTGATTTATCGGAAAAGGGCTTCATATCCTGTGCTTTGTAAGGGACATTAGAAAAATACGAGAGAAAAAGAATGTTAGTTTCCTTGATAAACACGGAATCTTACACCCACCCTTGAGATAACGACAGGGTAGCTTCCCTTAAGTTGTATAGGTAGCTATTTATTAGAAGTTTTTAAAATTTCGCGAATTCAGTTCTTCTTCGTCGTGTCGATGTTCATATTTAGTAGAAAATTACATAACCCAGTTTTCTCATCATCATCACCAACCCATATCGTCCCACTGCTGGGCACGGGTCTCCCTTCACTTTCGTGAGGAGGGTTAGGCCATAATACACAACGGGGGCCCGGTCCGTATTGGCGGATAAATACAAAAAATAAAATTAATTGATTCCTTTTTATCCAGTAAATAACAATATTTTCATTAAAACTACAGTATTTTTTTTGAAAACACGTAATGATTTTATTATTTTACTTTGGAACCGTATAATGATCGTAATCTGACTTTTCACTTGATTTATATCTAGGCTGGAGTTCTATTTAGTCGTTAAAAAGATAAAACAAAAACTCCGGTCGCTTAAAAGATAACGTTGAATACGACTTTCTTTAACTTGAGCGATTTACTTTTTATCTCTATTTATTAAGCATTTAAATAGCTTTTATTTATACTGCTTTCCGTGGTCATTGATAAAACAAACTGCTTTGTTAAAGAAAAGTGTTGTAGGACGGAAAATCTGAATTATAAATTACTAGCTGTACCGTGCCACGCTTCGCTGTGGCACATTCGCTGATATGTCACTGATGAAAAAATAGATAAAAACAATCCTTGATGCGGATTATATATCATGCTAAAATTTCAGCTCGATCGATGTAGAACTTTTTGAGTTTTTGACTCTTTTTTTTAAGCGTACACAAACCATAACATAACCATAACATTTATATATAGAGCTTTGGCCACCTGCCATATATATATGGCAGGTGGAGTAAGTCCCTGACAGAATGGTGGCCACGTGTGGGTAAGCGCAGCCGCGGAAGACCGATACAACGGTGGGTCGACGACATCAAAATGTTGTTGGGTAATGCATGGACCAGATCGGCCCAAAGCCGGGATGAATGGCGTAAGAGGGAGGAGGCTTATGCCCTGCAGTGGGTTGGATGAGCTGCATATGATGATGATGATGATGATATATATATAAGATAAGATAAAGTTTTCTTTGAGATACCGATATTTTGACCCTGTTACAGGCGTCATGAGCAGGAGTAATCTGATAAAAGTCAGATTATAACTGATACAAAAAAAATTATAAATAAAAGAACCCACTAAAACTTAAGACATTATATTGTGTGAAATAAATTAAATTAATTGCATTAAAAAAAAACTGTAAATATCAGAAGAATTAAGAAGTTGACAGAAGAAAGAAGATCTACATAGAGTCTGGTAGAGCCTTGCGTGTGTTCTTATTGGTAGTGTGGCTGATAATCTATCATAAGACACACGCGGCTCTCCCCGACTCTACCCTCTGCGAAGAGACACGAGAAGAACACTGAAGATGCTGCAATGTAAGTGGCTGGTAAATAAAGAAGAAGAAAGAAAGATTTTTTTTTTTTAAAAGTAGAACTTATATTTGCAACAACAATGACAAAGAATAAAAACAAATAAAGTGGTGTACATAATACAAAATTATGTAGTTGACATACAACTCTAGATATTGGCTCGACCACCAGTCAAGCCTCAGACAGACAAGAGTTTCTGTGGCAATAGAGTAAGCTTGGATACGGAACCTTTATAATTACATGAACCAAAAAACATTAAAAACTTTTAAACGTATCTTATTAAAAGGTTCTTAAAATCCTAGCCCTAACTATAAATTCGGATTGATAAAAGCGATTGAAACAAAAAAAAAAGATCTACTTGGCTTAACTCTGCTTAGAAATTAAGATAACTAACAAAAATAAAATTAAGATACAAAAAAATATATAAAATTATTTTTTTATTTTGATGGTAAGATGACGATAGTGATAAGCCGCGTCTTGAATTCAAAAACCATGAATTATTTAGTAATTCTGAATCAGATACATTATAAATTGTAATCTATATATATAAAAATGTTTTGTTGGTTTGTGTACGCTTCAAAAACTCAAAAAGTTCTGCACCGATCGAGCTGAAATTTTAGCATGATATATAATTCGCATCAAGGATTGTTTTTATATATTTTTTCATCAGTGACATATCAGCGAATGTGCGAATGTGCCACAGCGAAGCGTGGCAGGGCACAGCTATAAAATATAATAACGGAGAAGTGCCTTAATTAACAAATAACTAACTACTACAACGTACAACTAGAAGTAACGTAACGTAGGCACAAATGAGAAACAATATATCAAAACAAAATTGTTACAATAGCGACATTAATTACAACTAATAATCATTGCTATAATAAGTGTCCACGAAACAACGCCTTTACTAGTCCATACTCATATTTTAATGTTGCGAATATTCCGCAAAGGAACAGAAAGGAGCCATTTCCAGTTACCGGTAACAAAGGGGAAAATACATCAAAAACGAGAATGTAACTACAGTGGGGGGAGGGGGGAGGGGGGAGGGACGTAAGAGGATTACAGTATCACCGACAAAGCTTTGTTAGCGTAATTAAAGGTGCCCAACAACGGACCGGCTGTGCATTGAAAAGGTTCTCAAATTGGGCCATACATAAATACGAAGCTTGTGTTCTGGATAATTATATGATTTATGAGCTTAATTTCGCCTTTTAAATTATATTCTCAGTGTTTGTTTCACTACAATGACGGAGCCAGTGAATGTACTAAAACTTCTAAGCGGCAAGCCACGTAGCACGTAATAGGGGGCCTCACCACGAACAGTGAAATCCACCCAGTTAAAGGCCTTAAACTGAACTGGAGGCCTACCATGACATCTTATAGCGATTCAATTGAAGACCTAAACTGAACCGCGTCGCATAATCGTACCGTGACGTCTTATTTTTTATGTTGCTGCTATTTTCAACCTTTAATGGATCCAGTTTAGGTTGAAAATGGCAACAACCTAAATTGAGTCGGTAATAAGCCATTTTCGCCGTTGTACTCGTATAAGTCTTGAAAGGCACGTTTCTGAGACATTGGTTCTAAAGTCTCATATTTCCTGTAATTTCACTGGGACTGGAACACAGTATAGAATTTTTTTATTTGCTCCGTCTGCTATTTATCTTCACAATTAACAAGAAACTAATTCAATACACCATTTGTATATTCTTAAATAAATAATTGTGCATATTTAAATTAGCAACGAGCTTAATGTAAAGCTTTAATGCTACCGAAACCACAGATATTCCAAGATAATTAAGAGCTCGCAGTAACCGCAACCGCTTTTCCCGCAATCTATCCGTTACGTGCGAATTTACCGCTAATTCCCCGATTACCGGATTCATTAATTGCCTGTTCAGTTTTCAGTCCTTAAGGTAAACAAGACGAAATAAGGTTCAATATCGCAAGAAAATTCACGCTTTACAACCATTAATAAACTAAACAAGAAGAAATTAGGTCGAATATCGCGCGGAACCTTAGATTAATATTGAACGTGAAAATGGGGTATCGTCTTACTAATTTAAATGAAAAACACGGAGTGAATTTATCACTACTCCTGTTAATTAAAAGTTTTAATTACCTTGTTTTCGCCGCTGGCGACATCGTTGTACACCGGAAATAATTGAAAGAATCTGTAGATTGTGAAATAAACATTTTCGCTGAAAATTTAATATTTTTTTGATATGATGCATATGGATTTTACACAGCGTAGCTAAATTGGAATGTAGCCGCGGGGTGCAAATGCACAAAGGTATCCGAAATCGAAAATTCGGCGAATTCGCTCATCACGTAGCGCATTCGGGAAATTCAGCGTCCATGTTGTTTAATTACAGTGTTGCCCGCGGCGTGGTGTTCGAAATTCTGTATATCGTAGCATTAAATGTAAATGACAGATTAAACATGATGGCATCCTCCACTTTGATACAGCGCATGAATAGTCAGTCATATGCGAATACCTACTAGTCCGAGTTCGTAGAAAAGTGAATTATCAAACGTCAGTAGTTGGAAACTGTTGCAGACGCTTCCCCGAATATTCCCCGAGTGCGGGGAAGATTCCGAGAAATATTGAACACTATTGTAGGATGCGGTGCTACGATATATGCTCTAATGGAATATTCTCAGAAGTGCATAAGTTAAGTTCGTGAAATTCCTATCTACCTTTTTCAGTAAAATGCAACTATATCAATATAATACTTGTAAAAATAAATGTACTTATTTGTGTATGTGTGTATGTATCTCGTTGGCAATCAAATTAAATTTAAAAAAAACACGTACGTAATCATCACTCGTTTTTCGGTGAAGGAAGACATCGTGCGGAAACCCATACCCCCGAGAATTATATCGGAGGTATGTGATTCACCAATCCGGAACGGGCTCCGTGGTGGATTAAGGCCTAATCCTCTTCGTGAAAGTGAGGACAGACCCGTGCTCAGCAGCGGCCCGATATGGGTTGATCGTGATGATGAGTAATCGTACTCTAAGTGAGGGCCGCCGCTGTACATTATACACTATTTTGAGAGCTTTAGTTTGCATGGGAATATTGCAGGTGTGATTTTCTAGAGCACTTTGTCCTGGAGATCTCTTCATAAAAAACACTTTAGTTTAAGTGTGTTTTTGATAGAAATGTCTACTTCCTTCGAGACCAGTTAATATTTCAAGACACTCTTTTTTACACGCATAGATCTTGCCTAGGATTCCCTGTATCTAGGGCATCAGGAACTACGAAGACCATGGTCATACAAACACTTAGACTCAGAACTAAAACCTGTGGTTCACACAAATCTTTGCCTCGTGCGGCAATCCAAGTCGCACCTCACGCTTCTCAATCGGCTATATTTTCTGTATTGCCAATCACAATTTTATTTAAAAGTCTTGTGTTTTGTTTTAAATAAGAACTGTTTTATTTTGCCTACTGAAACAATAAAAAAGCACACACTCAAAGCGACGTCATCCACACACACATACGCAGTTAACCTCTTATCTACGTCACAATAGATAAGGCTAAAGTTGAATAGGCTCGATTTCCATCGAACGAATAAACATAAACATTTACGAGAGAGCAAACAAACTAGTTCACAGCCGCCCTCGGGCCCCGACTGGTCGACATTACACCTATGACCGTAAAAACGGTGCTCTCCTTTTCGAGGAACTCGTTCAGATTGGGAGCAGGTCGCAGTACTATAAAATCCAATTTTAACATGCTTTTATTAACAGGTTGCCTGCTGAACCGGTTCATTTTTTTGGCAGTTTTGCGAATCTTCACGCAACGTGTGTGTTTGCTAGCGTTGCGTCGTAACTAAAGTCAATCAGCTGCGCGGGCGCACACGACTGGTGTGATCAAATTGACACTACAGCAATGGGGGTTTTCGCTTGCTGTGACGTTATGAAAAACACAAACGTGTGTGTTTTCAGTAATGAACAGTCAATTAGTACTTCTGAAAAAAGGTTTCAAGATTGACTGCAAAGCCTGCCACTGAGAGTGGCGCACGTCCCCGACTGCGTACGACTATTTTGAACGTACATCTGTCGTCTTTCGTGATTTTTTCAAATCGTGTACGTAATATCGCTTTCACAAAATAGTCGGAAAAGAGTGACCTATTTCGGCATTAAAAAGTTGGGCCAACAGGATTACTCATACATCTTTTAGAACTGGTAAAACATGGCGTGTAACAACAAATCGTCAATTCGCGTGTCCCCCGCCCGCCTGCCCGCATATATCAAGATGTCCCGCCCCCGGTTTTTGCGCAAATTACACGCCGCCGGTCTGTCGCGCGGCGATGACGCGCGCTGTAATTTTAACTTCATTTGCCGCATTAGAAGCCCAATTAATATTGTTACAGCGTTGGTTTGCAACGCCATCATCATCATCATCGTCGTCAGCCCATATCAGCCCACTGCTGAGCACGAGTCTCCCCTCACTTTCGTGTCGTCCGTACAGCCATTTTAAGACCATCCAGTCTTTTCTACTTGATGCTGGGATTTTTTGTGTGTTTTAAAAAAATTCAATGTACAGTATATTAAGGGCCTTCTTTATTAATCGTTCTTTTGCCGCATCGAAAACGAACTCTTCCTTATCACGTTTTATAAATGCCGCAGCTCGTAACTCGTTCACGTTCGATCCAACTTTTGGAGTTGTTATTTCAACTTGAAATGGATAATTTTCAATTATCTGGTTTCTGAACTCGTGAACCGCAACGTCGTCGTCGTAATAAATTCAACAAAATCTCCATTCCATAACGTCACACTGAATTGTTGACCAGCCTTTAATAATGAAGTTACAATGAGTTACGCGTTCCTTTCAAAGTTAAATTAATTCTCGTCAGATTACATTTCTAAAGTGGGACCGAGAACAAATCATGAAACAATTAATTACAAGCGTCGGAGTGCTTCCCAATTATCCCGGACCGTTGTGGGGCGTAGTGGTCGGTCGCCTTTACATTAAGGGCTCGAGTACACATTACAGCTGTGAAACTCATTGTTAAGGGCGTCCGAATGGTGTAAACGGATAACATACAAAGTACGGTACGGAAGTCAGCTTTTTTTTAATGCTTTTTGTGAGCTTTTATCGTTATTTAATAAATCCATGTTTAGGTAGAATCATCATCATCATCATCAACAACCCATAACGTCCCACTGCTGGGCACGGGTCTTCCCTCACTTTCGTGAGGAGGGTTAGGCCATAATCCACCACGGGGGTCAGATCCGGATTGGTGGATCACATACCTACCTCTGAAATAATTCTCGGGTAGGTGTGTGGGTTTCCTCACGATGTTTTCCTTCACCGGAAAGCGAATGATAATTACGTACATGTTTTACAAGAAACACATTGGTACGTGCCTGCACTGGGATTTGAACTCACGACCTACTGCTTGGAAGGCGGACGTTCTCCCACTAGGCTACCATCGCTTCCGCGCGCCGCATTTAGGTAGAATGCCAGACAAAATTATAAAAATTACAAAATAATTACAATGATATCAAAATTGATTTATTTATTTTTGTACAGATTATTTTGTCTGCTACCTTGTCCTACAAGCCGTAATATACAAAGCGTCGCGCTGGCGGCGCGTAACAAATGCAGACGATCGCTAATCAATTGCTTAAAACTTTCACGCCTCATTCGTGTTCGCTTCGCAAAGCACCTTTCACGTAGGACGCGAGATCTACCGAGAACTCAAATATATGTGGGTCATTCATATAGATAGTAGATAGTGTGTCTCCGCCTGGTCCTCTCATATGTGAGGGGAGGGAGGTGGACATGGGGGGGAGGGGAGTCGATTTATTTCGCGTTGTTTGCTCTCCGTGACCCGTGGCTTAACGGATCGTCGCCTCTTATCTGTTTACACAGGAAGTTAGGACGATGTATTCATTAAGTAAGGTTTATTCGGTTAGTTTTAAACTGACGTCACAGAATAGTTAATAGTACAAAGGCTAACGCGAAGTTCGGGGTGCGATACGAGTTGATGATACTTTCATGGGCTGCGTATTTTATAGTAGCGATCGTATTGTCTTTTTAACATTAGAAGATAGTTCTTCACCAAAGCCGGATTATGTCTATAACCAGTTATTATCCATAGCTTCGTGTTGGATTCACTTATCAGTTCAACTCAAATTTCAAGCTACGATATAGTTAAAACTGCATTGCGATCGGAAAGTCAATTAAAACAATTCAATATTTTAGTACGTAGGTTATCGGCTTATTCCTCACTCGGCACGTTCCCAATTCGGTACATATCTTCTTAACCATTTTTTTAGGATTTACTATACAAAACCGGACAGTCGGGCAAGTATGACACAGTTGTCGCGGACAGAGCGCGTCGCATAGTCGACAAAACGTAAAAACGTCCAACCGATACGAAACACAATCGTTATTCCAAAATTGAATTCGATATTTATTGGAATAGAATTGGAAATTGCTTCCTTTCGCAAAGTCGGAGTGGAAAACTGGATAGTTATGAATACATGATCGAGAGCTAAACAGCGGGACTTTTTCGATTGCCCGTGGGAGGAACAAAGCCAATACCATTTTTTGATATTAAATTGCGAACAGCACGCGCATTCGATGAACAGTTTGTAAAATAGAGGCGGTTTTTCTTTGTTGTCAGTTAGCGAATACAGTTTTGTTCCAGTGGGTAAAAGCGAAGAGTTTTTATTCTAGCTGTGACTGTTATTACGCGCGGGAACAGGAAAATATAACCGTTTACATATAGTAGGGAGAGTTGCTTCGTTTTTTTACTGGTTTTCGTTGGGGAGAACATTAAGTTTCTACTTTACTGTAACGGCCTGCGCTTCACGCTCTCAGTCCTCAGTAGGTTAACAGTTTTGTTACAAATTCTCATTGTAGTTAGAAAGCAGTTGTTCGTTGGAACTGCTTAGCAATTGGCTTGGTGTCTTATGGAAAAAAATTGTTTAATATTGTATTTCATTAACATTTGCAATCCCTAAAAATAGGACGTTACAAAAAGTTAAAATTACTACTACCTAACACGGCGACAAAAAAAAAATAAGCAAGCCACAAACAAAATAAATTAAAAATATATGATCAAAAGTTGATGATTAATTTCGTATTTAGATGCCTTAAAAGTAAAACTAATAAAAATAATAAAGAAATCAATTCGTAATATGGGTTTCAAAAGAGCACGGAACTTTATTTAACCATGGACTAATAATTTAATTTGTAACAACAGAAACACATTAATACTTTTCTCGCACAAAAAATAATAATCGTACAATTAAGTGTGCAGTTTTAAAAATTAGCGGCGACATTATAAAGGTGCCACCCCACTGGCGCGGGCGGTCCGAAAGCTACAAAGCTCTTTGTGACACGCTCTAACATCGCTTACAAAGGTAGCGCGTGTGGAACGAGCGGCTTTGTACACCTTATCTTAGCGCTCGCTCCATTCGCTCATTATCTTCGCTTGTTGTCCAAACTCGTCCAGCCAGGTTTGGGTTTTAATAACATTACATTAGTACAATTATGGGGAAATTTCTGACCCATCGACTTAGGTGTTCCTTTTTTAAATTCCTTTGTGTAAAATGTCGACTCGAAGGAATTGAAATAATTACCGTTTCATCTAGAGTCGTCAAAACTGATGTAATATTTAATGTGCCAAGCTCGTAATATTAATGAATATTGAAATTCTTGATCAGCGTATTTCAAAAGCGTTGCCCAACGAAGGGGTATCATTAAAATTTTACGAGTAGAATATCATCCGACTTTGGTTTAATCGCAATTTCAAACTTGAATCCGCGTACAAATCGAATGTTGCGATTCAGCGGAGCGGGCCGGTTGCCACGGCGACACCTCGCTTGGCCGCCGCTGCCCGTTAGCCAATTAGTGGCGCCACTGTCGCGTAAACTTCGTTAAGCACGCTCGTTGCGCATCGCTTGCGTGGAGCGTCGCTATACGTGGGGCGACACCTTTACTGCTAACTAGCTGACCGGTGAATAGTTAACTAGTTTTGAAAATTTAGTCGCAAATTATAAGTTGATTTTGGTGGCACTAGAGCAATTGTTTGGTTTGTTACGAACGCGGATGATATTTGAACGAAGTGTGAATGAATGTAATGCGTTGCAGACGAGTGATGTTTAAATGTCAATTATGTTAACAAACAATATTTTAATATACAAAATGATTTACAAAAATAACTATCTTGTTGACATTAAAAAAATTATTAATTTCAGTTAACCGATGTACATTCGTAGTTGGTGACCGGTCGCCAGATATGTCGTGCGGCGTCGCCGGACCTTGTCTCGCGACGTTTTTTACCTCAGAAGCTTCCTGTTGGAATATGCTGAACGAAGTCTGGCACCGACGTGCGTCCTCGCCATTAAACCTGTTATTCCTTTGTTTGTTGAACAAAATAATTATATTGATTATATGAGATAATTATAAAATATGCGTTTGTGCTGATACAAATTTTTAATAAATTTCCAATAAATATGCCGAAGCACGTTCGGTAAACAGTGCGTCGTCAGCACAATCACGGAAAATATTTATCATTTTCTGCAAACATCATAGCCGGCTCGGAGAAAGCAGAAATCCTTAATTCTGTGCGCCGTTTGAATAATTGAAATAAAGGGGAATCCCACCGAGACCGAAGCCGGATATACGGAAAATGCAAATGGAAAAACACACAGGGTTAAAGAGCTTTTCTATTTGCGAAAGGCTCTTGAAACGTTAGTAGGCGAGCTTTCAGCTTTGCGCGTCTTTCCGAGTCTAGTTTCATCTTTTGTGTGCAAGAAACCATCACATATTTTTTAACTATTTAAAATAACATTAACAACAAATAAATTTTTCAATACCATTACCAAATCCTGCGCGGCGCTGCACTGCGCTCGTCACCCTGAAACATCGGTCTTAAAGTCTCATCTGTCCAGTTATTTCGATGCAAACAGTGGCCTTCAAACCTTCGTTTGACAGAATGTCGAAAGTCACATGCTGGATGCCCGTGAAATCGGAACATGTTTATTCTATCCATGCTACATTTGGGTATATTCGTACACAATACTGTATGAGGAGGTCGACACATCATTCTAGTTAATGTGTCATCATAATTATAATTAGCTCATAGTATGGCGGTGTTTGTCTACATGTGCTGAGCGAGCGCGCGTGGCCACTCGGCCGGAAGGCGTGGGCACGCGCGTGGCGGCCACTGATTAGGTATTGTGTCTATTCACATGTTACTGCGAACTAGGTCAGGCGGTAAATTGCTGCAGGCTCACTTGCATACGAACGGTGTGATTGCATTAGCTCGTTCTATGTTAACTAATAAGTTACAATCTCATACTAGATCATGACTACTCATAAAGTAATACAAAATGTATATACATATATATATATATATATATATATATATATATATATATATATATATATATATATATATATAACGAAGGTTCAAGGGCTCTTAGACCATAATACAAAATAACTAATATACAGAGCAAATAATGGTTGATAGAAATATTTGGTCTGTGTGGGAATCGAACCCGCCACTTTACGCTTCTCATATCTATGGATTTTTAACTATAACTGGTTATTTTAATACAGACAATGGCAGTGGTAGCATAGGTACAGTCCACGGCCATATTGGCTTAATTTTGTGTGTGTGAAGTTAGTGGAAGGGATTCAAGGAGGGAAGTTCAGTGATTTTTGTAGCCGACTGTATGCAAACTTGACAAAAAAATCAAAGTAATCTTATTAAAACATTCAAAAGTGAATCCATTGCAATTAAGTTAAGGCAAACAAATAGGAAAATGTTATTGTTAAAAAAAAACGAATCATTAGAGACTTGTATTTTTAGGATCGTTTCCGGACAAATATTTGTTTTAGAAGGTCAATTTGAATAGATAAATTAATTGAAAATCGAAACCGAATCTCGTCGGACAATCTGCGCTCGTCGGGCAATCACTGTCGGGCCGAGCGGGCAATCTGCGCGCGTCCGCGCGGGCAGCGCGACCCGTCCCGTCCCGCTTACACTGAACCGGAATTAATTTCAACTTTTATTTCCGGTTTCCGGCATTATCCGGATGTGGAGGCTCCTCGCGGAACGCTCATTTGTTTCGCAAATTATCGCGGCTGATGTTTTAATTGTTTTTATTACTTTTTATACTGGCCCCCGGGGGCGGCGACGGCAGCGGGGGCGGGGGCGGGGGCGGAGGCTGCAATATTCACAAGTTTGCTTTCATTGTGAAAAATAACTCTAAAGTTTCCTGTTAAAGTACAGTTAAGGGGCTCCCTACACAAATTAATACCTACCTTTAAAAGATTACGCAGTCGCAGATAAAAAATGTCTGTGATATTTTGGTCCATGCTCTGAAACGGTTGGATCGAATATTCAGCTATACACAGCTAGACTGCTCTGATGACGTCTATTAATATGCAAGGCACAAAAATAAAATTACTAGATATTACGGTCATCCAAGTAACGGAAAGAAAATAACATTCGTAGCGGAAGTAATCCAACTGAAACCAGTTCCAATACCAATAAGAGGGTCAATACATGCCTCGATGAGTACGGACTCGTTATTTTAATTCCAAACTGGGAGAAGCGAGTTTATAATAACACAAAAGAATTAAAAGCATTGTTGGTACATTTTTATATAAATAAGCATCTACATAATTTTATTTACGTTTATGTTTTGGTGTAAAATATTTTTAATGGTAAAGCTAAACTGTCGTCTGCTACGACGCTACGGTTGCTACGAGAATTATATGGCTACGCTGTAGAGATGCTACATGATTTATCGTAGCTTGTAGCCAAACGCTACAATTTTTTTCTTTCGTGTAGATATTTGAAGTTTTTAACCATTTTGCTTGCATTGTGCCGTGTAATGGACACAATAAAAAACATTTCATTTCAATTGGTTTTGGTTGTAACCTCATGATCACAATATTAGCCAAGTCTGCTAGGCTTTATCATCCGACGCACGTTTTAGAATCATAATATCAATATATAGACAGATGTTTTTTTCTTATACCGGAAAAACTAACTTTTTTTTTATTAAAACGCCACCTCTACAGTAAATAAATTATCAAATGTTACTTACCAAATTATTTTAAACGCGTTACGACCACACTCATAGATCATAATCCAAGATGGGATAACTGTAACTAGGAAATCATGAGTTGAACTGAGATTAAACAAGTTTATTCAGAGTATAACAAACTATACTGCGTCAATTACCTCCAACTGAAACAGTGTTCGAAGCCTATCATAAAATCTTTCGGCCCACCCGAATCGTTGAAGTTTGTGCGCCAATCATAAGGCATGATGAAAAGCCGCCCGGCCGCCAGTTGTGTACACTCGTGTAATAGATTTGTGTGTCGGCGCGTGATTTCCCGCGGGGCCGCCGGAAAACGCGGAAAATAAGGATTTATATACTGTTACCGAGTTACTTCCCCGCAATTTGCGGGGTGACCTTGGAGGCTTGGAGGCATTTGTCGGTCACGGGTCATTGAGACGTAGTGGGGCCTCTTTTTTATTTACTGAGTAACAAGACTTGCTAGTCGTTCGTCTGTTGGTAAGCGAACGCCCGTGTCGCCCCGAGACATCGGTTCTAAAGTCTCATATGCCCACTAATTTAGATGGAAACATTGCCCTTCAAAACGTAATACAGTTTTACCCTTAGTAGCCCCTTTTGTAGTGATAGGCCTTTTCTGCAAGAGTCCGCAAGGGGAAATACCTACGCCAGATATTCATCCGCCAAGCAGTAGTGTGCAAACATTACTATGCTCTGGTGTGAAAGGTACTTTATATAGAGCATATATGTTACCTTACGCGTAATGGTAACGAGCACACTACAATATAACCAGCTCCGACGCCCACGTAAATAAACTATGTAGTTTGATAGTTTTCCAAAAACATCCCTTTTAAGTACACCCCGCGACCTTCAACCCTCATACAAAAATTGCTAAAAGCCCAGGAAAGTAGCTGTCCTAACCTATCCGATGTCTCCATTACCTGATCACGGAGTCACTACTACCTAATCTACGTTTAAGGGGACAAGGGTCCGGTGACGAGGGTCCAGGAGTTAGATATGAGAAACGTGAAGGGCGACTGGTTATCGGTTGCTGCGACAATGTTACATGGAACGTTTCGTTAGCTGCGTTGGCACATTTTGTATACCTCGTTCCTTTACCTATGTTATGATATAGGATTCAAACTGTGAAAAGAACTTTAAATTTAAAGCAGCTTTATAATTTAGAAATCCTTTTAAATTTCACGCGTGTAAAATTACTTAAAAATGGCTAATAACTCATAATCAACCCATAACGTGCCACTGCTGGGCACTGGTCTCCGGTAATAGCTCCTTAACTTAAATTTCCAATTGTCTTAATTTATCTATCTATTTACCTATGTATATAAAATGAATCCCTATTTCTTTTGGTCATGGCATCACGCGTAAGGAAGTCGGCGCCGGCATCAGCTGTTCCTCTGTCCCATCTCGCGCACAAGTCGCGCCAGCAATGCGCCCACGGCTAGCTTGTTGTATAATAATATATTAAATACTTTTATACACAATTTCCAGCATGTTGACATCTTTAATGATAATTTTAGAACCATTGTTGCGAATCTAAATGTATTCTTAACACATTTTCTAAACTAGTTAGCGTTTTGGTTGTTACTGTAAGCTTACTATTTTAAGCTGTAAAAAAATAAAGAAACGGCTGGACTGATTTTGCTAGTTCTCTTTTTTGTTGTTAGTTATTGTCAGGAGAATATTCTTATGAAAGAAAAAAATAAGAATGTTGCGCGGAATATCAGAAAGTTCGAGTAAAACTAAAAAATATTTTTCAATGAGATTTTTGTTTAGGATGGTATTAAATTGGGAGTTTCAATACTAGTAATAATACTAATGTAATATCTTCTGCGATATAACACTAGAAACATCGCACCCCGTTCCAAATCACATCGCCGAATCGCTGGCAGTTCCACTTAATTACTAGTCCAATTAGTCTAACAACTTCCCCAGCCTCACGGAATTTTCCCCGATCACGTACTAAATATTAATCGACATCTAAATTACCGGATCGGCCACATTGGACCATTATCTCGGCAACGGCGACGGCCACACAATATAAATCATTTTTATTCCCATCATTAACCATATCATACATTTATGCGTGTCAAGGAACGCATTTATTGAGGCAATCACGTTCCGTTTCACGCATGACGTCCGTGTCCTGTGACATACGGCTGTAGCGTTATCTTGTGTCGTTTACAGATGACGTCACGTACTAATGTCACGTAGCAATTGGTTTAGATGTCAAATCGTCAGGACGTGTGTCAATATGTCAGACTCTTCAACGCGGAAATTAAGTTACGTGCCATTCGAGAATACCTATAGAGCGAAGAGTGGGCGGAGAGTTAATGGATCGAGTTCTAACCTAGACTTGAATGAAAACGATATTGTATTTGGCCGTCCGATTTACAACTGGAAATAAATCTTTCTAACACGACAGCAAATGAACTGGGGCCTCACCACGAATAGTTAAATCCATCCGGTCTAAGGCCTTCAACTGAACTGCCCTCCAGCTAATAGTCACCATCATTATCGCTCAGCGTGCATAGGTCGACCAGAGACATTTGTCCAAAGAGATCGGAACAATTTGTTTGCATTCATGGGAGTTTATATAGTTCATCCCATTCTCTTTCTCTCTCATTCTCTGCAGTCTATTTTTGAGTGACGTCACGTTCAACTTAAGGCCTTAAAATGAACTGCATTCAAGTTAAGTACGTGGTGACCCCCTGTATCCCTTTAGCAAACTAGAGTTAAAGTCTTTGACGAGATAGAATAAAGGTTATGATAAGTAGTTGACCGTGGGTCCATTTATTCTCCAACACGGTAACCAATCTGCCGTTCGTGCCGTTTATTTATTTATTATTCAGGCTTGGCAACACTAGCTACATCGATTCATTATATAGGTACATAATAATATCCTTAATGCTAGGTGCACAATCCTCTAAAGGCAAACATAAGCTGCGTTTAATGTTTGTCAAACTTGGGCTTAAATAGGTACGTATAAACTAAGACAAGAGAAAGAGAGAGAAATAGTCTGCGAGTCCTGAGTCCGTCGGTGACGGATTCAATAACAACAGTACTCGTAATTCATCACGATCTTTTATTGCGATAAGATATTACTTCAATCTTTGATTATTGACATATATTGAGAATATGTGTGTGTGTGTGTACCGCTTTCCGCTGGGATCGCAGCATGTGGAAAGATGTAGGCTCTGCCTATCCCAACGGGAGAAAGGCGTGACTGTATGTGTGTATGTGTGTGTACGAGTATATAAGCCACTTTGCTTTATTTTACAAGTACAGAGAGTATATTCTTGTATGATATTATGGTATTCCGTGCTAATAGGGCGAATCCCTACTTATATTATAAATGCGAAAGTAACTCTGTCTGTCTGTTGCTCTTTCACGCCTAAACTACTGAATCGATTGAAATGAAATTTGGTACAGAGATAGTCTAGAGCCTAGGAAAGGACATAGGGTACTTTTTATCGCGAAAAAAATATTCTAAGGGTTTGAAATAGGGGGTGAAAGTTTGTATGGGAGTTTTGTAATTTTTAAAGATACAAGCTTCAAATTTATTTTTTAGGCTTTTGATTAGATATAAATAAATATGACATTCTACGCGGGAACTAAGCGGATGAAACCGCGGGGCACAGCTAGTTAAACAATAAAATATAAGAAAATCTCGTTCAAAGCTATGAATAATGTCAACAACTCGAACGGGAGTTCTGTGAGCGGCAGAACTGGATCGCGGACCGGAACCAGTCGCTCGCCACGACGTGCGGTGTGGTTTAGATGTGGACAGTTGAGGTTCTCCTCCTGCTGTCGTGGCTTAGAACCCCCGTACACAATAAACCAAATGATCAGTTGGTTTCTAATCAGAGTGATGATGCCGCTGATACCGAATAATCATATTTCCATCGAAATTACTGGGCATGCGCGACTTTAGAGCCAATGTCTCAGGGTGACGAGCACAGTGCAGTGCCGCGCATGATTATGCAATGCAAAGTTCTGGCTGGCACTGTAACAGGCGTAGATTACCTTCGATCCACCATAGATCAGCAACGTCACTTTTTCGCCTTTGCGTCAGCATGATCTTGTGTTGAATTACATTGCACAGCTGTTCAAAACCTAAGAGGTTGTGAAATACTCGTGCTATACCGTGAATTAGCTACAACTCTTGGCTACATGACTCCAGACAAGCGGCCGCATCAACAATTTTATTAAAACAATTGCGCCGAAAAAGTTGTTGTCGCACCGACACCTTACCTACAATGCTATCTATCATAATACACAGTGTTTCAATTAAAGTAAGTTCTCATTCCACCCTTTGCCCTTTAAAGCTAAAATACGAAACTTCCAAAAGATATCGGCACCAAAGTATCCAAACAGAAAGTTAGCAAACTTTATCAATGGGAAGGTGTTTGCGCCGCGGCCGATGAATGGTTTCTTGCTCCAAACCGAAACTTCTGGAGTTTTAGGAGTTATACCGCGTTCAAAGAAACCCCAGTTACGCCGAACTCTGGATTTATCCTCTTAAAATGTTTAGCGTTCTCAAGTTTCTGCCGTGTTTTGAAACTGTTCAGTTTTATTTGTTTAAGCTGTGTGTAGATTGCATGAATAAATTCAATGCTCTATTAGTGTCGTAATGTAGCTAACTTCACATACAATACGATTAAAGAAAACTACTGCTATTGTTGCC
Source organism: Campaea margaritaria (assembly GCA_912999815.1). Taxonomy (NCBI): domain Eukaryota; kingdom Metazoa; phylum Arthropoda; class Insecta; order Lepidoptera; family Geometridae; genus Campaea; species Campaea margaritaria. Next base: position 11,965,640 of record OU538798.1, read on the forward strand.
TTATTACGATGTTTCAATTTTTGGGATAGGATTTGACTCTCATCATCATCATCAACCCGTATCGACCCACTGCTGGGCACGGGTTCCTCACTTTCGTGGGAAGGATTCGGCCATAATCCACCACGGGGGCCCGGACGTGTTTAGTGACGATGCGGTCGAAGGTGGACGCATGCTAAGCCTAGAATGAGGTAGGCTTAAGGACCGCTGCCGGAACAAGCCCGGCAGCGGTTTGGCGTATCTGTATCTAGGGAATCAGAAACTAGAAAGACCATCATCTTACAAATCCCGAACTCAGAGCAAATATTTGTGGTTCAGACATATTTTTGCCTTGTGCTGGAATCGAACTGCCACGCTTCGAAGTCAGTTCATCACCCACTTACGGCACAGAGGCCGTCATTGGCAGCATATTATTACTATGCAACTTTTTGTGGTTTGAGGCTTCAATAGCATATTCTAAAAAAAATCTAATGAATGTTGTCTTTGTTTCAGGTAATCATCATAAATTACTTCAGGAGGCTAAGATAAGCTGGATATGGGATTTAGTAAGTGGTAAAGTCTATAGTCGCCGCCAGCACCTAGACGGACTTATAAGATTGCTTCTAGATTATTGTTGTCTTTGAAATCTTAATAATTTAGTTGTGTTAATCCAGTATATTAGTTTTGGTGTATTTTCTTTGAATTCTTAAAAACGAAATAGGAAGTACTCGAATCGATACTCGTTAATGATTAATACTTGGAAGTACAGTTTAAGGCCACCCACAGACGGCATTCATGTTCACGTAATTCAATACACTCGCGTGAAATTCACATGATCCCACATAATTACGGAACCGTCTCTCACGTCAGTGAATAGAGTTACTTGAAACTGAATACATAATATTCCATACGCTGCGAGCTAAAAGCAATGAATTCAACGTTTTACATTACCTATGTAAATGATCTCACGAATGTAAGCGCTGTCTTATAGCACTTAGAGTTTATTTTACGTTGATATGTATATTTTTCGTTTGAAGACGCTCAACGGAGAAACGGCAAATATTCTGATGACAGTGTTATGGACATTAATATTTATAAGACATAATGAAATTGTGTAATGTCTTCGCAATTTATGAATATGAACGTTTTGTTAACATGTGGAGAAATGCTTTATGCCTGAATGTCTAATGTATATTTGTTGTTTTATTATTTAAATTATTATGAATGACATGCGGCAGTAGAGTTATTGCTATGTATTTTTGAGCTCAGGTTTTCATTATGTTGCTTTCTACGTGTCTGTTTTTGTGTGAATTCCAACCGTGACATTAATTCATTTGACAATAAAATCCCTAATTACAACCAGTTCACAATTACTATTTAAGTTATTTTATTTACATTCCATACTGTCTACATGACTCCTCTTTCCCTGGTTTTATAGTTACTTTTCGTAATTACTGCTCTGTATTTTCTCAAAGGCAGAAAATTTGCTTGATCTCAGTATAAAATGTTCTCATAATCACCCACAATATAAGCTGTAAGGCAAACACGTCCTTAGCATCTCTATTATTCAGCAGTGTGGGAAGAGATCCTTCCGACCGCCCGACCGCTCCCCTGGCCGGCGACCGCAGCCGGGCTCGCCGGCTCGTCTGTCGCGAGCCTTAATGCTTTGTGGTTGAAAAGAGTGGGTAGATTTTTGCTTTTAAGCTGACGGCGTTTTGTAAGAGAAGTGCAGAGTTTAGGCCCCACCTACTGTAGAGTTAGGTGTACTTTTATAAAAGATATTGCGGTTCCCAGGATCGATTTCATGACATATCCATAGTGTCCGACCGAAGGCCGATTTCTGTCCGAAACTGAAACCGACGGGATAGAAACCCTAAAACCGTCGTTTTAAGATTAGCTTAACACGTTGACTGCTGAACCGGTTTTTACATTTAGGCACCGGTACGAACCGTGTGTGTTTTCCAGCAATGACGCACGGTCTGTGTGAGCCGCACTGTAGTAGCGCCACGTTACACACACACGTCTATGTTTCGCCGCACATCCGGCACGTAAGCTGCGCTAACACAACAGATGTGTTTTCAGTAATGAACGTAATAAAAAAATACGATTCACTCAAACAGTGGCATTGTCACTGAAGACATATAGTACTAAATAGCAATGACGAAACAGACCTTGTAACGGATCGGGCCTAGCCCAATAAAAAGTCTATTTTATGAAGACATTGACATTCCGTTACAAAACGCCACGTGGCCTCGCTCAATAGCTCGCCGCGTAGCCGACGTGTGAGCTTCCCTCATACAAAATGCATGACTGCGACCTTCGCACGTCTGCCTTGATTTAGGTACGAAGAGAGCAGCTGGTGCTCACTAGGAATTCTTTAAACGTGAATGAGGACCGTGGAGACGAATGAGTTGAAACTTCAGGCGCTATCTTCACGAGCTTTAATATCGCCGCGGTAAAAACGCTGCGTGGAAGTTCGGACAGGAACTTGAGTTGAATATTGTGAACATTATTTCTCCTAGAAACAGTGAATTAAATAAAAATAGAAGTAACAGGAACACGGGTATTTTTTATTAAATCCAGGCACGCTTCGTTCTGAGCTTGTTAAATCTGATTTAATTTATTCATGGAAATTGCTAACTTTTTCGTGGAATAAGTGAAGGAACGAGAAGAGATTACTGGTGATTTTAATTTCCTATCTATTAACTAGAAGTTGGTAAAGTGAACCGTTCCGTTTCTACAGAATATTGTAAGGAATGATCAGCTGTCGCCGCAAATTGCATTATCGTTTCAATTAGTTAGTCGATCTTTTTGGGCGGTAGGCGGAGAAAAAAGTAACATTGTTTAGAAAAATCTCTCTCTTTAATTTATAAATAAAAATATTTACAACTTACTTACAAGCCAAATACATGCATAGATGCATGTATTAAGACTACCTGCCTGCCATTAAGTGTTATCTCCAGGAAATATAAACTGTGCACTAAGTATTCTTCACATCTTCATCACTGTTGCACCTTTGCCAAACCAACATGGACGCCATACAAGAGTCACTGAATCAGATGATGGATACTTTCAACAAGCGTCTGGACACAATTGAGGGTCAGCTCCCAAAGACAGCACCAGCAAGCCCAGGGAGCCTAGAGGCTGAGTTTGCTTCGTTTAAAGCATTTGCTTTGGCTTCGATGCGGGCTCTGCAGAGTCAAATTGCAATCCTAGCGCAGCAGGTTGACCAAGTCGAAATGCGGGGAAGGCGTAAGATCCTTCTGCTTCATGGTCTACCGGAGGCACAGAAGGAAGAGACATCTGCAGTAGTTTTGAAGGCCATGGTTGAGCAGCTAAAGCTGACCAACTTCACCGCAAGCGACATCAGTAGGTGTCACCGGATGGGACGTGCTGCTGGTAAGGATAGGCCGCGAGCTATCCTTTTCAAGCTCCGCGATGTGGCTATCCGTGACAAGGTTTGGTCAATGAAAACCGGTCTCAAGGGTTCAGGTGTGACACTCTCCGAGTTTCTCACGAAGACGAGGCATGATGTGTTTCTAGCTGCTCGACAACGTTTCGGCCTCACGAAATGTTGGACGGCACAGGGAAGCGTCTTTGTCCTGGGGCAGGACGGAGCTCGTCATCGCGTAAGCTGCCTTGGGGACCTCGACGTGATCGTGACAAAGCTGGTGCTTAAACCTGCTCTGGCGTCTAAGGAGTCCGCGAGCGTCGGCCCGGCAAAGACGAGGAGGGTTGCTGCGTCCAGGAAATAGCCGATTGGAAAGTACGTCTGTTCAATTGTTTACATTAAACTGTTATTAACGACTGGCTTGTAACGGGGTAGGCACGACAAATAGAATGTTATTCTTTTTTACCAATTTCAATTTTTCACACTATTATTAATTTATTATGTATACCTTCGATTTCTACCTGTTTTTTACAACGCAATATATATCAATTACTTGTTTGTTACGGCAATTAATTGTTCAAAAAACTGCGATTTAATAGTGTTTTGATTATTTCGTGTTTATTTTGGGTTGTTTGACATTGACATCTAAAGTATTTTATTTATCAGCTACGCTACTGTCATTGTCACTCCTGTCATTTCTGGATTGTCTCATAGATAATTTGTCATTGTTGCGATCCGTTTCATGCAGTAACTAGTACTCTACTCTGTATTATAATTTCTTTTTTGTTTTTTTTTTTTTTCTTTTTGCTGTTTTTTTTTTTTGTCAGTGTAAACACTGTCCAGTTACAAGTTGATAAACAATTAGTACCAGGATGAAAGAACACTTTTGTTCATGTAGTATAGTTTGACACAAGTGTTTTTAGTATTTTTATTGTTTAGTCTTTGTAAGTCAATATTTTATACCTAGTGCTCAGTTCACTTTAATATTATGTTTATGTACGTTTCATAACACAGCCGGCAGGTGGACGATTAGATAGTCTATAGTAGAAACCTTGTTATATACGATATAAATATACTTTATATATTTTTAATATAGTATTATCATATATTGTTATATTTATTATGTCATGTCATAGTAGTAAAAATGATAGTTTTGAATACATTTCCTGCTCCTCATCTGATGTCAGTACGGATAGTTTCAACAGCATACCCACCTTTTCAGATACCGTTAACACACTGGTTAGTGATTTCCCACAAAATTTTAACGTTATTCATATCAACGCCCAGAGTATTCCGGCTCATTTTCCAGATATGCTAGCATCGTTTGATAATAAGAATGTTCATGCTGTACTTATTTCAGAGTCCTGGCTAAAACCGTGTCTCCCTTCCACTTCTTACTCACTTCCAGGATTTATACTCATAAGAAATGACCGAATCGGTAGTGGTGGCGGTGGTGTCGCCATATACCTTCGAGCCCATATTTCTTTTTCCATTATAAGTATGTCGGCGCAACCACCTCCACCCAATGCTGGCGAGCATCTTCTTATCGAAGTTATCCTGCATCATACCAAAGTGCTTCTTGGAGTTTACTATTGCCCTTCTCTTCGCATCAATTTCTTTTCCAGTTTTGAAAAAATGTTAGCTGACTTTGCTCCTATGTATCATCACACCATTATTATGGGTGATTTTAATACCTGCTTATTGAAACAGGATTCTCGTTCTTCTACATTTGAAAATATTTTAAGAGCTAACAACATGGACATTCTACCACTTAGTGCCACCCATTATTTTCCAAACTCGACTCCGTCTCTTCTCGATTTAATACTTGTTTCATCACTAAATCATGTTGGCAAACACGGTCAATGCGCAGCGGATGCTTTTTCCTATCATGATTTGATTTACCTCTCATATAAAATTCGCCCGCCTAAAGCTAAGGCCAAAATACTTCTGCAGCGCGGTTTTGGTGGTATGAATCTGGACAAATTGCGCAGCGATGCGCAGAGTCTGGACTGGTCCGCTGTAGTCAACGGTGCTACTATGGATGACAAAATTGACGGATTTAATCGTACTCTGACGAGTTTATATGATGTTCATGCTCCTGTTCGTGCTGTCAAAATGAAACATCTACCTGCGCCGTGGCTGACGAATGACATTAAAATTCTGATGCACAAAAAGCTATTAGCTAAGATCAAACTAAGACATCGTCAGTCTGACGATAATAAGGCTAAATACGTAGATCGTCGTAATGTCTGCAATAGAGTGTGTAGGGATGCACAGCGCCGACATATTCATAATTCAGTTGAAAATGAAGATCCTGCCAAAGTTTGGAAATTTCTTAGGTCGTTGGGAGTTGGAAAATCGCGACAAAATATCATTCCCAAAGACTTGGACATGAATTTATTAAATCAACACTTCTCCTCTTCTTCCCATTTCGATGGACCCGCAAAAGCTGCGACCTTAAAATATCTCTCTTCTGTTCCAACTCCCGACCATGACTCTTTTTTCTTTAGGCAATTTTCCGATTGTGATGTTAAGAAGGCCATACACACAATTTCATCTAATGCAGTCGGTACTGATAGCATCAGTCGCAAGATGATTGTGCCCATACTTGATGAAGTAGTTTCTGTAATACAGTACATCCTAAATTTTTCCATTTCCACGAGCGTATTTCCAGTGGCATGGAAAGAAGCACAAATTACCCCTCTTCCTAAAAAATCCAATCCCTCGTCCTTTTCTGAATTTCGTCCAATCTCCATTCTTCCTTTTCTTTCAAAAGTTTTAGAACGCCTCGTCCATCAACAATTGTCAAATTTCCTTGTCCGAAACAACCTTCTTAACCCTTTCCAGTCTGGTTTCCGTCCTGGCCATAGTACTGTATCGGCATTAACTAAAATAACTGATGACGTCAGGCATGGCATGGGAAATGGACACCTTACTGTGCTTTCACTACTAGACTTCAGCAACGCTTTTAATAACGTTGATTTTGAAGTTTTGCTAGGCCTCCTCTGCTCACTTAACATATCTCCAACGGTAATCGCCTGGTTTCGAAGTTACCTGTACGGTCGCCGGCAGCGAGTTCGTGTAGATGATACTTTCTCATCTTGGTGTTCCATATCTGCTGGTGTACCTCAGGGCGGCGTTTTATCACCTCTTCTTTTCGCAATTTTCATAAATTCAATTTCTTGTCAACTATCTTCTTCCTATCACCTCTATGCAGACGATTTACAAATATACACTCAGGCACCTATTGACCGATTACATGAAGCTATACACGACACAAATGCTGATTTACTGCGTATTCGCGATTGGAGCAGATCGTATGGCTTAACAGTAAATCCGACAAAAACACAGACCATTGTTATAGGTAGTTCCCGAATGATTTCGAAGATTGACTGGTTTCGTCTCCCCCAGGTCCTATTCGACGGTATACCTATTAGTATTAGTAACACGGTCAAAAATCTGGGTGTATTCATTGACAGGCAATTGTCCTGGGAACCGCAGATAACAGAAGTGAGTCGTAAAGTGTTTGCATCGGCAGCTTCATTACGTAGATTGCGCAATTTCCTTCCTACTACCACTAAAACTGCGTTAGTGCAATCACTCCTACTCCCCATATTAGATTACGCCGATGCCTGCTATCTGGACTTAACCGAAGAGCAGCTCAACAAGCTTGAGAGACTTCAAAACTTTTGTATTCGGTTCATATTTGGCTTGCGCAAATATGACCACATATCGGAATTTCGCCAAAAGCTCAAGTGGTTACCTATCCGCCTTCGCCGGAATACTCACATCCTTTCCTTACTGTACAGCATCTTGTTCCTTCCTGCCACCCCTCCTTACTTAAAAGAGCGTTTTGAGTTCTTGCACCTCTCCAATCCCCGTTCCTTGCGGTCCTCCAACACTCTCCAGCTTAAAACCCCTGTCCACACATCCCACTGCTACGACCAGTCCTTTACGGTACAAGCTGTCCGTTTGTGGAATGCGCTGCCCGTGCCTATCAGGCAAGCTAAATCTCTCCCAGTATTCAAAACTATGGTTTATAAACATTATTTATCTATCTAAATAGTGTATATATTTTATTATAATCATGTGTGTAGTATATGATATATATGTGTATATTATTATTATTGTATTCATATTATTATTATTATTTTTATTATTTATTGAGTATAGTGTGTATGTGTATTATTAAAACATAAGTATTTAATGTATAAAATACTGTAAGTACGCCACCCACCCTACTATCGAAAAATGTTTTTTACTGTCCATCCAAAGGTTGTCTGGAAGAAATCGCTTTCAGCGATAAGACCGCCCATTGTACTACCCTTGTTTACCTATTGTAATTTTTCTGTCCTGTGTTTAATTTTGTTTCTGGTGTACAATAAAGAGTTTTTCTATTCTATTCTATTCTATTCTAAGGCCTAACACAAAGAAACGGCTTAAAATTTTGGGTTGGCGATATAAGCAAAACGTATCATCTTAAATATTTTTTCTTGCGTAGTTGTACAGATTACGCCTCTCATACATGTTGTATGGGGGCGGGCTCGCGCCGCGCGCCCTGATTGAGATATGAATGGCGCCACGTGGAGCCATATGCCAGTAGGTAAGCGTGGAATAGTTTCCCACGGTCTACATAATGGCTTCAATCATAAAGGTAAGGTGTTCATATAAAATGTATGAAAACTGTATGTACGTTTTTATTTAATTGACTGAATTACGAGACGAGCAAGTCGTTCACCTGATGGTAAGCGCTACGCCTGCCCATAACAGTTAAAGTGCCACCCAGGATTTTGCATTGCATAATGTTGCGCGGCATTGCACTGCGCTCGTCATCCTGGGACATCGGTTCTCAAGTCTCATATGCCCAGTAATTTCGCTGGGAACAGTGCCCTTTAATCCGGAACACAGTATAGTTTTCACACTACTGCTTGGCGGATGAATATCTGGCACTTCCCCAGGCGGTCTCTTGCAGAAGAGGCCTCCCACTACTCTATAGCATGCTATAGCTACGTATCTCGCTAATAATATGAATGCGAAAGCTCGCATGTATGTGTGTGTTTGTCGTCTCTTCGATCCTGGAGTAGAACCTCTGCTACTTTTGATCCTATGAAAATGTACGGTTGCTGTGGAATAATAGTTAACGCCACTGAAATCGTAGCGCGTAGCAAGTGTTTGTAAAATATATATACTTAACAATATTATTCCTAATTTCAAAGTTAATATGATCCTCTTAATTACGCCGTCTTTATTAAACACTAATTGATGTCACGTAAAACATAATTTATGCCAGAAATAATTCTAAAAGCGTTTGATTAATGATATAATTAGCAAACCTAAGTAGCAGCGGTTATATTCTATAATACCTCCGCCGTCAAACCCAGAGCGTCTCCGTCGAATGTCGCCATCTGTGAACATCTGCGCTTTACGACATAAAGGCCTCCACATTTATGAAACAGCTCTTTTAAGTATTGCTATTTCATAAATGTTCCTGAACAGATCGCGCCTCTCGTTCATCGTTCTTATTTGTCCGCCCAGTGCTTGTGCCCAATTTATATCTACTTACAGTTCTGCAAACAAGCACTGATTTATTTAATTTAAATTTAGAAATTTATTTTTGTATTATTTTAGTGTGTGAGAAGGTCCCTCCCCATGGTCCCAAGTGCTTCATCAATCTCTACCTAGTAGCTAAAGGGCAGATTCCACTGTTACAAATCTAAAAGTGAGCCATTTACTGCATTTTAAGTAGCCATTCTGCTCATCCTCATCCTCAGCCGAAGATACTCATCAGATCTAGAAAGAAATAATCATCGAAGCGGATCTCATAAAGTGAAGATACCTAGTAGTCCTATGTTGCCTCTTTTTGGGGGAAGTACCTACACCTCCAGTCAAAAATCCCCGACGACAAAAAAATCTGTAAGGTCCTAAAACCTGTCTACTTATTACGTCCAGATCGATTGTAAAATACGACCTGTAGAGGAGTACCAACAAACTGACAGAGGAAAGCAAATTTTGCTAGACTTAAAGCAGAGACGCCTCGCTCGTTTGGTCAGTGAAGTACTTTTAGTCACAGACAGGTATGGTTGTCATCTGATTTGGTATCACACTCACCGCAGATACAATGTGCCGATCCATCGACGAACTTTAGAAACTATTTTAAAGGTATTTGTAACCTTACCGCGTCGCCCATCGAGCCGGGCGGACTCACGTGTAGTTCTCACTCCACGATGATCTTAATGAAGCCTCACTCCGCGTCGGATTAATGCACGCCGCTCAGGATGTTATGAATTCAGGACGGCGCCGGAAATGAGATGTTCAACATCCACGCTCAACCTTTTCATCCCAAATTGCACTGTTACAAAATTCACAAGCAGTGCGGTTTATGTTTCTAACGTTATACATAAAAGTCTGGCTGCGTGTCCGACGCGTATGAAATTCAGATTTTATCCCTTTCATGAATAGATTTTTAGTGGTTGGTCCGAATATATTCACAAAGAAATCAGAAGCTATATTCTCAACAGTCACTTAAATGAGAATTTGAATAGCTTTAGTTTAGTTTGGGTAGCGTACATACTGAACCGTCGATATGACGAAGAAGATCAATCTAATTTTAATATCGTTCGTTTCATTCGAAGCATTTTTTAACAAGGTGGGGCTGGTCACGTCTGTCGCATGTCGGACGAGCTGTGGGCAATACTTATAACCGAAAGAAGAAAGAAAGAAAGAAAATTAATTACCGAGTGGAGCCCACACAATGTTAGACGACGTCGCAGCAGGCCCAGAACGAGATGGCGAGACGAACTGGACGTCTTCTATACGGACTGGCCGCAGAAGTCTGCGAACCGTGCTTTGACTGCGTTGAATGAGCTATCTCTCCCAAAATGTGTTTCAATAAAAGCTTGTTTGTGTTAGCTATAAATATTCATAGAAAGAAAGGGAATAAATTTCTTTATGACAACGCTCAATATTACACAACGTGACAAACACAGTAATATAATACAGATAAAGACAAAAAGTAAACGTTCTGTTGACACAAACAGGTTCGGATTCAGAAAATGCTAAGGCCTTGGAAATAATTCCGCTGAAACTTATTTTAGGCATCATAGCAACCCTCATGAACTCGTTCCGGCATTGGGATAAAATGAAAGTGCTTCATATTTTTAATTATTTATATAATTTACTCTACCAGGCATCCTGGAGGGCCAAATAAAACGGAGACGCTAGTTAGGCAAAATACAAACATGAATACAACTAAATATTTACTTATTATAATAGACTAATTATGCGAGCGACAGCCGAAGGACTTAAAAAAAACCAAAATTAGAAACAACTAATTTATTCTAAAAGTTAAAATTACAATAATTAATAATTAATAATTCCTAAAGCTAAAGATGGATATGTGTCTCCTACTCGAAGTATGAGTAAAGAGTGACGCAGGTCCCCTCGCGCGGTGTCGATGTCGGTGTCCGCTCCCACGCGGCGAGCTGACGCAGCGCGGCGATTCTAGAGAATCACGCCACTGGCTGCAAGTAGGTCGGTGTAACGCTGCAGTTTCCACGCTGTGGCAATAATAAATGCAACGCTGCTGTTTCTATGGTGTCGCAATGGTATGTGCAACGCTGCAGGTTCCACGGTAATGCGATATGTAATTGACTCATATACAAGACATTAAAATCTTCGAGTATGTAAATAAAAATGAATCACCAAATGTATTTACGCGCTTAACTTCGTAACGACTGATTCGAATTTGTGTTTGTTATTGTCAGAAGAAGTCTTGCACAAAAGAGTTTTTATAATACAAAATAACGTACAGAGTCATTTTTAAAATGTGATAATATTATTAAAAAGTAAATGAGACGGATGACAGCTGGTTAAATTTCATTAGATGGCATGGTCGTGCTGTAATAGAAAGATTTGAAGAGATAAACCACCCAGCTAGTAGATATATAATTATGTAAGTATATAAACAATATCGAGTAGGTGAAGGTAAATCCAAAAAGTATCTGTCACTTTTCCACGCCTTAACATTTGACGACCCTGTCGCCACTTACGATAAACACGCACACGTTGTGAAGTTTCATAACAACAAGGCTGTATTATAAAGTATTTCGTCGCTAGAAATCGTAAACGCTGTAACCTTGAAACGCAAAATTGTTCACCAAACTTTTTTTTTTTTTAAAAAATCATAACTCAATATCTCGATACTCGACCTAGAAATGTAAATTTTGGATATTTGGTGTGTTACAAAGCTACAATACTGCTACCTCGGTTATATCCTAAAGTTCCTAGGGGACGTTGAAATGTGGGTTTGTTTCCAAATATGTAAAAAAAGTATTTTCGGGTCGGTCAAAGGGTTACAGCGTTTACGCTTTCTAGCGTCGATATGTAGACTGGACAAAATCAGAAATGATCCCGTTCACTCAACCCTGAAGCCGCAAAATAATCTAAAGCTACACAGCTTAATCTCAGCTCTTTTAACCGTCCCTCATCGTTCACCATAACGCCGACCCGCGGGCTCAGGGCTGGAATTAGGTCCTAAACCATTCTGTATATTTTTCGTAAGTTACGGCCAAGATAAGAGTCCGGGTCTTTCTCCTGGGTCCTGGCAGAGGGACCGACCGGTAGCTCTTTAAATGATAACACCGCAGTTTATTTTATTTACCAAGAAGTATTGTTGTCTGACAATAATTCAGGGAGATAAACCTGTGCGGAATCAGAGGGGAGCATTCAACCCTTAAGGGAAAGTTTGAAAGTGTACGTACTAAGATAAGGATTCGTTGTAGTTCTTTTTTTTATTAGCATCTGTACTATTTTGGGTAAAACCTTTGTTTTGCACCTCGAAAGATTTGTCTAGCATTGGGGATCAAATGTTCGAAAACAGTGTTTCATTCAGAAACCTTTAAATAAATTGAAAATACCAAAGTAGAATTCTCTTTATGAAAATAAAAATATTTTCCATCATATCGACGCTAGAAAGCGTAAACGCTGTAACCCTTTGACCGACCCGAAAATACTTTTTTTACATATTTGGAAACAAACGCTGTAACCCACATTTCAACGTCCCCTAGGAACTTTAGGATATAACCAAGGTAGCAGTATTGTGGCTTTGTATGAAACACACCAAATATCCAAAATTTACGTTTTTAGGTCGAGTAAATATTGAGTTATGATTTTTTTTCAACAAAAAAAAAGTTTTTTGGCTCTGGTGAACAATTTTGCGTTTCAAGGTTACAGCGTTTACGCTTTCTAGCGTCGATATAACCAATAAAGTCACAGCGTAAAAACTAGTTTAACCATAAAGAGGTATTGTACCCGCGGGAAGCTTATAAACCTTGTCGCTGATCATACTATCCCGCGCTGGCTCCATCCATTACCAACTTCTATCGGGTTGGAGCCCACTACGCCGGGAGCGATCACTTTCCACAGCCATATTTCTATCCCAACTCTTTAATCCCAGCTAGGCAGCTTTAACTCGGGCACTACGCTCCCAGCTTTATATACTAACTCAGCCCAACTTTGCTCGTTATTTACCCGATGAATTTTAATGTAAAAAGGTTGGAAGTTTTAATAAGTGAAGTCAATTATTGCCTCGCTTGGTTTAATCGGGGACGAAGGCGATTTTCTTTATGCTTAGTGGAAACTTGGACCTGTTAATGAAAGTCAATTAGGAGAAGTTACCTCAAAGGAAAGTTAGAAAGTGATATTGAAATTTTAATAGAATGAATACAAATTGTGATGGCAAAGTACTTAACTCTTTAGCTTTTAACTTTTAAATATTTTAAGTTTCAGTCCTCAAAGGACAACGATACTAAAACTCAATTTGAATGCTCTAAAGTTATAGCCATTCCAAAAAAACACCAAATTTTAGTGGAGTCCTGTCAAATGATTTTTGTGACGTTTCATCCTTTTTAGAAAGATGAAACGTGAGAGGGCTGACCCTACTTCACTCGACAGGACTCCACTATTTTTTTTTATTCCACTGAGTTACGAGACGAGAATGTCGTTCAGCTGATGGTAAGCGCTACGTCTACCCATAACAGTTACAGTGCCACCCAAGACTTTGCATTACATGATTATGCGTGGCACTGCACGGCGCTCGTCACCCTGAGACATCGGTTCTAAAGTCTCTTATGCCCAGTAATTGGTGTAATTTGTAATTACAGAACGGGCACCATTGACACGCTACAAATATTTTTTTATTCAGATAATTTAACCAAATATCAAAACATCACACTCCAAAGACGACACAAAGCTTAAAAAAACTACAATGTTTTGTGTAGTGTGTAGACCAAAACACGCGCTGTAACTATTATGGGCAGGCGTAGCTCTTACCATCAGGTGAACGACTTGCTCGACTTGTCAAATAAAAAACAGGAGACACGGCTTACAACAAACACAATGATTTTAGTATATTGCAGTCAAGATATCTTAGCGCGCCAATTCTAGCACTCAAGCGCAGTAATTGAAAGGAGTCTCCGCGCCAAGCACCTGTTTGCACCCCGACCCGGAGCTTATCGCACCCCTATGACTCATCCATATAGATAGAGAGCGAAGCCGCGGAGATTGTCGAGTGTCAAAGGGAGTCGAGAGGCCAATTCAGTGGGACATCAAACAGCCTATAAATAGAAGCATGTTAGAAGAAAGCGAAGAAATCTCTTTTAGAAACTGATCGTTAAGTTTTTGTTGCAAAAGTATACAGCCAGCTCTAACGTCTGTAATAGTTTACGATACGTAGAACAAACTATGTATTTTTTGCCCGAACTATACGTAGAATTTTGATTAAATTTTCGGGACATTTATTTCTCGTCTGGGATTCCCGACTGAAACTAATTCTCTGTGAAATTTAATTAACTCAACATGCTGGCTGATTATTAGTATGTGGTTATTTTCATCAAGAAAAATAAAAGTGGTATGTCACTAACATAGGCCTGACTTAGTCCTGTGTTTATGCATATTATTGTATGTTAAATAAAAATACTTTTACTTTTAATATCTGCAGTATATATTGGGACTGTAAGCGCAGTTATAAGGCTCTTGACACACGGCTGCTTTTTGAGCTTTGTCTAATACTAACGTACTAACTAACGTTCGTAGCTATAACTATGAAAACCGTGCGTGCACTTAGCCACGCAGCGCACTGACCGCGGCCGCTACGGACGACCAACCTCAGGATAAGACTAAATCCGGCCCTACACCAGCCAAATAAACCGGCATATGCAATCATCGCTTCATTTCACTGTCAGTGTATTTAGATGGTGGCGCTCCGCGCGCTCAATTCATCTCTACAGAAAGTTCGCCACTTCTGCAGATATTCGTGTCCACTTTTAATTAAGCACGACTATTTCAAACCATTAATTCCCAAAGACGTAAAAAGGTCCGCATCCTCGCGTGCTTGTACCTGTATCCACGAGTGCTAAGTGTCCGTCCGTCGCCGAGTCCCATTCATCGCCGTCAGGGAGACAAAGGACGTCTGGGCCCACTGGCCGCAATTTGATTAATGCCGGTCTTTGTGCCAGTCTTTTGGCCGACTGAATAATCGTTGATGGTTACGTTTTGGTGTGTACCTAGTTTATTGGGATTGTGGGCTTTGTGGGGTATGTTCAACTCAATTTGGGTGCAGGCAGTGCTCAATCTGCAACAGTTGCAATGCCAAATGTTTGCAATATTCGGGTTTGGTTTGTTAAATGCCGTAGTGTCGACTCTTAGTATCAAAGTTCCTCAACACAAGGGCCTCTGACTGCAGAGATACATTTCAATTTTAGCAAGTTCTTTGCGGATTATTGGTCTGACGGATTGACGTTCCTGGGCTCTTACTCGCTATGATCGCCTAGACTCGTAACTTTACGTGTTCGTGTATCGTGTAATCCGCAAAATTCCAAATTCATAAATGTCGTTTCAATCAGTCAAAATAATGTGCTGGATGCTAGCGCGTAGTACCTATCTGTTCCCCGTCATGGTGCGCTTACGAGTCGCGTGTCAGTTTATAGCACGTTATCGGCAAGGAATCTCATGTGTCACAGCGAATAAGGGCCCTAGTTGTTATCCTGCCTGACAAGTTCTGACACCAGAGGCTGGCATAGCACTGCCACATTCGTCAAACAAACAATAATAAGATAGATTGAATCTGTCAGCTGACACCAGACACGATCACCTGTCGACCTACATAACTTGATGTGTAACTTGTAAGTCTTGTAATGTAATGGCTTGTCAGTCTGTCGCTCCAGATATAGGGCCCGCACGCCTCAGTGCCCCCAATTTGCTGAAGCCTAAAGCCTAATGCAGCCTTTACTTAGCGAAGTGAGTAATCGGCCTTGGTTAGGAGTTCTTTTTGTTGCTAACTGCTGAAATTGACTGGATTTATGTTGTTCTAAGATGTCTTTTTGCTTTGGTATTGGTATTGGAAGTAATGATTTCATTTATCTTACGTGTGTGTAGTAGGCAGTGACTATATTTCTTTTGTGGTAATAGGTACATATTAATACTACAGTGTGAGAGATAGCTTTGCAAGCAATGGTTGAGTTTATGGAGTTTCCTTTTCCTGTGCGAGATTCAGCCAAGAATCACATCTTGAAAGGGAAATATCCTTTTTCAAACTTAACCATTATCAGTTACTCATGAATTTATAACAGGTAATAATTTTTTTTTGAAGTAAAACTTCTTTACGCACGCTTGACTTGGGGAGTAAGCTGGTGAATGCGTTACGAAAAATGTGACCGGGCGAGGCGAACGGAAGTTGTGATTATTTTTTAGATGAAGTTTTACTTCTACTATGTGTCCCTAACACGTTTCGTTTTTTTTTATTATTCTCTTTGTTTATGAGAATTGCGTGTTTAAATTGTAAAAGTGATTATTATTCCATACTTCTGATAAATGATTTGAGATTTAAGTTTTTTTGGTAAAAGGAATCTTTGGTGGTGACAGTCTGAATAAGGAAATACCTAGATAAGAATATACCTGTTCTTGAGTGAGTAAAATATAATCTCTGCACTTTGCAGTGGTCTGTCAGCGTCAGGTATCGAGATATTCATGCTCTAACAAAAGCGAGCCTCGCTCGTTTCCGTCGTTTGATGAATGGAACCATTTAGTTAGGAATTCGGTTAACCGACCCGTTCCCTTTGATAAACTGTAGGTTTACAGTTTAAGTCGAATTGTTGTGGTGATTATTATAGTGCAGTTTAATAAACTGCTTTTAAGTTATGGAATTCTTTAGAAGGTATCATTTGAGCCTGCTGTTTGATGGTCATTAGAGTTGATTACATACGGTCTTCTTCTTTTTATATTTTCTTTTGACGGTCTCTGTGGTGTAGTGCGTGTTGAGCCGACTGCCGAAACGTGAGGTTGGGTGTTTAGATCCCGCGCAGGGCAAATATTTGTGTGAACCACAACTATTTGTAGTGAAATGGTCCTCGTAGTTCCTGATTCTCTAGATACAGGGAATCCTAGCTAGGGGTCAGGATTTGCAGGCAGGGCACAGGGAGCATGAAATCAGATGGATAGACTCTTCATTGAAACACCACAGAACAAAGAAAACTTAAAAAGTAGAACAAAACAAGTTTTACGAATAATGTCACAATAGGCGATCTTATCACTCAGAGCGATCTCTTCCAGACAACCATGAAAACCATGAAAGTAGGTGGGGCGTGGTAAGTTTTGAATACATTTATTTATGAAAGACTAGCCGCGCCCTGCGGTTTCACCCGCGTAGTTCCCGTTTTGTCCCACAGGAACATACTATCGGAATAAAAAGTACCCTATTACTCAATCCGGTTTATAAACTATCTGTGTCCCAAATTTCATTCGAATTATCAATAGATTTTGCGTGAAAGAGGAACAAACATCCATCCATCCTCACAAACTTTCGCATTTATAATATTAAGTAGGAGTAGGATATGTTCGTAAGATTTGCTAGATCAAGAGATTAAAATCTTCAACTTTCAAATTACAAAATTCATCACGCATATCTTACTTAGCTCGCAACAAATAAATCATTTATCTTAGCCGCCGAACACAAAGGTAATTTGTAACCCCTAACTCGGCGCTAACAAATGTCTTCCCGGAGCCGTGGCCGATGAGACCTAACCGGCTGGGAGATCTGCGCCGCAAACCTGACTAGGGTTGCTACCTTTATTTAAAAAACCAACACTTTTATGTGAAAACGAAAAAACTCAATAATCAAATGATTTATTGTAAGTAGACCATATTATAGTGGGCCGATATAGTTAGGTTGATGATATTTATAATGATGAGGCAAAAAAAGCACTGTATATATAAAGCACTCACATTCAAAAGCTTAAGTAAAGCTATTATTATTACTATTTTTTTATACATTTATTTTTACCCAGGGTTTTATCTATAAGAATATGCTACCCTTATAACTAGATCTAAGATAAATTTACTTTACTGACATAAATTGGAAGAAAAAATACTAAATTATCCAAAAAATAAAATGCTGATGACGATAAAATATCAACGTACTAAAAAAAATATTTTAATTTTAAGCATCACAATTACGTAAGTAACGATGAAATTTGGAACAGAAATAAACAAACCTAATATATCATGTTTGATAACCCTAGTTACCTACATTCAAAGTGGTCGTTTGTCAAAGACAGATTACGAGTATCGGATCGCGTGATCCGACGTGGACGCCGCACCGGGATGGTAATGTGGTGGTGGTTTAATAATTCACACACAATTGTCACGAATACAGTTTATTGTATATATTTATATAATGAAGGGCACTGGTACGTGATAACAATACGATTATAAAAACAATATTTAAAGGCGCACTGGCGATATAAACGTTCGGAAGTTGTAGGGAAAAGACAACAAAGAAACATGCGTCTAGCGTCGGTGCATCCAGCTGACTGGCAGCCGCGTGGCGCGCTGCAGTGAAGGTGTCTGCAAGTGCAAGCGCCTAACGGTAATCGCGGCATACTATTAATCTCCCGCGACTCCGTCTTGGAATTATTAAATATCGCCACAATACTCCCCTACCGAGACCGTTTCACGGTCGATAGTGATCTGGGAACCTTACTACTCTTCCACTTTTAGTTTTTCTTTCAGGTGCGGGTTGCGGTTCCGGTCCAGGAGATACAGCGGCGGGTGCAGCAGGAGGGACGTCGCTGTTTATCAGGTAAGCGGGTTTTAATCTGTCTATTGTAACAGTAACTTCTTTGCCATTAACATCTATTTTAAATGTTTTCTGGCTCCTGTCCATGACTCTGTGCGGTCCGGTGTAAGGGGACTCCATTGACCTTTTAGCTGGACCTTGGCGAAGAAAAACGAAGTTGGACTTGTAGATGTCGGCTGGTAAGAAAAATGACTTCTTAATATGCCACGCTGCTGGAGTTGGGGATAAGTTTCTGATGTGGCTGCGCAAGCGTGTGGTGAAGCTGGTGACGTCAGAGGAGAGGTCCTTGGCAGGAACGAAGAATTCCCCTGGTAGTCGGAGAGGCTCACCGTAAACTAGCTCTGCAGCTGATGATTTCAGGTCTTCTTTCCAGGCACTTCTTATACCGAGTAGAACGAGTGGGAGTACTTCAGACCACTGGGTGTTGTTGTGACACATGATGGAGGCTTTTAGTTGCCGATGAAGCCGTTCAACCATCCCGTTGCCGGCTGGATGATACGCCGTTGTAGGACAGTGTTTGGCACCTAGAAGATTGCAGATGTTCTTGAACAGCTGCGAAGTGAATTGAGTTCCCCTGTCAGTTGTGATTCGGGCTGGACAGCCGAAGCGTGCGAGCCAGCCGGAGATGAATGCAGAGGCGCAGGTCTCGGCCATAATGTCAGGCAAAGGGTATGCCTCAGGCCAACGGGTGAATCTGTCGACTATGGTGAGGCAGTACCTGTAACCAGAAGAATATGGTAATGGCCCTACGATATCCATATGGATATGGGAAAAGCGGTGTGATGGTGAAGGGAATGCTGTGAGAGGAGAGGTAGTATGACGGGTAATCTTGTTTCGCTGGCAGTCAGTGCATGATTGAGTCCATTTTCTGCAGTCGCGACGAACTCCAGGCCATACAAAGCGTTCAGATACCAGTCTGCTAGAAGCTGTAGGACCTGGATGACTCAGATTGTGTAGGCTATCAAATATCTGTCTTCGAAAGTCTGGTGGCACATATGGCCGTGGACTGGGCATTGACAGATCGCAATATAAGGTAGCCTCCGGCGTTGAGATCTTCTGTAGCTTCAATGACGAACCTTTGATCAGTAGATCATTCAATTCTGGATCATCTTCTTGAGCTTTCTCCATCGCGTGATAATCTATAGTACTAATGCTTTCGACGCGAGAGAATGCATCTGCTACAACGTTCATTTTCCCTGAAACATGCCGAATGTCAGTGCAGAACTGTGCTATGTAGCCCAGGTAGCGATGCTGACGAGGCGAACAATTGTCTCTTTTCGTGGTGAATGCGAAGGTGATGGGTTTATGGTCAGTGTACACAGTAAATATTCTCGCTTCAACCATATACCGAAAGTATTTTATCCCTTCGTAGATTGCTAAAAGTTCTCTATCATACGGGCTGTAATTTTTTTGCGCCGGCGTTAATTTTCTTGAGAAAAATCCCAGCGGTTCCCAATGTTCATTTTTCCGCTGCTGAAGAACAGCGCCAATCGCTACATCCGATGCGTCAGTAAATAAAGCTAATTCTAACTGCGTGTCTGGATGTGATAGCAGTGTGACTCTGGATAGGCTGATTTTGCACTCTTCAAATGCATGCTCGAGCTCCGGTGTCATATCAATAGGTGTGTTGCCTTTAATGTTAGGTCCGGATAGTGCAGTGTTAAGAGGGCCTTGAATAGCAGCTGCACCAGGAACAAACTTCCTATAAAAATTGAGCATTCCTAGAAATCGCCTTAGTTCTTTGGCTGTCTTTGGTGTAGGAAAATCTTGAATGGCCTTGACTTTTTCCTCCATGGGGCGAATTCCGTGTGGTGATACATGATACCCGAGGAATGTGAGCTCGCTGGCACCCAATACACACTTGGAAGTGTTTATAAGGACACCATACTTCTTTAGCCGCTCAAATAAAATTTCCAGGTGTTCCAGGTGCTGGGTCTCCGAGGAACTGAACACCAATATATCATCCAGATATCCATAACTGAAATCGAGTCCCTGCAGTACTTCGTCTAGGAACCTTTGAAAGGTCTGCGCTGCGTTGCGCAGACCAAAGGTCATGAAAGGAAACTCGAATAAGCCAAATGGAGTTATGATGGCCGTCTTTGGTATGTCCAGCACCTCGACCGGTATTTGATTAAATGCCTTGACTAAATCGATTTTCGAATATACCCTGGAACCAGATAGCTGATAGGCAAAGTCATGCAGATGTCTAATTGGATACCGGTCTGGTATTGTACGTGCGTTGAGTGCTCGGTAGTCTCCACATGGTCGCCAGGAGTCATCTTTCTTACGAACCAGGTGAAGTGGGGATGACCAGGAGCTTTCAGAACGTCGTGCTGTACCATTGCAAAGCATCTCTTCATACTCATTCCTGGCGATTCGGAGTCGATCCGGTGCCAAGCGTCGAGCTCGAGACGCTACAGGAGGTCCAGGTGTAGTACGTATATGGTGCTTGGTATTGTGAAGTATTTCAGCTGGAGAACCTGCAGGCCTAGTAATCTCGCTGTAACGGCGCAAGAGTTCATGGTATGGTGTGTTTCCAGTAAAAACCTTGACGGACAAAAGTTCGCTGTCTTGGTGGTGAGACTGAGGCGCTTGAACAGAAAATTTTGTAAGGCTGTCTATTAAACTGTGGTGACGGCAGTCGACGAGCAATCCATAGAAGCTTAAGAAGTCCACTCCTATTATAGGCTTAGACACATCGGCTACAATAAATCTCCACTTAAATTCTCGGCGAAGTCCCAAATTCAAGTTAAGCTGTATACATCCGTATGTTGCTATTTGTGTACCATTGGCTGCGAACAGGTCATATTTTGATTTACAGCGTTTTTCGCGAAGAAATGTCCTGGGGTATGCACAAATGTCTGATCCTGTATCTACTAGAAACTGGAGCTTGGTAGTCTTGTCGGTAATAAATAGGCGGCCTTTGCAGGTGAAGCAGTCATCAACCGCCATTATTGACTGCCTCTTAAGTTTTCCTGGCGATAATCACAGGGCTTGATACACTTGTTGGCTTTTGGGCCATATTTTGAGTGAAACCAACAGGTTGGAAATTTACGGTAGCTTGAGTCTGATCGCTTGCCTGAGGATGATCTTCCGCGACTGCGTGTATCCTGTCTTGTTCTGTTACGTGACCTCGTTCCGTTATTCACTTGAGCAGTTAGTTTCTCTACCTGCCTAGTCAGCGCTGCAATCTGCTGAACCATCAAATCCATCGAAGGTCCCGATGACGTGGCTGCCACATGATGCTGCGGGACAATCTCGTTCACCTTGTCAGCCAGGTCAGCCAATACATCGAGTGGTGAAGTGGGCTGTGAAGCTATGATTGCCTGAACGCTATTAGGCAGACGGCTCGACCAAATGGTTTTCAGAAAAGTTTCAGGAACATCACTGCCTGCAAGATGTTTCAGATGGCGAAGAAATTGTGAAGGTTTTCTGTCACCGAGCTCTTCATGCATTAATAATTGCTTTACCTTCTTTTCCTTGCTGGCTGATAATCTTTTGATAAGTTCTGACTTTAATTTCTCATATTTATCTGTTGCAGGTGGCGTGACAATGATATCCTCTACTTCAGCGGCAATCGAAGAACTCAACTGCGATATCACATAATAAAATTTTGTCGTGTCTGTCGTAATATTCGATATAGCGAAATTGCCTTCGACCTGTGCAAACCAAATAGCTGGCTTTTCTGGCCAAAACGGCGGTATTCTTACGCCGACACGAAATACTTCCGATGAAGTATGCTCGGCGGAGGGACTTCCCGGCACAGACGCCATGTCTCCAGCGCGCGCGTCAGCAAATTCCGATTGTCGTTGCATCGTAGCACTTCTCTTCATGTACCTTTGTGTACTTAGCGGGGTCACCAGTTGTGGTGGTGGTTTAATAATTCACACACAATTGTCACGAATACAGTTTATTGTATATATTTATATAATGAAGGGCACTGGTACGTGATAACAATACGATTATAAAAACAATATTTAAAGGCGCACTGGCGATATAAACGTTCGGAAGTTGTAGGGAAAAGACAACAAAGAAACATGCGTCTAGCGTCGGTGCATCCAGCTGACTGGCAGCCGCGTGGCGCGCTGCAGTGAAGGTGTCTGCAAGTGCAAGCGCCTAACGGTAATCGCGGCATACTATTAATCTCCCGCGACTCCGTCTTGGAATTATTAAATATCGCCACAGTAATCCTGAATAGTAATATGTCAATATGTCTTCACGATGACGGCTGTTGGATCTGGATTGCGATCAACAAAATCAAAGGATCACGTCTAGGGTAGCACAGTTTGCGACCCAGACTAATTCAGTGATTTACATTTCCTGATCCGTACCTTCCAAGGAGGACCCGGCACGTAACCAACTCAGGAAATAAAAATCTGGCAGATTTTTTCGATGGCTGCGGGGTATAAAGAAGACACATTACTCTATCAATTGTGAAAAACAAAGACCGATTAAAAAATGAAAAAGAAAATTCCCTTTTCAAACTCAAATCATATTCAGTTGATTATTAGTTTGGTTTACCATCAGGTGAAGGACCTGCTCGTCTCGTCACTCAGTCAAACTAAAATGCAATTTGAACTATTGTTGAGGATACCACTTACGTGCCGAAGTGTGTTGATGGGTTTGTTGAGTTTCTTCTATTATTTTTGTTAAAATTGATGTTGCTTGTATATGTTGAGGTCGAGTCGTGTCGGGCGAGCAATGTCTTGTAGCAGAGTGAAGTTGTCGAGTGATGGGTGAAGTATTGATTGATTGATTGATTGATTTTGCAGATGGCATTGACACTGACAGTGACAGCCCAATGCACTGCTACGCACTATGTGCGTGCGCTTGTATGGGGGAGTGTTGCGTTAACAACTGTGTACAATAATAGTTTCTGGTAACCGTTCTGCGAGCACACTGCAGTAGTCGACGGTTCAATAATGAAGACAGCACTTAAATAATGAGTACAATAGTTAAATAATGAGCCCAGCGGCTGTGGTTACGTTCAGAGAGACAGCGGCAGGTAGGAATAACAGAACGTTTGCTGAAATTACAATAAATTCGGTTGACAACCGTGCGCTAAGCCCCTGAAACTTCCCAATGCTATTGTTTGCTTCGACAAACTTGCACCGCTTTACTCCACCACCTGTATTCCATCTTACCAGCCAAGTTATAAGGGCCGTGTTCCTTTGTGCGAATAGCGCGAATAACTTGGCAAGTTAAGTCAATGGCGCATTGTAAGTAGGGATTTGAATCGCGCTATCCTTTTGCGAACGTTTGATGGTATTTAGGAGTTTCCGAAGTCGCCTGCCTTTGAAATATCGCGATTGTTGCTCTCAGGTTGTTTATTTCAAATCAAAGGACTTTGGCGAATCGCGTTGCGCACTCTCGCGTTGAAATTTCCCGGTTGAATTACTTGTTCATTTGAAATTCCTCCTGAAAATCGTATTTTCTTCCCGTTGGAGTAATTAGAACTGTTCTGAAAGTTGTTTTTTCTTTTTCATGGAGTTATACTTGTACCTTTTTTATCTGCTAGTAAATGCCGCTCTCATCATACCCCATAGTCTACACAAGTAATGTACAAAACTGAAACTACATTATGATGCTAAACAAAGGGTAAAGTCAAAACAACCATAACCGAAAGTAATGCAAGGAACTGTTTTATGATATTACTTTGGGCTTTTTTCCATTTTACCCTATTACTTCCTCCCTAACTCTTTTACGAAACCTTGGAACAAAGTTTGTTAATACTGGTTTGTATTGTTAGAGAAAAACTTAATAAAAATACAAAAAAAATACCATAAAAAAGAAAATGGAGGCATTATTAAAGATGCAGTACTGAAATTGGGATTTCGGTGTAACCCCCTGAATATATGCCTTGTGGTGGACCGCAGCATTATGCTGAGCTCAGCGATTGAACGGATTTGGATGAAACCTAGCAGTCCTGGAATAAAACATACGTTACTGTTTATCCCGTAAACATTGAGAGTTCCTGTGAGATATCAAGCAGACTATGCAGTACCAGCGCTGCGAGTCTGATTATATAAAAAATATATCGCCACGTGGATACTTTTAAAACAAAATACGAGCAACAAAGAGAGAACCACAAACAACTGCGATCATTGTGTCAGGCGTTTTGTTATTTGCTACAAATGAACACAGGATTGGAAACTGATGGAATGGAGTGACGTGAATGGGCACGGGCGGATGAATGGGCAGCGAACCGTCCGGCCTCCGTCCAGCCTCCGTCCGGCGTCCGTCCGGCGTCCGTCCGATGTGGGCCGCTGGCGCATTATACTATTCTCACGATGAGGTTTGTTTCGTTGAGCAACGCCTGTTGTTTGTGGACGGCAGGAGATAGTGTCCGAGCTGCGCTGTGATAGCTTAGAAATGTTTATTCTGTCTCAAAGATTTTAATTGCATCAGGCTTTCCACATCCAACAAGGTAGGGTAGGTAGATAAACAGAATATCCGTTATTGACAGGACTTTATGGAGAAATGGGTTACTATTTTGTCTCTACACAGTTTAAAACAATATTGTCAATACAAGGAAACACCTGTAAACGCCATCGAGACTCTCAACTCAACAATCACTCAAGGTGAGTACACGTAGCTCACATACATACATACACAAACAGTATCACAGCAAATACGTTAGCATGTCGGAATGGAGCGCTCGGCGGCGCGGCGGCGGGCGAGCTCGGATTGGACGGCGGCGGCGCGGCGCCACAGTTGGCCGTCGCTTGGGGATACAGATATGCTATCAGAGAGCTTTTTCTACACGTTTCGTAATTTATTTAAGGTGAACTTACTTACCTACTTCTCTGTAAATATTACTATACTTCAGTAATATTGAACTCTATACAGTTTTACATTTAGCAAGATTTAGTTTAGTTTTAGAGGTAGGTACTCCAAAAATGTACTTGTATACAATAATAGTTTATTTTCAACTAACATGCCATACAGAGTTAAATAGTGTTGTTTTTTTAATTATTTTTGGGCAATGTAGCACCCTCGTGGAAGTCCTCTGAAGACCCTGCCAAAGTTTAATAAAAATCGGTACAGGTGTTTTGGAGTCCATAGGAAACATACAAAATTCTCGACCTAGTTAACTAATTTTGGTTTAAAAGCTCCACAAGAACGTACGATATACGAACGAACGGAACAACCCATCGTATGCGAAGCGCCACCGTTTCCTAGAGGCATTCCACCTCCTACCTTCCACGCATAAAGCTATTTGCTTCTACATTCATTATCATATTCATTCGTACTGCGACCGAATGGAACTCCTTGCCGGAGTCTGTGTTTCCCGTTAGTTAAAACCTGGGAGTCTTCAAGTCACGAGTGAATAGGTTACTTCTTGGTGAGCGCGCAGCATCGTAGACTGCACTATCTAACATCAGATGAGGTAGTGCTCAAACGCGAACCTATTCCCAAAATAAAAAATAAAAAACCTTAGACTGATGGCTTCCCAGACATACGTTGGTGAGCCCGTTCCGAAGCGTGAGGGTTCGATTCCACGAGAAACATATTTGTGTGAACCACAATATATTTTGCTCTGAATATGAATATTTGTGGCGCCATGATCCTTATAATCCCCGAAATGCTACCCTAACCCCAACCTGAACACTACTTATAAGGGTCAGGATCTGTTTATGTGATCGTGATGCGATATCATTAATCCCTACTTATATTATAAATGCGAAAGTAACTCTGTCTGTCTGTCTCACGCCCAAACTACAGAACCGATTGAAATGAAATTTGGTACAGAGATAGTCTAGAGCCTAAGAAAGGACATAAGGTACTTTTTAATGCGAAAAAGCATTGTAAGGGTTTGAAATAGGGGATGAAAGTTTGTATGGAAATATGTAAGGTTTCGGCTAAACCACTGCACCGATTTAAAAGATTATTTCACTAATGGAAAGCTACATTGACAGCGAGTAACATAGGCTATATTTTATCTCCATATTCCCACAGGAATGGGAACTACGCGGGTGAAACAGCGGGAAGCAGCTAGTCCTACTATAATATAATATTATAAATGTGGTAGTTTGAATATTTGTTACTCAAAAACGGCTGAACGGGTTCGGACGAAATTGGGCACACAGTTTATTACCTGGAGTAATGTAGTGTGGGCATATGAAACTTTAGAGCCGATGTCTCAGGGTGACGAGCGCAGTGCAGTGCCGCGCAGGATTATGCAATGCTGTGTTCTGGGTGGTGCTGTGACTGTTATGGGCAGGCGTAGCGCTTACCATCAGGCAAACGAGTTGATTGTGTCTAAAAAGTCTACTTTTGTTCCTGTGGAATAGTACTCAAAACAGCGAGGCGCAGCTAGTATAAGCGTTTTAAAGGTAGCTCCATATTTTAAAGCCAATTTTTTTATGTATCGACTCCAAGCTCCAGCTGCACTACTGTACAGGGTGATCGATCACGCCGCTGCACTGCTACCTCGCTGCACATCTGTCTTCATTCCACCACGCTGTATCATAATGTATCGCTTTTAGAAAATGTAGAAAGGTAAAATTCTTGTTTAAAATTTTTGGTTTGAACATGTCTAATGGGATCGAAGGAAAAATATGAAAACTGTTTGCTATGACTGTGTGAAAATACTATCTTCCTGTGGCTGATTCAAATCGTGGATCGAAGTGTAGAATGGGAAGGCTCTTAATTTATTGAAGTTATACTTCTTTTGGCGCGATGGAGAAAAATGATGAGAGTGAATTTTTAATAAGTCGGGTTTTCCTTCCTGACGCTATAACTCTAGAACGCACGAACCGATTTCCACGGTTTTGCATTCGTTGGAAAGGTATCGGGCTCCGTGAGGTTTATAGCAAAGAAAATTCAGGAAAAATTTCAACAGAAATTTCTCTGCTCAGTTAATTTCATGAGACAAACCGGTATTGTGTTCACTGTGAAATTGTGAAAAAAAAGTAAAAAAATTAAGTTATATAATGCTTGGTAAGCGTTTATTCCTCACCACAACATTATTTTTTTCGTTTTGTTTTATTTCTGGTATATTAACAAATTTTATGTATAAATAAAAAAAAATAATAAATTTTCTATACTTGTTTATATTAACCTTAAATGCTGAATGTTTATTTTATCTTTGATCTTAACTATTCGTTAAAATTTGATTTATTGATATTTCAATTATTTTTTATTATATTTTTATTAAAACAAACAAATTTTATTAAATAACTCTAAAAATAACGATCACTGAGCTTAACATGATATATTTATATAAACATATATTTTCAATCTATTAAAGTAGTACTTGAAATAATCAAAAATAAATTCTCATAAATAAACTTAAATAAATTTTGATAAATAAATTTAAAATTTAAATAAACTTAAATAGAACAATATAAATAATTTTCTATACTAATTCGTATCTATCTACCTGTGATCTTTTGCAGGTTTCTCTGAAACTAATAATACTACATGATTAAATTTCAATTTCTGTTTTAGTTTCCGAGATGTCTGAAGATATTATTCAAAGAAATGCACAATACTGTAAAAAATATATTTCACGAAAAAAATCTGCAAATCAGGGGGTAGTGAAAAAAAAACTAACTCTGAGAAGTGTCGACAGTATAGACAACGAAAAAAATTGCTTGCACAACAAGTATAACTTCTAACGCGTGTACATAAGTACACACACTCTTTTTTTTAGAAGTGTTGTAATAATATAGAACTTCACTAATCAAACATTTTGAAGTAACATGGTCACTAGCATTAGTGTTATTACAACATACACAAAAAAGAAACAAAAAACTGGCAAAGGATTTCCCGTATCTAGAAAACTAGGAACTAAATGAGGACCATGGTTCCTCAAATACACAGACACAGATATCTGTTGTTCATACAAATATGGGTCTGTGCGGGACTCGAACCCGCAACGTCACCCTTCGCTAATTTGTTTCGGTTCTTAATCTGTAGAGTCACTCATTCATGGGCGCCCTCTGAGAGTCCATGTCCAAAAGGGTTTTGAATTTGACTTAAATTTACAGTTGAAACATATTCCATCTCAAACCGAAGTTTCATCCAATGCATGAGTCAGCATTTCCATATCGAAATCGCAGATACATCGAATTGATTAGCAATATCCCAGCCTCGCCGCGAGATCGCAATGTCGTCGATCAATCTGCGACGTCGCGACTCGATCGCGGGATGTCGACGCATAATGGAACCGGAGCCGGATGGCTCGACTGTGCTGATATTCGGTCTTGTTATTGCTTGTAAGTATTTCTACAGATGCGACGCCGATGTTTGTCTCGTGATTCGATACTCGAACTGAGATTTCTCTCGTTTCCTTGATGGTCGCTTTTTGACTTGCGTTGGAGGACTATTGATTCCTTGTAATCGATATCAGTTGTTACACCGTCTCGGAAACTCTTGGAAGGCCAGCAAAACTCCTTGCTCTACTTCGAAAAACAAAGAAGTATTCGTATCCAATGTTACAGACCGATAATTATATCCTCAAAGCTTTCAAAGAGATCTATCAACCATTCAAGAGCAAAGACCTGAAGTATGAGGTCTTTGTTTAAGAACAAATAAAGACATATCAAATGGAAGACAGAAAATAGTTTCTTTCCTTCAATTACAGCGCTGTCTTTGAACAATTCTAGTTTCCGGTACATGTACCGGGGGCAATATAAGTTCGGCTGAGCCAATATTGGCTGCGATTGGCACGTCACAGACACGAGGATATTGACGGAAGGACGTCGCCGCGCCGCGCCGGTCGTACTTGGACCGTTCTTTGGCGGATACATGTGGCGATATTCGATGTTATGGCGGAAGGATGTGCCCCTGACAGCTGCTGATTGCTTTTTTGTCCGCGTTTCAATTTCGGATAACAGATGGCATTTTATGATGTTCTATCGCTTTTCTTGTGGAGGTTTTCCTCGTGGTTCATTTATTCTTCATGTGTATGATTCAATCTTTGTGCCCAAATTGGGGTGGGCGTGCGGTAACTTGCCAATACCGGGTTCGATCCTCGGCCCCGCTCCAATGACTTCTCGTAAGTTATGTGCTGATTTGCATCGCTTCGTGCTTCCGGAATTGTCAGTCCTGATTGTTATCGGTTGATAACAGACCTTACCTATGTCAGAGGCCCCTGGGCGCCCTGACAATATCTGACACCAGAAACCAGTAATTTGTGCGCCTAGAGATGGGATGTTTAGTTGAAATCGTTGATCGTGGCGTAGTCACCGTATCATCCAGTTAGACTGTGAGGACGCAGTCAGGGTGCGACCGACGTTTTTAGAATCAAACAGAACCATTATTATTAAAACGCCACTCGGAGAGGCTCCCGCTATACGTTATGATTATTTAGACATTGGAGAAGTTACGAGCGCAATAAAGCGCCCGCGGGTGTAACTTGTGACCTCTCGTGACCTAACGTTGCCAGCCAGACGTTTAAGTCCTTCCTAAATAATATCTCGGGTAAAATTATAATCCGTAATTTGCAGCTCTCGCTATGGCTACTGTCCAGCTGATCGCCCTCGTTATTAAATATGAATAAGGTATGGCTTCGCTATCAGGTAATATTACCTGTAAAAGGTTATTCAAGTCTGTCCACAGTTTGATATATTCTACGAGTAGGTACCTTGTGGTGGTGGAGTATCAAAGACATGGTTGTGAACTTGGTGCGCGACCCTAGAACCTGGATGTCGATTACTATTTCGTCACCGGATCCCACACTAGGAGAACAATGAACTACCCAGCACCTATACCAGATATAATAAAAGCACAAAGTAAAGACACTCAAAAACATGTTTAATTCGGACAAATTTTTCATAGCACATGCACTAGACGCAGAGCCAAGCAGCTGGCGGCGGCTGCTTAGGCGCTGACCGCCGGCACGTCCGCCAGCTTTGCAGCTTGAGCTGCTCGCAGCGACTCGCACCGGCAGCATCGCCAGCTGTTCGAGCTGGATACTAGCTGCTCGCTGGACACGCACTCCAGGTGGTAGTGCGACGAGCACTGGCTGCACTTGATGCATGCACACCCCTCCAGCGGACGGTTGCAGTACTTGCAGAACGCGCAATCCATAGCTTATTCTGAGGGTCAGAAGGGTTACTTTTAGAGTACAGCTCACTGTCAGAAAGAACCGAGAAGAATATTGACGGAATTCTCAAATTTATGGAATTAAAATGAACGAATCCTTACATGAACCGCTTTGCCTACCCCGAAGAAAACAATCAGTAAAATATGTAAGAATGGGGGTAATGTCAGAAGTCAAATCGTATAGAAGTCAGAAAGGGTTGTGAGAGATGCTAAATGGTGGTTTAGTATTGCGCCTACTCTTTGCATTTTCATGATAACAGCAGAATGATATAGCAAAATATGACGATTTTGTTATTTTACCAGAAAGTACACAAAACACTCACATTAATTATTTTAAATTAGTTGAAACTTAAAACTGAATATTGTAAAATTTTGTTTAAAAAAATTACTATATTAAAATATTTATGGACTTCGAAATGTTTTTATTTTTTATGTGATTTTACTTTGGCGTACAAAATGATACTGAAATTTTTCTGGGAGCGGCATTTGTTCTTTAAAATTCTATTATTTGAATTTTTATTCGTTTCATTCTTTTGTTCCAAAGAGGTTTAAAACAGAAGAAACTTCTAAAATGGTACCCCAAAAAGCTTGAACAGTTATAAAGGAGATTGTCCTCTATCATAACAGTATTATTTAGCGATTTGGCTGAGTATATGAACACAATATCACCTGATGATTTTTCAGTAGACAAAACTAATAATTGTAAATAAAAATGTAACCGTTATTGTTTTCGCTCGTTTATTCTGAAAAAACAGAATACAGCTGAAATACGATTACTTTTCGGCCGTTTCCGCCCGCAGACTCGCATGCCGGTTTTTATCGCAGAGGCGAAAATATGAAATCTAAAACTAACAAAACCACTGCGCAAGCAAAACGATTCCTCCCACTCGTATTCCACAAAGAAATGATACTGCTCAAAGGGAACCCGTATGACTGACGATTTGTTGGAATCCCATATCGAATGCAAACGCTTACATCAAAGTGATAGTTTTCGTTTGTCTCTATGTCCCCTTTGAAAGCTAATAGAAAAAAAATTAACAGTCAAAACATTAATTTTGCGTTGAATTTTTACTAATTGTACTTTTCAGTCTGGATTTTTACTGTTAGTAGAGTAGTTTCAAATATGACCTACACAACCGTGACCTAAATTACTTAAATATGAGTGTTGGCCTCCGATAATAAGAGCTGCCACTTCGACCTGTCTTGTCCCACCTTCTGCCAGTCTTCCGCCTGGAGGTCGCGCGAGTCCTTCCCTACTTCACTATCCAGCGGTACTTGGGACCACTCGCTGTCCGAAGTACGCACGTGTCAAATAAGAAAAGAATCATAGTTTTCAAATGTAGGTCATCAATGTCTATAATAATTATGATTAAATTGGTATACTTGAAAATTAAACCATTAGCTGAATAATCGACGAGATCTGTAGCAGACAAAGCCCGGTAATTAAGCTTTACAGAAAATTAATCGCTGCAGTAATCAGCGCGTTCAGAGGCAGTGCGCTTAGCGCGGCGCGTGTAATACAAGGCTGCTCATGAAAGCGGTTCAAATCGGCTTATGTTCACGTCTATTATCTATTCTAGACGCTGAATTATGCTTTGAAAAGCTACGCTAAGTGGAGGAAAGCTTAAACGCATAATAAAACAGCATTTATATATATTTATTTATATGTGAAACATCTAATGAGGTGGGTCCTCAAGCGGATCAGACTCGCTGATAGTGGTGCATGGCGTGGCAGCGCGCGTTTTTTCTTTTGCTTTCAGCCAGTGTCTATAACGTATTGCAACTTTTTGTTTTAAATATGTTAAATTTATAATAAAAAGATACTAATTCAGATTAAAAAAAACATTTTTATGTTGTACTAAGCCGTGAAGCCAAGTTGTGAAGCCTTACAGTCATCAGAGAAGCAGTAGTAGGAATAAATAATTATTTTAGGCGAGCGACCTCCAAAGCACAAAATAGAACCGATAAGAAAACTAGTTACTGTAATAACCTTTTTGGTTTCACAGTGGAAGAGTACCTACTATGTATACAAAGAGGTTGTTCTAATATACATATGTACAATCCCTACCTATTCTGTGAAAACCACAGAATTTTGCTAAACTTCATCTGTCACATTCAACTCATGTCAGAAATCATCAAAACAACGAATGTAATGAAAACAGAGAAATATAATTAAAGTTCGTTACGTATCGATCTTCTTGACATATTTATAACTTTTCATTGGGCTAGGTACATTCTCCTTATTCATTGTCTCAGATGATTCCTTCGGCTATCCAACCACTAGCCTTCAAAGCGCTTTGTTTACACCTGGCTTGTAACTTGCAAACCTAAGGAATGCCGAAGCGGTACCGATTACTAAACCCGCCTCGACGGTACCGCACACCGTTATGGTTGAAAAACCTGCAGGGTTTGGTACAAGATTCTGTGAATCCGAAGCCTCTGCTGTTATCGAGAAAGGCTGTTGAAGACCTGCCTGAGGCTAGTCAAGGCTGCCTAAACAAACGGCAAAGCAACGTGAGTCCACCATCATCTTGCCTACCTTTGAAGACTAGCCAACTCAGTCAAAAGCATCATAACCAGACTACTACGTCAAAGTAATAACCGTACTCAGAGATGGTCACGTAATTACCTGTGCAATACGACCAGTATCGGTGAAGATGTTATATGCTACAATAAGAGTGAAGTAATTATTTCAACGGATGGCGTTCCCGCCCCTGCTAGAGCAGCTAGCTATCTATGACAACTAGAGAAGGAATTCCGGATAAATAAATCGGTACTCGTTACGATAGTTCAGATTATTCAGAGTACAGTCATGTTGCGTAACCATTGATGGATATTGATTCGAGTCCTGTCCCTAATCGAATGTTTTCCTTAAATCTATCTATCTATCTATCTATTCAGCCCGTATCCACCCACTGCTGGGTATAGGCCTCCTCTGTTTTACGCCATTTGTTCCGGTCCTGTGCCAGTCTCATCCATTCAATCCCGACGTGCTTTGCGATGTCATCCGACCATCGAGCTGGTGGTCTGCCTCGCAGGCGTTGCGCTCCTCTTGGCCACCACTCCGTTGGTCAATATGATACTAAAATCAAAGTATGAGAGTGAATTGATACTCCCGTCTTCACTGCCTTGGCATAATAAGTGCAGTAGAATCTCCGTCGAAATGTTTGACCAATGAAAGCAGAAAAGTTTTGTCACGTGATTCATTTCTTGAAGCGTATGTGACGCCCTCGACAGCAATTGTCTCTCGATCGACAAACCGCTATACTACCCCTGCGGTACAAAATTTATGAACTTTTAGAAGACCTACGCAATCTTATGCAGTTCGAAGTAATACCTTTTTTTATTATTAGTTACTCTACGGAGATCAACAGGCTACTTTGGATCGCAGCTGGCGGATTCAACAGCAAAGTTCATTCAAATGATTTCACAAGACTGCCTGTTGAATAGCAACTTTATTCGGAGATCTAAACTTTCAGTCCTCGTTTTAGTGGTATCCATTGGCGGCTGCTTCATATATCTGTATACGTACATGATATACTAGTTATAGAAGCGATGAGCTAGCACGGTGGGTATCTAATGCACTCAGCTGTGAGAGAATTAATGGACTCAGTTCATTAGTGCGAGGCTGCATTAGTGTAGTGCTGGGTTTGTAGGCAGAGTTTCTCTTTGCTGTTAGAACTTAATGGAAGTTTACTACTTAGATTATGAAACTATCTATCCAGAAGATTACATAAAACGATACATATTACGACCTTATCTTTAAAGAGCTTATTTTCCAAGCAACCTTGGGATGGAGAAGAGTCAATAAAATAAAATTCAATTCCTGCACGTTCCTGCGCATATTTGCTTATACATAGATATGGTCTCGCCTTTCTCCCGTTGGGATAGGCAGAGACTAGATCTTTCCAGATGCTATGATCCTGACACACCTTTTTCGTTTCTTCCACTTTCATGAGTCCCTTTATACATTCTCGCCGGTTATTGGTACTTGGTCGGTGTTATTGTTTGGTCTGACATACACTTCTCAGGTTTTACAAGACTGATATACTCTTCTAAAACCTGAGACGTGAATGTCAGACCTTGCAATTTAGTTTTAGTCAAAATATCGCCACCGACCGTCCACGTCGTCGAGTTAAACGAATTCTACGTTTAAGCACAATAGATAAGGTTTAAGTCTTTTTTATATTGCTTTCCTGCTGTCCTGCCGACACTAACTCCGCGTCGCTTGTTTAACTAAAACAAAGCGAATAAAGAATGGAGCAATTTACCCACCAATTCAATTTGAAATCCCGGTGCTGCAGCGAAAACCGGTATTCTATCAAAACGCGGTATTGCAGCCGGCGTATTGAAACTTTAGGAATATTTTCAAAGAGCGCGTAGTTGAATATGCTCAGATCATTGCGCACATTGTTCTGATTCGCTAGAGGGCCGTAATTGCGAAATACCGGCGCCCGGTATTCCGGTATCCGGTATCCGGTTACTTTGCCGGCTCTCGTTTAATTTTGCAGGTGGCAATGGAAGCTAAGTGAGGTCTTTGTTTTATCTCCGTGGTGCTGTTATTTCTCAATACTCCTCAATATACAAATCGTTGGAAAAAAAAGATATTGCTTTAATTAAGCCAAGGGAAAGCTATTTATTTTTTCCGACTGTCCAAAGGAGGGTTGTTTTTTCTTCAACGCTTTGAATATGGATTAAGTGACGCTTGGTTCTATCAAATATTTCTTTAATACACTTTTATTTTATCAATAGATTTATTAGTTCGTATTAACATAGGTCTACTCGCTGTCACTTTCAATCTAAAACACCACTCGCAAAAATCAACAGACCACAGTAATCATTGAGCTATGACAAAGACATTTCCTTTGCGCGAGCATCGAACCTGCAATTCAACGTTTTGCAGTCGGCTCGTCGTTGACGTCTCACCGACACTAAAAATGAACCTAACATTTTGTAACTATACATATAAGAGAAATAAGTTTTTGGATAAAACATATTTTTCCTGACCAGCTTTTGTAAAATATGTATTCGGTACGTTAAGCTGGTCAGAAGTCCAAACACCATCAATCTACTGTTAGTCACTGAGGAGTTCCGTTGTCTACCTTCCGTCTCTATCGTCAGATCAGCTCGTTGTCACCATAATATTGTATTGTCATCGGAACTTGACAAGCAAATTTCAACTCAATTCAACACCGGGAACTAGGTCAAAATTAAGTTGCAAGATTCCACCCAAACAATCATATACGTTGCAAGTTATAAAAGCTTGTAACAACGTATCAGCCCGATAACCGGGCATGAATGGACACAATTACAGGAAACCCGCTACTACCTACCAAGTTACCTTTTATGAGGTTCTACTTACACTGGTCATCACACAATTCGTCCCGTTTACCTAAATAAAACGAAACAAATGTAACGGTTTAAATTTATCAAATTACATTAATAATACTTTGAAATTAACGCGTATGAAATATCTCGTATTTGAAATGAAATATCCTGTTTTCCGAGCCTTTTCAGCTTGTGTTGGTGTCGTATGAATATGGGATTCATAATTAAAGTTCTTCTGACATATTAAGGCGTCTTCTGTGTACATTTCTGTGTAATTACTGGGCATATGAGACTTTAGAGCTGATGTCTAAAGGTGAAGAGCGCAGTACAGTGCTGCAACAGATTCTGGGTGGCACTGTAGCTGTTATGGGCGGGCGTGGCGCTTACCATCAGGTGAACGACATGATCGTCTCGTCACTCCGTCTAACAAAAAAAAAATGTCTATCTGGTTTTCAGTGCTGGT
Source organism: Campaea margaritaria (assembly GCA_912999815.1). NCBI lineage: Eukaryota > Metazoa > Arthropoda > Insecta > Lepidoptera > Geometridae > Campaea > Campaea margaritaria. The sequence continues at coordinate 12,001,982 of OU538798.1, forward strand.
TCTTTGACATTTGAGCCGATTTCCTTGTCTAGCCACGGGTGTGGCTCTGCACACACCGTTGTGTTTTCCCATACAGCTAACTCCAGAATTGTGTTTCCCCGTACTCGCGGCAAGTTATGAAAAACACCACAGTTGTGTTTTCAGCAGTGAACGTGTTAAAGGACGACAGTAACTCAAATCGGCACAATGTCATAGTAGATGGAGAAAGGGAAGTTACTCGGATCTTCATAGAACGGGATCAAACGCATATACTACACGCATACAACGTCAATTGTTCTGGCTTACCTGTTTTACTTTCATGACGCTTACTATCATAGGTAGTAAGTCAATAAGCAACGCGCATCGAGATTTTATTAAATTTAGGGTCAGATTTAATTTTCAAACCATGGAATATTTTACAGATGGACTCAAATTGTAATCGTAGCATTGAATAGAACAGATTCTCCCTCGAAAGATCTGTATATTTTTTTCAAGGCGATTGTGCCGTGTTGAGTTACTTACACTTCTGTACTGTAGTACCTCAGTTCTGAAAACATCTGAAAGGACTAAAGGGCCAAAGGGCCGGGATCAAAGACGTCGCTAACTTTGTTTGTTCGGGGCGGCAAACGCCTACAACTTGCTGGCCCTTTGGCCCTTGGCTATTTACTTGGATGATTTGTGTGGACCACTTTTGGAACTTCACAATATTTTATGTGTTTGAATTAATTTGACGTTTAATTAAAAGTTTACTCGGTGCTTTGAATTAAAATGATTGTCAGTCGAAATGTGTTGCTGTAAGCCTCGCTACTTTTGTTTCCAGTTTGTTTAGGCGCTTTATTTTTGCTCAACTTTTAGTGACAATTATTTTAAGTAAAACCCTAAAGTTAAAGCACGCGTTAGTCACTAACAAACATAACTATCCAAGTAAAGAAAGATGAAGAAATAAAAATCGAAAGTAAATTTGAATTATGCTTGTATTATCCCTTTCAACTAATAAATATTAGCGTCTGCTTCACATCCGGTTCATGTTGTCGACGCTCATGAGCATGACGTCCTTGTACGACCAGCGCACAAGCTTGTCTGTGTCCAAGTACGTGAGGTCGTCCTTCTGCATCATCATGTCGGACATGTCGACGTCCTTGATGCTGTTGGAGTACGTGGACAGGTCCTTGCGGTAGACCATAACGTCGGCGAACTTCATATTGTTGGTGAAGAAGCACGAGTAGTCGATCTGACGGTCGAAGGGGAAGCCGAGGGGCATGGTGTCGATACAAGAGGTCCAGCGACAAGCGTGACGCTCCTTCATGATGCTTTGGTCGATTGACGGCAGCAACAGGCCGGTCCTGACGGGCGTGATGATGACGAACATTTGGAGGCTGAGACCGCCGCGCAGACCGAGAGGCAGGAGCAGTCTGTGGGGGAATCCGAGACGGGCCTTGTACCACCAGTTCTCGACGACCTTGACGCCACCGCCGGTCGTGTCCATGACGCGGTTCCAGATGTTACGGGTCCACGGCCTCTGCTCGATTACGCCGTGCATTTCGAGGGAGTTGCGGACGATCGTGTTCTTTCCGGTCTCGAGCTTGTACAGGAAGCTGTCCATCTCGACCATGTCCATGCGCTTGTCGTTGACGGTGAGGAGGCGGCCCATACAATCGTATTTGGGGCCGAGGAAAACGCGGACAACGGCGTCTACAGTTTTGTCGGAGACAACGTCGATAGTGACTTTGAAGGGTTGGTGGTTGAGGCGGCGCATGCGGGCTACGAAGATCTGGTCGGCGCGCTTCTTCTGCAGCTCAACGTTGTCGAGATAGACGGCGTTGGTGATGTCCATGTCGAACTCATCTATGAAGGTGACGAGCTTGTCGGTCATGACGCGCTCAACCTTCACACCGTTGAAGTCGAAATCTTCGCGAGTGTACATGGGCAACATCTTTTTGAAGAGCGTGCAGGTGTCGACGATGCGCTTCATGATCATCCAGAAAACGGGGTCGCGCAGGCACGTCGAGTACATGTCCAAGGCGGAGGGAACGTACGTGTATCTGGGAAAGAAAGAACAAGCTCAGTACAGAATCTGTCAGAGACCACTTTTCGAAAATGGTCACACAATCACAGGACGTTAATGTTTTTTATTCCTGAAATATGGGCAAGTTACAAACATTTGAATACTTACTTGTTCATGTTGTAAGTGCTATAGCCGAGCAGTTTCCTGAGCAGGTTGGAGACTAGAAGGATCTTAGCGTTGTCCTTGACCAGGGGGATACCACCGAGGAGCAGACGCGCCAGGCTCTCAATATCTTCCGGCTTCTTCAGGTTGATGAGGGTACCATCGCGCTAAAATAAAAACAAGTTAATACACATAACTTAACTCTACTTATGAAAAAGAAAGATAATAAGGGAATTCGGAAAGGTTTACTCACGAGTTCAATCTTCCCGGTCAGAATGCCGTCACGGAGCATCTTTTCAACGTCGTCCAAGAGGTATTTGACGTTGATGTTCTCGTTGGTAACCACAATCACGTTGTTCTGACGAACGGGCATCTCATCGCCGGTGTGCAAGCGGATCTTGGGCCAGTAGCCGACACTCATGGGCTCGTTGAGCATCAGGGGCTTGATGTCGCACATTCCATGTCCAAGACGCTCCAGCCTGTATCTGGCCAGGAGCTGCATATTAGCGTACATCATTATCTCACCACGACGTTCCTTGTTTAGGTTGTAGACATCGTCGGTCATCCAGAAGGGGTAGTTCATGTGCAGGTAGTACATGTAGGTGTTCAGGTCGACGTCTTCAGTGAAGTAGTTGATCTTGTCGAACTCGGTGAGAGCGCGGCGAACTCCTTTACGCCAGTCGATGACGACGAGGTTCTTGTCGGTGACCTTGATGCCATAGTAGTCCATGATGACGGGGTCGATGACGGCTTTGGTCATCTTCACCATGAAAGCTTTGTTGATGACGTGGCTGTCGACGAAGAAGTAGGGGTAGATCTCGTAGGGTGGGGGGATGGTGATGCCGACGCAGTCCATACGGTGGAAGCAGGCGCAGGTAAGAGCGTAGACGAACATGCCGCCGTTGATGCGCTCGCGCAGCCAGCACGCGGTCCTGATGAAGATGTCGAAGTCCTTGGCGAAGTAGAGGATGCGGAAGACCTTGATGGCCTGGTCGAGGTGCAGCTCATTGTTGTGAACGAATACTTCGCCGCGAGGGAGCATGCCCATCTTGAACGTGTTGATGAACATCTTGACGACATCTGTCTTCTGCAAAGAACATAGAGATTCTATTAGTTCGGTCGTGCACTAAGACATAGATCTTATTAAATCTGATTTAAGCAGTTAGCAGCTCAACAACGAAAGGTGCATGCAGTGTATTTACACAAAGGACAATTTTGATCAAGCACATGGCTCATTTTACATATTCTTTTAGTTTTGGCAGATTCTTACCAGATATTTGTCAACATTGTCCTCAAGCACGTACTCGCGCGCCACCTCGCGGATGTCCTCGTACATGGTGGGTTGCAGGATATGGTTCAGCAGCTTCAGGATGCAGAGCTCCTTCATTTTCACGTCCACATTCACTGTTCAAAGAAATTTCGTTAAGATTGTCATTGGCGAAGTGTTGAACTTGGAATATAATACTTTGCCGATGATTTAACGAGTTGGCAGTGAGGACATTTATGATGATGAGACAAGGAGTTCCTCGAGTGGCCAAGGTGGACCGCTATGTGATCAAAACGGTACTTGAATTGACGATCAGCCATCAGTCATCAGTTTTCTATTCTATTCTATTCTATCAATGTCCATGGTGGTAGGGTGTCCGCCTGACCACCACTCTCAAGCTGAAAATACTGTCTCCGAGGCCTTTTTGGGGAGTTTCGACAGCATTTATTGGCAGTCAGGCCTAACGTATTACAACTTTCGACCGCTGTAATAGTGATCAAACGCTGAGTTAATCTACCTATTTATATATATAAAAATGTTATGTTGGTTTGTGTACGCTTCAATAACTCAAAAAGTTCTGCACCGATCGAGCTGACATTTTAGCATGATATATAATCCGCATCAAGGATTGTTGTTATCTATTTTTTTCATCAGTGACATATCAGCGAATGTGCGAATATGCCACAGCGAAGCGTGGCAGGGTGGGTGGGTACAGCTAGTAAACAATATAAGTGACCCAATTTTTATTTTATTTTTTCAAATTATTCCCAAAGAACATTTCAATTGGAATCTCACAAAAAAATTTATAGAGTTTAGAATGTATCTCAAATTATAATAGAAGTTGTTCATACCCATGGTTTCCTTGCCGATGACAATGTTGAAGTAGTCATCCTTGATGACGGTGGCCGAAGCCATCGCCAAGAACGCTGCCACCAGTACTATCTTCATGATCACCACTGCTGCACTGTGCCTTCTCCGCTGCAGCATGCCCCTTATATACCCGCTGGATATTGTTCTGGACCATAACAACTCACGTCATATAATTATGCGATAATTTGAACTTGTATTGTATCGAGAAAGGTGAGTCGATAAGGGAGGTCTGGGCAGTTGAAATGATAGGACCTCACGCATTGATATGCAGTATTTTTGATAGATATTAGATGCCAGTGATTATGCTAATTGATCTGATTTCATTCATAACATAGGTAGGTATACGGTTAATTTATAAGCTCTTAAGAAAGTTTATTTTTAATGACTGTCGCTTCGTCTCTTTACGTGTACTTGGTTTCTATATTAATATTTTTTAGTTGAGTGCGTGACGAGACGAGCAAGTCGTTCACCTGATGGTAAGCGCTACGCCTGCCCATAACAGTTACAGTGTCACCCAGAACTTTGCATTGCATAATCCTGCGCGGCAGTGCACTGCGCTCGTCACCCTGAGACATCGGCTCTAAAGTCTCATATGCCCAGTAATTTCGCTGGAAACAGTGCCCTTCAAACCGGAACACAGTAATGTTTGCACATAACTATAATACTTGGCGGACGAATATCTCACTATGTTGTTCAGCTTATAATATTAGCTTTCATGTAGCCTGTCTGTGTACTTGCACACTATTGCTTGGTGGATGAATGTCTATGTCTTCTATTGTGTAATTTCATGTCGCAAAAATAAGAATCGACCTGAAGAATTTTTATAGACCGCTCTTTTATACTTTTTAAAGCCGATTTAAGTACTGAGTCATAATCCACCACGGGGGTCACGGGGCACCCGGACCGGATTGGTGGATTAAGAAGTAGCTATCCAAAAATATTTTTTGGACATAATTTGTTATTTTAACGGAGCCGATAAGTTTACTAACAGGGATGATAACCAATGCAAGAGATAATGCAACATTGTTATTGGCTGTTTACTCAACGAAATTGATAACTGGGTAAAAATTTCACCAACCGGTATTTTTTAGTTAAGATAGTTACAATGTTGGTGAAATTGCAAATAAAACATTCGCGGCACTGTCTCTACCCAAACTTTAGATAAGTAATTATTTGTTAAGATAAGAGTTAGCGTTACCTACCTCGGTCGATCACAAACTGCGGGCTCATGTTCCTACAGAACAGTGGATTATGATTTACGATTGGTCATGACCCGAGAATGAAAAAACTATTTCCAATTATATTTAGGTACAATCAAGTAATTAACTAACATTTTAGAATATAGATAGATAAACTCTTTTAAAACTAGAAAAAAACAAATTTATCAATTAGTGTCACAATGGGCGATCTTATCGCTCACAGCGATCTCTTCCAGATAACCATACTTGGAGAGGATTGACGAAAAAATCGGACGGTGGTTTTTTGTATACGTATTTAAAAAATAATATTGAATTATCATAATATAACTCATCATATTTTACTGCTGGCAGCATTTGTATGCTAAAAAGCACAATTAAAAATATATTGAAATTGTATAGCAAACTCTATTTGCAAAACTTCGCGAAGTTCGCTTCTGGTGCCGCGCAGAGAACAAATCATGCAAATGCTAGTTTAGTTAAGTCTTCGTTTCTGAATGTATGTTAGTAACTTCATCACACTATTTACCATCTAACTTAGAGTTAGTTGTTTTCAAATTTCGCTAGTATTTGTTCCCCAGGCTAAGATTCCTTTCTGTTTGTCCACAGACATTCCGGCACGGGTTCCCGTTCTCGCCCACGGCGCTGGCATGGGACCCCATACAGAAGCTCCTGGCCATTGGAGACAAAGGAGGCAACATCAGAATGTATCCTTTGTCAATGAATACACAACACACACTGCATTAACACACACGACTATATATTTTGTAGATAAAAGTAGTAGAATTCCAGCTATAGTGTTGGCCGCTGGGGTAATCTAAAGGTAGTTCTAATAGGCCAATTACACTAAGCCTGAGTTTAAACGCAAAACGTCGCATTCGCAAATTATTGCGATATCGCAAAAAGTCATATTCTGAAACGGCCCCATTCGTGAAATGTTGAAGACTTGATTGATACCACAAAAAAAGTCCTTTTTATTAATGATTTTACCATTTTTCCTAATCATATTAAAAGAGGTCCCAAAGGCAAGATCGGTTTCTAAAAAAATTTCTTCGAGATAATATATTTACTGCGAGGGTCGACCGCGTCGCCTCTTACCATCAGATGAGACTGCGTTCAAACACTTACCTTGAACGCTACAAAAAATAATGTTGCCTAATTCTAACTTTCTCATCCCCACTTAGGGCGGCTTGCATAATGAACCTTAAACGTGTTTAGGAGACCTCTTAAATTAGTTTAGCTAATAAATCACGTTTAGCATCTTGCACAACAAAAATTAAGCTCCTAAACGTGTTTAACAAACTGTCAAAATTAAACGCTCCGAATCGGCTATTAATGTCATTTGTCACAATGATCCGGTATTTATATCTTTCCTAAGTATTAAAAAAAAACGCACTTGGATAGCGTTACAACCTAAAATGAGTCTTGGCCCCCATGTAATAAGAGCCGCCTCTTTTAAGCTTATGTTAGGTATTCGGGTTCGCGGTGAAAGAGCCATTTCTCCGACGCATTCGCGGAGCTTAGCTGACTTATCTGGAGACACACTCCTGGAGGAGGGTGCGTTTGTACCAAATAAAAAGGTTTATTTACTGCTCTATACAGCAATAAATCAACTAAAGGGCAGCCTCGAGCCGTCCGGGGAATCTATTATAACTGAATTATGGGAAGCGGAGAAGGTAGCGTAATTTTCCTATAGTAATGTTACGTCAAAAGGATAACTTCATGCGTTTTAACAATAAATTTTTCGAAAAAATATTCAGGGTCTTAATCAAATAGTTTTTTTAACTGGAAGGTAACATACCTTCAAATTAAAGATGTACCTCTACTTATTTACCCTAGCTCTGTGGTTTAGGTAGATTAAATATCTAAAAAAAGTGCCCCTACCCTGGATTTTTTCTAAAGTTAGTCTATTATTACTAAAAATTACCAGCAGAGGGTGTCAGGGGGTTGCTGTGCTGCTGGGGTCGAATCATGTGGAAACATGAAGTCTGTCTAAGATGACTCATCGACAATGTCGTGTAGATTATGCATATCAAAAATCAATATATCACTAATTTATCAGCCACGCAAAAAATAATATGTTTATTGTAATTCAAGGGCTGGGCCCTTGAATTACAATAAACATATTATTTTTCTCGACATTATCAGGTATTTAGTATAGAAACAAGCGACATTTATTAATAAGTCAACAGATCGAGGTGAAAGGGTAATTGCTTTATTATTGTAGGAATTTAACGTCTATGTTATTTACAACCGACACAGAATCACCTGATACAGTCATATAATATGTCATTTGTATGGATGTGCGTATGTGTATGCATTGTTAACTAACTGTTACCCGTGGCTTCGTTCATGGTGGTATTTTATTTGCGTCGGCGCGAGTAGGCAGTTTATTACCGAATCCCGATGGCTGATTTAGTGAAATTATGCGGGCAAAGTTGGGTCGGAAGTTTAGTTTAAATTATATAATCAATGTTTGGTAAAGATAATGGAAAAAATCAAACAAAGTCGCGGAGATTGCATTCGACTCATAAGATAAGCAACAAATTAAGAAAAGTAGGTAATGCAAATTAAGATATGGTTGCTACGTGTGCTTACATATTGATACGCCTTTTATATAACAATGATATAAAAAATTGTGCATTACAAAACTTTAAGGTTTTGTTTGTAGCTTGGTGTTCCTCAGGGCGCTTCTCTAGGACCCATTCTCTTTCTAAACTTCAAAAATGTTCATTCTATTATAGTTCTTTAACCTTATATCTGGGATCCGATTACGTAATTTTTTTGTTATCAATTTCAATCATAACTAATTGAAAACGGGTGGTTGAGAGTGGCTGTTGCAATCTGTTGATTCGTCTTTACAACAGATGTTAAGTAATTACTTTTTCACCCGCGCAATTCCCGGTTTTACGCAAGAACTTTACTTTTTCCCTAGTTAAAACATAGCCCATTTCACTCGGAAATAGTGTAACTTTCTATTAATGTAAGTTTTTTTTACTGATGTTTGATTCATTCGTTCTACTATTGATTGGATTAAAGTAAGAGAGATCCAAGCTTTTACACATATTTTCAACCTTGGTATAAAAGCGAGTTATAGAATCGAAGTCCATAGGGGGACGCCAGTTCGAATTCCATTTCTAAAGAGAAAATGCAATAGCTCAACATTGATCTAACTTTTATAGATGTTCAAAGCGAATTCCTAATACTCTCGGTCTGGACGGAGCTATCTCATTACTTCGAGGGCTTTAACTCGACCGCTGGAGAGATTTACCGTTCTTAAATGCTGCATAAAATGTTTTACGTAGATCAACTGTTACATTATCTACAGTACATTACCTAGAGATTAAGTAGGATCGCTGTAGCTAGCCCGTTTGGATGGATAATAAATTGTGGTATTAGGAAAATATAAGGAATATGGCTAAAGAGAAAATGCAATAGCTCAACATTGATCTAACTTTTATAGATGTTCAAAGCGAATTCCTAATACTCTCGGTCTGGACGGAGCTATCTCATTACTTCGAGGGCTTTAACTCGACCGCTGGAGAGATTTACCGTTCTTAAATGCTGCATAAAATGTTTTACGTAGATCAACTGTTACATTATCTACAGTACATTACCTAGAGATTAAGTAGGATCGCTGTAGCTAGCCCGTTTGGATGGATAATAAATTGTGGTATTAGGAAAATATAAGGAATATGGCGGATAGTTTCAACAAGACTCATCATCATCATCATAAGTAGCTTATTCCAAGCGTTTTCCCTCTTCAGGAGTTCATGCTAGTTTTGAGCTAGGCTAAAACAAATCTGCCTTAAGCTTGAAAGCTTCAGGTAAACAAAACTCTACTTCAGTCGACATTTTCTTTTCCTAACGTACGCCGTTCGTCTCCAATCATATTACCTTTTTCGATTATCCCCAGTAGGCTTGAACGCACCCCAACATTTATGCCGAAGCATATTGTAAAATCGTCCACGAACGCTTCCTCCCCAAACACAAACACCTTTGCGCCTTCCGAACCCCGACCAATTATAAAGTGGTCTCAATTCACCAATTCGAAATTAACAACATGTTAGGTCGGACCCTCGTCAGCCGGCGCGGCTTACGGCCGATCGGTTAGGAACCGATTTAGGGCGCCTTCGGCAATTAGGACCCTCCAGGGGCGCCCCGATATCCCCAACCCTTATAGCATTAGGGTTATGTTACTTCTCTGTGTATGCGAAAATTTAAGCTTTTCTGAAATTGAATTGCTCTCCGTTATTATGTTTGTGTGTATCGACACCTGTATTTACTTATCCGGATTGTATGGGGCTGAAGTCGTTTCGCTAATTGGTCGCCGGCGCCTGTGTGCCTTGTTAGCATTAACGTCATTTATTTACATAAGTTTAGATAATTTTCTCTTGATATTAGAGAATATGGTTATTGGCTATGTGATCGAAGGGAATGCTATAGGCGTAACCGCAGTAAACGAATTTTGAGATGCAGCGGGTAACAGCCAATAGGAACAGTTAGAGATTCAGCAAAAGTCTGCTGACAATTGAAAACAAACATTTCCAGTTGCATTTGTTAAATAGTGAGCAGACAGAGCAGTGGCTATCCAAAAAGTGGCTTTAACTGTCTATTAAAGCCTCCAGCCGGCCATGTTTAAACACTGCGGAAGCGCCGTTTTATCCGGCCGGATTTAATTACCGACCGACCGGATTCACGCTATTTAATTTGAGAGGGAGTGGATAGCGGGCTTTATATCGTCCATGGAGTACACAGCTTATAAACGGGTACAGGGACAGCGCACTGAGTAGACTAATCAAAACCACATTCTAGTAATTGTGTCCAAATAAGTAGAATAGAAGAAAATTAAACACAAAAGAAACGCAACACAGTAAAACCAAACACACTCAGTATACAAGCTCCGTCTATTGGTAGTTACGGACGTTTCCTCACAGACATACACAGAGAGCACGGTCATAGTGGAACCTGGCATACAGTCAGTTTCTGGAATGTTTGTTAACTTTGACAGCAGTTTAATTCTATCGTTATCTCTGTTTGGCAATAAGCAAATGACAAGGACAGCAATAGATTTAATCTGATGTCTAAGTTAACTAACGTTCCAGAAACCGGCCAAGAGTCTGTCATAGATTTGCAAATTGTGACGGTACCGTATTAACGAAAACCGTGTCTGTGTGGTTTATTCGAGCTTGGCAATGACCGAGTGAAATTTCTATAAGTGAAGATTCACCTGTGTGAGGTGCGGTATTACGCCTCTGTAGTCTGCCTCCTCGCCGGTAGGACCACTGTGGCGTTAACAGGCGGGTTTATAGGTTTGTTTACAATGCATTGATTGTTTTATCCGCATGACAATCCACCTTCTATCCTGCTGGAAATTCGTATGTTAAATATGTAAAAAGGTTTTTACTGTCGATTGGTGTTTACTTTTTATGGTTTCGATCGGATATAAAAAATAATGATACCTTCCACTTTTTGAACATACCACAGGCTAATGACATTGCAAACAGTCGTAACCATTAATTTAAATAAAGCTTGGCTTGTTGAGTTTGTGTTGTGGTTGGAAAGTGGTTCATTATAACGTATAATTTATTAAAAAAACACTCGGAGTGATTTATTTATTTATATATTTATCATTTACCTTTGCAGCTCCGTGACATGTTGTAGAAAATGGGTTTTGCGTTAGCGCTAATAATGATATAGCAAGAAGTAATATGGAAAATTACAAATCCGATAACTAACAATGAATCATAAAGTTGGGACAGTGTCGTGTAGAACGGAGAGCGCAGTTCCAAAGTTGGAAGCTCTGTCCCGGGACACTCCGTACCCGATTCCATCTTAACGTTCCGTTTTGTGCTAACTCCTCTCTGCAACTACCATCATTTGGCAAAGATTATAGAAACGACGCCGTATTCCATATCACGAGTTCATTTAATATTAACGACCGAATTCCATAAATCTAAATTTGGTTGATTCGGCAGCTTGACTTGAATTCGCCGAGTAATCGAGGCTTACACTCGACGGGCTATCATGCTAAATTCAAACTTAAAGACAGTTTTATATTGGGTTCATTTTATATTTAACCAGTTGGTGCAAACAGCCCCTAGTCCAGCTAAAAGCATCAAACACGCAAATACACCAAACCCAAAAACGCATAATTCAATTTTGAAATACTATATCCTCACCAAAAACAGTGCGTATTTTCTCACAAAGAATATTGCAGTGCAAGAATTTTCCGCACTCCCATATAATACTGTGATAGTTTGCATTGCTGATCGCTTACGATCTGGCCCTGTTCCAGCTCGGCCAGCCCAGGGAGGCAATCACGCCACCTACCGACCCACAACAGTTACAACACTACTGTCACACCCTGGACACTTCACACAAATAAGGTTACTTGACAACTCTAGACTACTGCCAAATATACTACGCGACCAAAACAAAAGACAACCCGCCACCTAGGTACAAGTCAAGAGTGACTAGGTATCTCCTAGGCAGACGTGCTTCACCTTCGGCCACATCGTCGCTTTTCATCTGGTGAGATTGTGGTCAATCGCTCGTCTAGTAAGATATTAAAAACAAATTGTGTAAAGTGTCGTGCAAACCGCTTATTACATCTGGGCGTGTAGTATTGACTGTCCTCCCGATTGTCCGCCCGATTGCGGGTAGCGGTGCGGGGTGGAGAGTGGCCATTTTGTATGTAGGACTACACATTTATATCCTCTGTACTACTGTGAAGTTCGTTACCAAGTTCTATGTGCACTTGGTCTGGAGGCTTCTTGTTTCCAGTTTAAGTTTAATTCAGTTAGGGACAACTGCACTTTGGATCTTGTCTTAGTTTTACAAGTGGGAGTTGAGACTATTTCATAACTGCACTCAGATGGTAGATGTTGGTAATAAAACCAAGTGTAGTGGTAACTATTTCATACATATTATAATGTTGAATGTTTAAAACGACTCTAACGCTCGGTTTCTGGAACGTTTTGACAACGCATTAAATCTATTGCTGTCCTTTTCATTTATTTAGTGCCACTGACAGTTTTTGAGGGTAAATTGTACAGACTTATTTTCTTGGATTACTTTATGCAATCAGTGAGGGTAGTTTTGACTCGTATTGCCGCTCGCTGGTTAACTGACGGTTCTTAACCTACGCCGGAGCTGTGAAGCACGCTTGCTTACAGCAATATACAAATCGATCTAATACCGCATATTGCAGGGCTCTCGTCGGTGGTTTGTGCTACTAAAATAACAATCGAACCCTTCCGCGTGGAACATTTCTAATCGAGGACCTGAGCTGGGAATCGGTGAGTAGGCTTGCGTTCATTACTCCCCACTGAGCTATTCAAGTTTTCTTAAAGTTGTTTGTATTGCATACATAAAATCAAAGGCTCCTTGGACTCGTGGAGGAATATTATAATACAACACCTTTTTTGTGTACAACTAGCAGTTTTCAATTCTATACAGAAACGATCGAAACTACAAAAAGCACTTGATTCTATAGCATAAACTTATTGTTTTTTATTTTTTATCTCAATATAATTTTATCGAACACTTAGAACCTATATTTTACATATACAATTCCCGTTTATAACAAGAAATTACGCAAACAAACGAAACCGCTCAGGGTGTAGCAATAAAGAGTTCCCTCGCTGGAGTGTTGCCAGCAATAGCACTGAGCCGGGGCTCCCGGCGCTGCCACGACAGTGACGTGGACGAATGGCCGAAATCAGATCCTCAACTAAGCTACCTGCCACGAATAAATCTTATTATTTTTTGAACTGGCATTTTCTCCGTTTCTTTTTACTCAATCTTATAAATATTGGTAACTTTTTAATTGGATAGTGAATAGGCGTTATCACTCTACCATCAGGTGAGACTACAAATGATTGCCTATTCGAAAGAAATAAAAAGGAATTCAAAAGTCATCATCATAGATGGATAGATAAACTCTTTATTGAAACTTCACAGAACAAAGAAAACTTAAAAAAAAAGAGTGTGTGTACTTATGTACACGCGTTAGAAGTTATACTTGTTGTGCAAGCAATTTTTTTCGTTGTCTATACTGTCGACACTTCTCAGAGTTAGTTTTTTTTTTCACTACCTCCTGATTTGCAGATTTTTTTCGTGAATAATATTTTTTACAGTATTGTGCATTTCTTTGAATAATATCTTCAGACATCTCGGAAACTAAAACAGAAATTGAAATTTAATCATGTAGTATTATTAGTTTCAGAGAAACCTGCAAAAGATCATAGGTAGATAGATACGAATTAGTATAGAAAATTATTTATATTGTTCTATTTAAGTTTATTTAAATTTTAAATTTATTTATCAAAATTTATTTAAGTTTATTTATGAGAATTTATTTTTGATTATTTCAAGTACTACTTTAATAGATTGAAAATATATGTTTATATAAATATATCATGTTAAGCTCAGTGCTCGTTATTTTTAGAGTTATTTAATAAAATTTGTTTGTTTTAATAAAAAATAATAAAAAGTTATACTTCTTTGGCATATGAAAAAAAAAAAACTAAAATGCAGTAGTGATTAACGATAAATATTAAAAAAAGCAAGAAGCAAGTATTATATAACTTAATTTTTTTACTTTTTTTTCACAATTTCACAGTAAACACAATACCGGTTTGTCTCATGAAATTAACTGAGCAGAGAAATTTCTGTTGAAATTTTTCTTGAATTTTCTTTGCTATAAACCTCACGGAGCCCGATACCTTTCCAACGAATGCAAAACCGTGGAAATCGGTTCGTGCGTTCTAGAGTTATAGCGTCAGGAAGGAAAAAAAAAATCACTCTCATCATTTTTCTCCATCGCGCCAAAAGAAGTATAACTTCAAAAATAATTGAAATATCAATAAATCAAATTTTAACGAATAGTTAAGATCAAAGATAAAATAAACATTCAGCATTTAAGGTTAATATAAACAAGTATAGAAATTTTTAAAAATAAAAAAAACTTAAAAAAAAAAAACTTATTAAAAATTCACTCTCATCATTTTTCTCCATCGCGCCAAAAGAAGTATAACTTCAAAAACGGATAGTTCCGGAGTCGAAGATTGTATTTTTTTATGTTCACGTCAAATGATTCAATAACTATCACCCAAGGTGGTAAAACAATAAAGCCCCTGCTGGAGTGTTGCCAGAGCAATAAAAGGCGCTGCAGTGTTGGCAGCGCGTCGGCTATGGACGTCAACAAACGACTCCACCGCGCTGCCTGGCGCGAGCCAGCTGCTCTTTGTCTGTTACCTACCTTCTTTAGGTCATTGTCTGTCTTTGAATTGTGAAAATGTAGTAAAAAAATTTAGAAAAGTGTAGTAAGTGTTAATTTTGGGATAAGCTTTTGGAACGAAACGTAATTTACAGTTTTAAAATCGTAAATTGGAGGTTGAATATTCAAACCTCTAACTTCATGTTGAACAAGTATGATAAAAAACAGCAAGATACTGCTAATAAGTTTTTACCCAACTAACATTGTTGTTTGTCCTTGATGACTTATATGTCAATAAGCTTACTTTAACTTTTGAAATTTTAAAGTGTTACAAACTGGACACACAAAAATGTACATTACGGATATAGTTCTAGTGTGCGTAAATTTGAAATCTCTCAGTCACGGCGCGCACATCGAGACATTTATCTGCTTGTACGTCCTGTTAATATGCCTTATGCTGCGAGATCACCTTGGAATGGAATTTAATATCTATATCCAATTATCTTTCCCTAAAGACGTAAATTTAGCAGACATTTCCATTATGACACAAGCTAATTGTCTTCAAACTTCTCAGTCTCAGCTTATTCAAAGTCGCAAGCTTGACATTATAAACGAATTTTTGTTGAACGCTTCCTAATTGTACAAGTTGAGTTAACTTGAGTTTGCTGTTTCCCTGTGTTTCTGTTCAGCGCCTGTGTTCCCTATGTTACTGTAGCTGATACCTTGTACATTGTATATTAGCACAAGCTATTGTGTGAACACTCCTTTATACACGTTCGAGTCGTCATTTGTACTTCATACATAATGGTTAGTCAGTAACGAAGCTCACGCTTTTTGTTCTCTATGACTTTAATAAGAAATAAACTAAAATAAATGAGAGCTAATGGTCGTGTCCGTTACTGAAGAAAACATAATGCTTTAATTCATTTAGATCACAGCTTTTTGATATCTAAGTTCGCATAATACCAGCACCTCAAGTTTGCTAGCTATCGAGCTCGGTTATCGCTGCAAATTGCTGTCTGAATTTTTGTCAAGTTCCAAAAAAAACTGTCATAATCGGTGCCTTTGACAGCGATTTGCACCTATATCGCATTTCAATAGCTAACAGGATATAGATCCAATAGCTTGATTCCGTAAAGAGTGCGGTTGAGTTCATAAATTCAATACTAAATATACCTAAACTGTGACTTGTGATTGCCAAGACAACTGTCAAATCCATACAAAATTGATGAACTCAACGAATATTTCAATACCACTTTTTACAATATAAGTTAGCAGGTCGAAGCGAGGGGGCTCCTAGCACTAGAACAACTTTACAAGCCACTTCTGATTTAATACAGTTAGCATACCTAGTAGTGAATATACTAGTTTGTACGTTGAATGTAGTTGAAGCTTCAATACTGCGTTACCCTGTATCACTCGGGTTCACCTGTAGTGCTCAAAAGGCGCTTTGATCCGGACTCTTGTCTTTGAAATTCTACCTCCACTCCTATTACTCATGCTCCTATTTACAATAACGGTTTGACGTATCCATGGGAACGCCAGTATTCAGCTAGGCGGGAGTTGTCGAGAGATGTCGCGATTCGAATTCCCCAATTTTCGGGTACGATGAACGTCACAGAAATTGCTACTTAATTGAGTTAAAATGAAAGGCATTGTAATTAAAACTTCTAAATGAAGTATTATTTGAAGTGAAGACAGATTCTGAACCCCGCTGGGTGCTTCCACTAAACCTCAAGTTTTATAATTGAGTAAACCTCACACTAAACCTCAAGTTTTATAATTGAGTAAACCTCACACTAAACCTCAAGTTTTATAATTGAGTAAACCTCACACTAAACCTCAAGTTTTATAATTGAGTTTATAATTTTACTAATACTTTTCTTTCCTTTCTAAAATATTTTTTTCTCGAAGTTGTAAGTATATTAAAGCTTTTGACATAAAACACGACGAATATTCGGAGATTTGTTAAGTAATATAAACACAGCAGGTTAGCAATTTCCTATAGAGATTTGGTACGAGCATTTTTGTTCGCAATAAGAAGATATTATCGTAAAATCTTTATATAAACCGTACGTGGGTAAGGATTCTTTTTCCGCACGTGACTTTTACGTGAAATCACAGATTTCGTGAGCGTATTCTTTATGTCTTACCTATTTATGGGATTTATAACGCCACGTTGACTTAAATTTTGATATTTTTGTAATATTCCGATGTCTTTACGCGTCTCTACTTAGGTAGCGCTTCGTGCCGCTACTGTACCTACAATTACAATAACTAAACCAACAGAAAAACAGTATTTTTCACAATTCACTAACCGACTGAGCTAAAAAAAATCTTACTTACTATAATGCCTTATATTGAAATTGTATGAGGTTTATTGTATCCTATTTGCTAATTTTGTGAAGCAAAACTACAAAGATGATTTGGAAGTTTTTTTTCTGATCATAATTATGATGTACGAATCAATTTGACGGATAACACTCGATAGACGTTATCTATAAAAGTTGTTTCGTAGAATAGAGCTCGGGAGAGTACAGTTGTGTATGCCTTGCTCTGATTACTTAGGGTATAATGAAATAAAGTATTATAAATTTAACGAAAACTTCGACTTTTCGTATATTTAGCGAAGTGGCTAAAGTAACTCGCCCCTATTAAAAGCCCACCTCTCCTAACGGCCAATATTTAACTTTCAATATCCAAAAACGCCAGTCTAAATCTTTTTCCTCGTTCGTTTGCGAAAATATAACTTTTTTCCAAGCTTTTCCGAGAATATCTCAAGTCTTTTTAATATTTCATCCCCGTTAATTAATACGCCTGACTTGGCTCGGCTTACAATATTTTTTTGTTCGATGAAGATGGAGAAAGTACGTTTAACATTTTATTTTTAACACCAAGTGGACTTAGGGGTTTATTAAATGGGTACTCGGTCAGTTTCCTGATAAATGGAAAGCGAGATTAGATCTCGCAACAATTTACATTAACTAACCGCCACACTCTACGCGTTCATTATTATCGCATAGCTACTGTCAAATTCTGATAAACTAGTTTTTTTTTTTAATGTGGGTTTCATCATTATTTTACATACCACATTATTAACGTAATTATTTAACGTAACTTATTGATGTTAGTTTATATTATACGATAGTCCTCATCATCATAGAATAGAATGCCATAACAAGCGGTTGCTAGCTGTTTGCATCCAGCGGCCACCTTGTGGGAGCTCTTCCGGTCTCTGGTCGCCGCTCGAGAACCTTTCTTCGCCGACGGTTATCGGTTCTACGAGTCACGTGGCTTGCCCACTGCCACTTCAACTTGCTAATTCTTAGAGCTATGTCAGTAAGTTTTGTTCTACTGCGGATTATACTCATACGATAGTGCTTGACCACAACCTCACCTGATGTTAGGTGGCGATGTGGTCGAGGGTGTTGAACACGCTACCTTTACACGGAACAGCCCAAAACGTAATCACCAATAGGCTTCCGTCAGCGAATAAAATTAAACAATAAACAAAAAAAATAGTTAAATAAAATATTTATCAAGCTTGTATTCAAAGGGGAAATTATAAAGTAAAAAAGTTTCTTTGTTTCCCAAAGATTACGGTAATAATCCGAGTCGCGCTTGACCGAGGCTTCCCCTTGAAGATTTATAATTCCCGGGCTCCGGGAAAGTTTCTTGATTTATGGACAAAGGGAAAAACTGCCAAACTGTGCTTTCATCAGCGCCACTGGAGCAAGTTATTGAAGACCAGGACCGTTCACATTCATTAAAAAGTCATTTAACTCATTTAGACTTGTTGACTTTCATTTTGGAAGATTTTAATCGCTTTAACATTGTGAAAACGTTATTAAATGTTGTATATAAACAGCTATTATTAGATCATTATTTACAGTTTAATACAGAAAGTAGACATAATTTACAAATCTCTATTTTTTCTTTTTCAATTAGATTTTTTTTCGGTGGTTTGTGTAGTAAAATTACATTTTGATAAAAAAGTAAAGCATTCCTATTCGTGGGTTTTCCCTAATTTTCTTCTTGTATTATAGTTTCGTAGTTTGTAATCTGAAACAAAAATGTTGAACTTCAGGAGTTTTTAATTCGGTATACAGAGGTACCAACTCTACGTTCCAATTTATTTTTCATTGCCTTACGTTACTGCAATTAAATCGTAAAAATAAACATTAAATTATCGAGTGAAATTAAATTTTAATGTTACTCAGTAAAGGTCCAGTCAGGCCTTTGTTTAACAGGAACAATTATAAATCAACGAGCGCTGAATTTATTCAATCAAAACCTTATTCATCGTTCATTTAATATTTTTGCGAATGTCACCGTTTAGACCGGGAGCCTGCGACTTTGAACATGATAGTGACATGCGACATAACAGGCATATTATAAACATTTTACGGAGAACCCTAGTTCATCATAATCAACTCATATCGTCCCACTGCTGAACATGGGTCTCCCCTTACTTTTTTAAGGAGGGCTAGGCAATAATCCACCACGGTTCCCCGCTCCGGATTTATGGATAACATACTTACCTCCGAAATAATTCTCAGGTAGGTTATATATGGGTTTCCTCGCGATGTTTTCCTTCACCGAAAAGCGAGTGATATTTACGTACTTATGCTTTTACATAAACAAATTGGTACGTACCCGCACTGGGATGAACTCACTACTTTCTCCTTGAAAGGCAGACGTTCTCCCACTAGGCTACCACAGCTTCCCTTTTTTTCAATAATCCGTGGTCTATTTCTATTGCTGGCATTTCAATTTGCTTAATTCCTTTCATTTCAAAACGATGGTTTTGAAATAACGTATAAGTCGAAAAAAAACTATTCTATTCTATTCTAACAATCTTATAAGTACTGGTCAAGAACTGATTTTTTATTGGTTTTATTGAACACTCATTTTTTTTTCTCCGTAAATTCCATGCAGCTAACTCTCCGCCTATCTGATGAAATTATGAAGCCTTCAATTTCAACGTACAATTCAAATATTTACATAAGAATATGACAGCTCTATCCCTTTTATCAAATGGCGCCTCTCGGGTACGTTATTAGCCACCCCTTCTCATTAGGCACGGGGCCAGACTTGTTTTAGAGCGCCGGGGTCTTATTTAATTTGACTATTTTCGATGGCCTTTAGGGAATCCCATTTGCGGTCGGCCCTTATTTGTCAATTTTTGGACCTTTTTGTTAGATACAAATTAAATGTGTTCTTGTTAAAATGTATAAATAACCATACCTACCATGGAAAAACGACCCTCATTCCCCAATGAGGGTCGTTTTTCCAGGCTGTCGGGTAAAAATGGAAGAAAATTGTAAAAATTCAGCAGTCGAGCGCAGTGCAGTGCCGCGCAGGATTATGCAATGCAAAGTTCTGGATGGCACTGTAACTGTTATGGGCAGGCGTAGCGCTTACCATCAGGTGAACGACTTGCTCGTCTCGTCACTCAACGAATAAAAAAAAAAACAGTAGAGTATTTTTAAAGAGTCCATATATTTATTAGTTTTATTATAAACTAGCTGTGCCCTGCCACGCTTCGCTATGGCACATTCGCTTATATGTCACTGATGAAAAAAATAGATAAAAACAATCCTTGACGCGGATTATATATCATGCTAAAATTTCAGCTCAATCGGTGCAGAACTTTTTGAGTTTTTGAAGCGTACACAAACCAACATAACATTTATATATATAGATGTACCTTACGCTTCCCCTAACATCGCCTTTCTGACGATATTTCTCATTAACATAAAAACATTGCCAAGAGCTCTACAAATTACACCGGGATATTCGAGAGAGTTTCGAATCAACGTAGAGCACTCGGGAACTCTACCTAGAGTATCCAGAGCAAACACGCAGAGCATCTAGAGTACGTCGCCGAGTGTATTTGCTAATTAACCAACAGTGTGTACCGACAGCGTAGTTTACGTCGCGCAAGGGTTGATACCACATCGCTCTTAATTATTGTACTAGTGATGCCTTTTGAACTTGTTTTTTCATCCGCATAATTTCCGTGTTCCCAGAGGAATTCTGCATTTTCCTAGAACATAACATACAGCACCCTGGAATCATGTAGCTTCCTATTAAAGAAAGAGTTTTCAAAAACTTGGCAGTAATTCGGAAGATCACTTCCTACAATCTTACTCCATCACAAACTTGGCCTCTTAATAATATTAGCGTATATTGCGTAAATGTAGATATATTTATAAACTATGTCGATTCGAGAATTTAAGGAAACTTAGCAACTGTATGTACAATTTTCCACTTCGACTTTGTTTTTCTTTCTTGTATCTAGTTAAGTACATTTTAGTTCCAACGATTGATACTAGATGGCGCCGTGCCGTGACCTTCCTATATCGCGGTGACAACATTCTCCGCTAGCCCGATGTAGGAAAGTTTGCGTTTTTTTTAAATACTGCGTTACTTAGGCATATGTAGTTTAATTTCTATCCTCAGTGAACTCTGCCTTGTTTTGAGTACTTTTGGATATCTTCTTGTTCAGTTACAGTAAAACGATCAATGTTCGGTAGATAGCGAACGCTCGCATCCCCGCATGTATTCCCTCGTCCCTACACACATCGCTATATACACCTCGGCTGTTTGTCCAGACCGGTACAAACAAACAGACAGCGATACCTGCGCTGTAGGTGGATTGTAATTAATTTCACAAATGTCATTCACAGTTGTATTCTATACATGGAATGGTTATATGTTAGTGGAATTATTTCGGAGGTAGGTATGTTATCCACCAATCCGGACTGGGCCCCCGTGGTGGATTATGGCCTAATCTTCCTCACGAAAGTGAGGAGAGACCCGTGCCCAGCAGTGGGACGTTATGGGTTGTTGATGGTGGTTGGATGATGCCCGCAGACAGTGTAAAATCCAAAATGTATTTTTTTATGTTACTGTATAATGGAACAAGAAAGTCGTTCACCTGATGGTAAGCGCCTTGCATGTCCACAACAACTACAGTGCCACCCAGAACTTTCCTTTGCATAAATATGCGAGGTACTGCACTGTGTTGGTCACGCTAAATTGGTTCTAAAGTCTCATATTATGCGCTGCAATTTCATTTGCCTTTAAAAAAAAGTAATTACAAATCGGTTGATTAATGACGGAGTTCAGAGGTAACATACATTAAAAAAATACAACCGAATTAAAAACCTCTTCCTTCTTTGTAGTCATGTTAAAAACAAGTTTAAAACCAGTCTAACCTAAAAACAAACCAGAAACCAAATAAGTATCTTTACAACCTGCTCTAAAAATATAGAATACCTCACCTTCGCGTATTCTATAAATCAAGTAAACATTCATAAAGACCTCAAGCTATTTCTAAAGACACACATCCATTACGGGGAACCTGGATTCCCTCCCCAGCTTTATTATTTCACCTAGAAATGTTAAGTTACGTCTGGCGGGATCTCTCGCGAGTAATAACCGGCAATATTCCTCCCACCTCCAATATGGCGGATCTATTTTCCCGCCGTTCCTAACGATGACAGACGGTCTGATAACAATGCGATATTTATCTGAATTCCTTTTCTAGACTTTATTTTACGCAGAAATTATGGCATTTTTCGTTGCTCTCTTTGTGGGAAGATTAATTTTCTATTTTAGTAACACGCGTCGGTGGCTGAATATAATTCACCTTTCAAACAAAACACACACACACACACGCACAAACACACACGTAAAAGTTATAACAATCCGTCGTTTTTGCGTCAGGGGTTAAAATCGTAAAAAAACGAACGCAGAAACGTAAAAACAAAAGACTGTTTCCAAATTTATTATACTTTCTAATCCTCTCTGAATTTATTGCCTTCGTTGTAATCTCGTAACTTGTTTACCATGGATGGATGGATGGATGGATGGATGGATCGGCTGGGGCTTTCTCAAATTGCCAATTTTCGTGGCTCTTCTGGCCAAAGTGATTATAAGATCGCTTAGCGACTTCTGAAAGTTAAGATGGATTTATTTATTCATCAAAGAAAGCTCAGAACTCACCGGGCTTCAGCACCGGGCTCAGCGCACTGCAGTGCCGCGCAGGATTATGCAATGCAGTGTTCTGGGTGGCACTGTAACTGTTATGGGCACGCGCAGCGCTTACCATCAAGTGAACGACTTGCACGTCTCGTCACTCAGTCAAATAAAAAAAAAGTGGGATCGTTTACTGGTTCGAATGTTTTGTTGAATTTGTGAACTGTTGGCCCCGCCCGGTTGTTTAGTTAAGCAAACGAGGTTGTTATGATATCCGGGCGGCGCGGCGGCGGCGTGATTAATTCGCCGTCGGATGAAGATGACGCTCGCAATGAAGATGGATTCCTTCCTTCTCCCAACTTATAGGCGCGAATCTGTTCCCTTTTCCAATGTGTAATGTATTAATGGAAGAGCTACAAGTAACTCGTTTATCTCGGCTGTCTCGGTAATGATTTGGGTGAGATGAGATGTTTATGAATTTGAAGCATTTCCCCGCGAACGGGAAAGGTAATTGGGGCGAGTTGTTTGTTAGGTTATGGGGAGCTATTGGCGGCGAGTGTTCAATCGTGTAACTAAAAAAGCTATCCGCTCACCGTAGTGCAGTCAAAAGTCATTGCACATTTCTACCTTTTAATTTAATATTATAAATTAAAAAGTTTGTGTGTACGATGATTGTCCTTTTTTCACGCTGCAACAGTTGAACGGGTTTTGATGAAATTTAATATACAGAAGCTTTGAGCCCTGAAATAACACAAAAAACTTTTTATACCGTGAATATCAACCCGTGAAACTCCGAAGCGCAGCTAGTCTTCAGTATTTTCAGTAAATGTTTTTTACTGTCCATCCAAAGGTTGTCTGGAAGAAATCGCTTTCAGCGATAAGACCGCCCATTGTACTACCCTTGTTTACCTATTGTAATTCTTCTGTACTGTGTTTATTTTTGTTTCTGGTGTACAATAAAAAGTTTTTCTATTCTATTCTGTTTTCAAAACAATAATCAATTACATATGCCTCAATTGTGCACTAGTCTTGAAATTCACCCCTTTATTTACGCTTCGGAAACAAAATTACATCGTTAATTTTGCTCATTCCTAAGTAATTACCGTTTTGCTTTAAATCCAGCGTCGGGGCGACTGCTTCGCTCGTGGCGCGTACAAACTGTAGATCAAGAGGCGACAGTTTTGCGGGTAGTTTGCGGTGTTTGCTCCCTCTCGTAGACTGTAAGCTACCTATTAACTGCGACTGCAGTTTCCATTTCAGTTGTAATTCGTACCTAATTGTGTAGTAGGTAAGAACACTTTTTAGTTGTATCACGGTTCCTATTATCTGAGTTTATTATGTAGATAGAAACGTTTCATACATAGACCCTGCCCCGAACTAGGATTCACTGTATCTAGGGAATCAGGGACTATATGATGGTCCTACAAGCACCCAGACTCATACCCGTGTTTCACTCAAATGTATGCCCTTTAATTAATTAAAACAACACCGCCAGAAAATAACACTCCAATACTTCATCGTATAATATTATTTGTAATTGTTCGTCCGATATTTCCTTAACCCGACGCGTACAGACTAGGCGGGCCGGGCGTGGACGCGCACGTGCGTCACGAGGCGTGCGAGGCCGTGCTGCACGCCAAGTTCCTCATCAACGAGGGAGCCCTGGTCACCGCCACCGCGGACGACCAGCTGCACCTGTGGACCTTCCGCCAGAAGTCGCCGCAGCGGCTGCACTCGCTCAAGTTCCAGAGGGAGAGGTATGTTTGGAACTCTTTGTTTTTCCTTCATCCTGAAAACTATAGCTAGGAACAAGAGTAATTATAAATGTTACAGCTGCACTTACGCTTCAAACCAGCCCATATAGGCGGTGCTTTTGACTCCTTTTAAGGTCTTCGCAGACGGAAGGCGGTCACGCATTTAAGCGTTCTGCGTTTGCGTTAATTTCCTTAGTACAGAGCCTCACGATCTAACGGGTTAACGGTATACGGATGCGAAACGCCTTCTGTCTATGAAGTTCCTTACGAATTTCACATGGTTACTGAGGGTGGAACTTCTTCCTTGATCTCGTAACCTAGACCTTGCTCCACTATAAACGTGGGTACCTTAAAGGGTGGTCAATCGTGATGCAATCTTACTCTGCCGTTCGTTTGTTTGGCGAATGAGGCAGTATCAGAGTTTGTCAGAGTGTGTCAGGTCTAGTGTCAGAGAGTCAGCCTGAGAGCATCTGACGTGGCTCTCTCAAGACTCTCCCGTGACATTGGTTAATTTCATCTCCCCCCCTTACGAATACCTCGCAACCTTTGCTCGGGGACGGGAAATTTATTCTAAGGGTCGTTATTTTTCCTTACCATTTCGATTTGTGCTATTAAAACGGTGATCATTTAATATGATTGACATTAACGCCGCGCTTCACGGACTTTATCATACTCCTGAGTCCTCGGCGATTATTATTATGTCGTAATTATTTTATTGGCATTATTAGTGTTTTCTTTGCCTTCATTTTTATTAACCTCTGTCATTAAATGGTACAAAGTAATTTGTGATAACGTCAAAGCTGAAGAAAGAATAAAATAAATCTATTCACACTTTATCCCCGGTCCAAAGCGCCGATTTGTATAGTCAATAATTTTAGTACAAAGTTGTAATAATTGACATACTATTTAGACACAGAAATTGTTTTGCCCCGCAAAAATCTGCTTCAAAGCCTATTTCGAAACGGTTCTCATCCGAAACTTCAAATTTTCCAATTATCCAAACCCTAGCACTCAAAATTATAAATTCCCTCCGCGACGGCGAATCAAGGGGCCCCAGTGGCCCCGGGGCAGGTTGCCCAGGCCGCGCCGATTTGTATAATTTGCACAAATTGTAGCTCGCATTTATTAAATTAGCTATTTGTATACTGAGTCGAATTTGTACGCGGGCGGAAGCCAATAATGGTGCTAGAAACCACTATTTACCTGAGGGGCGGGAAGTGGGGGTGTTGAACTAGGCAATGCAGAAGAATTGCTAATGGGGTTGTAAAAATGCTTTATCAGGCTAAACGCCCTACAGTGTTGTTGATAGATGAGGAAATAAAAAGTTATATGAAGGTGTTGCAACGTTTAAATTGTTATTTCAAGTTGTTAAAGTCTTAAACATATCGGTCGAAAAATAAGCGTTTCACCTGTTACGAGTATCTAGAAGACTTGCCTATCCTCAATCATTTCAGCGTGGAAAGGATAAAATAACAATAGACGAAACGAGCAATTGAGTAGGACTCTTTACATGATTCTGTGGTTCTTAATAGTAACTATCGGGGAGGCACCTGTGAACAGGTTACTTGTCGGCATACATCATCGTCGACCGCATCATCGCTTAACATATAAGATGATCAAAAGTAAGCATAGTTGTTGTAAAAAATACTATTTAATCTTGCTAGAAAATATCGCCAAAAAAGGAATAAATGCCAACTCTTTTCGCCGAAAAAAGACCCCTTAGTACAGTACGTAAAGCTAAACATGTCCTAACTTTAAATTAGGGTTAAAGTACACGAAATGCTTGAATATTGCATAGAAACGGACTACATTAAGGACTCCTAAATTCCCTTGTCCTCTTCGTCATAGAGCGAGTCGTTAGGCAGCCCTGCCTCGTCCCGCTCGTTATAAATCATAGTCATTGTGGCGCTCGTCATTATTACTCTGTTTAATTCATCACTCAGCCTAGGACTCCATTATGTAACTCGAAACGTACACTTCATTAACAGTAGCTTATGTTGGCTGGATCGATTAGTCTAGAGATATTGTAGTCATCAATTCAGTTTGTTTTGACCTTTTTGATTTCATATTTGGGTGTCTTACCGATTTGTAAATTGGTATTTCTTTGCATTTACGCAACAAATAAAAGCTTCTTAGAAGAAGAAAAAAGCACACGGATGGCTTTTCTTTTATTAAAAATTAGGAATTAATTAATTAGAATTAGAAAATAAAAAAATAAAAAATTTAGAATTAGGCGCTACTTTGTGGAAATCCATATTCAACAAGAAAAAAAGGAAATATATAGTTTTAATCGTAACTTACATTCATGTGACAACTTAGGCGGAATTAAAACTATATATTTCCACTTTTCCTTGTTTTTAGGATTAATTTATTTTCAATTCAATTCCCTTTTTATAATTTAATTGTTAAAAGAGGGAGAGTTATTTAGTTTTCTTTATCTAAATGTGAGGTTGAAGGTCTCGTACGTAACTACTGCCAGATTGCTTTTGGAACATATAATTATTTAAAAAAAAATCTCCGCTTGGCATTGTTTCATACTCTAAATAAGTACTAAGCTTGGAACCTCAAGACTGATCTAATTGGAATGTTCTAGAATTTATTGTAAAAAAAATCTCTTCCATTACCGTAATGCTTACAGACTTCAAACGCGTAATCGCTTCAACGTGTGTTGTACGAACATGACTTACTGCTAAAGTGGTATACGTTGCCAAACTCTACGGTTGCCATGGAAGCGCTCTTGTTTGGCGCCTGAGGCGCCTCACCTCACAGACGCATTGATTTCCACTGTGGATTCATTGCCACCGGCGCACATTCACTGCTTTCAATTGTAAACATCATTGTGTGAAAATCCAATTATACCGTGTGCTTTGTTCGTTTTGAAATGAGAGATACAAAGGGTGTTGTGTCTACGTTTATTTGTGAAGTCAGGCTTTATACTTGAAAAGTGATAAACAATATCCATTTTTGTCAAAATTGTGGCTGAAGCTAAAACGTTTTCCACGCAAAGTTTAGAGGACTAATAATGATAACAGAAAAATTTTTACTTCAGTGCGTTTTTTTTATGAATTTTTAATTAACGAACCATTCTAAATCTAGACATCCTATAAATGTGAACGTATATTCAAAGCCTTTTAATATAATCAGCAACGTTTTAAATGTTACAATATGACCTTTGCCAGTTATTTATTTTGATATCACACCAGTGAGTTGTAATTACCACCTGAGTCGCAATGAAACCGATTGAAAGGCAGGAGCGAACTTGGCGACTAAACTAACGGCTCAGGTAAACTTTGCTCCTATTATAGGGGGTAATGGACTAGAAGCCACGACTTGGGTACACTAGAATAAATTACTTTGAAGTACTTGTGCATCTAGGTTTTTCTAACTAAAGTATTCAAATATTCTGTAATGTACCTGGTTGTAATTTTATAAGCTGTGTTATAGCTTAACCATGATAAGTTTTACGAGTATTTTTAGTGGGTACGGTCTGAATAACATAATAAAAAGAAGAAAAATTGGAAATATATAGCTTTAAATCCGCTGATAAGTTGTCAGATGAATGTAAGATAAGGTCATTAGTTGATTGCTTCCGCAATCCTATCTTATATTCATTTGACAACTTGGCGGATTTTAAGCTATTTGTTTTCACTTCTTCTTGTTGAAAATGGATTTCTGTAAAGTAATACCTGATTCGTAAAACCAAATAACCAATATTCAAATTATTTGAACGCTTCACTCTCTTAGATTTCTCGATAGATTGTCGTGAGTCATCTTATCGTGGTTTATCTATTAAATTTAAGCAAATTGGTAACCGTATTTTCCCTGCTCAATTTTTTTTTAGTTCTTTCACCCATATCGGGTTGCGTTTACAGCTCGCTTGATGTTAAACGATGATGCGGTCTAACATAAAATATGCTCATTTAGAAAGGTGTAACAATAGTGGAGTTTTAAAATACATCGAGCTATCCACAATAAGGTGTCGTCAACCTTGAATCAGGCTTTAGGCGACTTGGAAATGTTTTTAATCAAGGGAATGAAATTTACTTTACATGTACCAAAATTAAATGTATGTCTAATGTGCGAACTTTGATCACGTAGGAAACGTTTGAATTAAATTTTACGCGAGTTAAGTTTTAATCAAAAGTTGTACAAATTTGAGTACGGATTTCCTTCAGGCGCCAGACGTACGTAACATTTTATTTTAGCTTTGATATGTAGAATTTAATTATTCCGTAGTAGACGGTTTTTCTCCAGTTCTCATTTCAAATTAAAGGATACAATCAGCTCCAAAAACTTTCTTCGAGCTTAATGAAAAATATTGAAGTATTGCGAGAAACAGAAAAAAGAAGTTAAATAAAATTACAAGGAAATAGAAGGAGAGAGACAAGAGACTAGTAGTTGTAGTAAATTGACTCTACGTTAGTTAGTATTAGAAGCGCCCTCTTAAGGCCGATTTAAAGAGAGTTTTAATAAACCCAATTTCCATTTTTACAAATATCCCGTTCACCCATGCTATTATCCACTGTCAGCGATGATTACGACGGGGAATCCAATTCAACCGAGCGAACTCGTAATTACACGGTAATTACACTAGCAAATCGTTTCACCGACCATGTAATTAGTAATTTGTGCTGATCAAACACCGCCAGATACCGTGTCATATAGATGTGCATAATGTATTAGAATTAAATAAACAGTACGTATTGTATAAGCGAGGCAAATCCTGTATTCGTTTGCTTGTTTGTCGAATGAATTAACGAGAGGAGGCCCTTTCGGGAGAATAAAATAAAATGCCACGCGTCCACACTGTTCAGTGTATTGAATGAGAAGAAGTAAAATAGATTAAAAACTAAAATAAGTCTGTAGATATGCACACAGATAATAAAATCTTAATGTTTCTAACAATGAGGTACTGCCAACCTGTGGTGTCAGTGTTTGTCAGGTCACCCAAGAGGCTCTGACATGACCTGACGACCGCTATCGATTGACAGTAATCAGGACTGAAGGCTAACGTGCTTTCCGAAGCACGAAGCGATGAAAACAAGCTTCTTTGTGTCCCCATAACAGGAATAATCAGGAAGTCTTCAAGTTAAGAGTGAATAGGTATCTTCTAGGCAAGCATGTTCCACTGTTGACCGTGTCGACACTTATCACCAGGTGAAACTGCGGTCAAATGCTCGTCTATACTGAAATAAAATATAAAATAAAATAAATTTGCACTTGAATTAGAAAAAGTAATTGGTGAACTCGGTTTATAAAATCCGAGTGTTGACGCCAAAGTATTTATAATAATTTTATAAATTAATTTAATATTTAATGGTACAATCCCTTTTCACCCTTTCCTATATTATACCTTTATACATGTATGCAATACTAAATGCGCCCGCGCCGAAACGCCCTCTGGCGTGAGAAAAAATTGTAGGCGAGCTGTCAATCAGTTCGCCATTTGTTAGTTCCGGTTCAAATGTGAAACGAGCTCGTCGTTATAAGACAATCGCACCGCCGGAAGTATTTCTTCTTGTTCCCCGTGCCATTGCGGCCTTGTAATTTTTCATATTCTTGTGATCGCGCTGTTCGCGAGTGCATTCTGGAGTGTGTTGTGAGGACTGGGATCTGGGAGCTGCCCGAGTGCCTGAGCGTCTGGACGCCCGCGCCTGTGATCGGAGGCGCCGCTGTTCCGAGGTATTTGCTGCATGTTTCCCTTCGTTCCCTCCTCTCCGCTCTTGGTTGTGCGTACCATATTTTACATGTTCATAACTTTGTCGAAGATCAAATAGAATTAAACTTTGGCGCGATCATAGGTGGTCCTTCAAAGCCTGGATACGTCCCCGCCCTTATTAGGATACTTAGATAGGCCCTAATAAGTGATTTCTTACAGCATATTCATTGCGAATATCATTGTAACCGTTTTCGCGTCGGTAAACGTGACATTGCGTCACTTACTTTTCATCGCGAAAATATCCCCAATCCTCGCCCGTAAAGTTAAATTACGTGGTTCCCCGCCTAGATACGTTATATATACATAATTATCTACGTAGTTTATTCATTTAAACCTATAATTAATCGTTAAAATCGAAACTGTTCGTATTTATACCTACCCTCAGCTCATTCATTCACCGCTCCTACGCGGGCCGGCACGATCGTCCATTACCTACCGTTCGATATAACCCGACCGCGTAGTGTAAGGCACGCTCACGCGCATCGCCCTTGCGAACACTTCCGTTTACTTCCGATCGCGTGAAATAACCTTCCGTATTTTGCCGTATATATTTGACCTATTTTAAATAACGATAAATCATGCCTCCTAAGAAACCTACCGGATCAGCTGACGCTGATGACGATAGTTTTGACGAACGCGTTCAAGATTCGCGATTAACTATATTGCGAGCTAAACGCGAAGCTATATTTGAGATAGTGCAAAACATGTATGACCTATCTTCAGGTATTCATACAAACCCCGTGGCGAGAGAACGTTTTCTTGCCGAGTCTTCACAAATAGATTCATTGCGTGATAAGTTTGAACAGACTCTCGATGATTATAACTCCCGCTTGTTATCAGTAAATCCGCTAGATAACCCTGATTATAAAAGCCTCGTTGCATTTGAGTCATTATACGGTCGAATTAATCAATTACGATCTC
Source organism: Campaea margaritaria (assembly GCA_912999815.1). Lineage (NCBI taxonomy): Eukaryota > Metazoa > Arthropoda > Insecta > Lepidoptera > Geometridae > Campaea > Campaea margaritaria. The sequence continues at coordinate 12,033,064 of OU538798.1, forward strand.
AATATTCGCAATCACGTTCGTCGCAGGAGTCACGTGATATCTCTGCACCGCGTAAGGCTAGGCCTACACTTCCGCCGATTCAATTGATGGACTTTTCGGGTGACATTCGCTCATGGCCACTATTTTATGCCAGTTTTAAGTCTACTGTACATGATAATCCATCCCTCAGTGATGCCGAGAAGTTATACTATTTATTGGGTAAACTTTCGGGCAAGGCGAGTAATGTATGTGCGGGTATAGCTCCGTGCGCTGAGAATTATAACTTGTTATTACAAGCGTTAATTGACAAATATGAAGATAAGCGAATGCTCGCTTCCGCGTATTTAAATCAAATGTTTGAGTTCAAGCCTATGCAAGCTGCTTCTGTTACGAACTTTGATTTATTTACAGATAGCTTTATAAGTGCAGTACGCGCCTTAAAGAATCTAAAGTTAGACAATTTAACTGATTTAATTATACTTCATATTGCGCTCAAGAAGATAGATTTAGATACCGTTCGCGCTTTCGAGTTGACTTGTAGCTCTAAAATACCTACTTTCGACGACTTTGTTGATTTTATTACAACCCGCGCTAAGGTTTTGGAACGCACTAACATCAACTCAAGCGCAGCAAGTCAAGCATTGTGCACTCGTCCTAATAATAATAGACGAGCTAATAACGTAAATAACCCTCCGCCGCCGAAGTACCAAACCTACGTTAGTACTACGGTTGATCCCGCGAGCAAGTGTCTTTGCACAAACATCACACATCAGCATTTATTTAAATGTGCTGACTTTAATAAAATGACTCCTCAGGAACGCTTTAAATGTGTGAAAGATAAAAATGCGTGTGTGAACTGTCTTAGTTTACAGCACCGAGTTTCTAATTGCTCGTCTAATTCTGATTGCCGCATATGTAAACTTAAACACCACACGTTGCTACACTTCAAGCGTGCCGAGATGTCGAGCCCCGCGGTCCCCGCGGCCGCGGCGCCCGCGCGCACAGCTAGCGCCCCGCCACCGGCCGCTCAGCCTAGCCAGGCAAGCCCAGCTGTAACCCCCCCTCTTCCTTCTCTCTCCCCCTCTCCCTGTTCTATATTTTTTCAAAATTAAAATAAATAAAACTAAATTAAACTTAAACTAATCTTCTCTCCTCTCAACCTACTCTCTCCTAATCTCTCCTAATAATAATAATAAATAATACTACAGTACAGCACAGTACTAATAAGTTCAGTACAACTCCGTATAACTCCGCACCTAACCTACTCTCTACTTTACCTTACTTTATTTTACTTTATTTTACCTTGTTTTACTTTACTTTGTTTTGGCCCGATGATCGTCTAGTAACCCTTCGTTGTGATCCGCGTGTAGTAACCTAAATCCTTTGAATGTTCAGTATGGCTTCGCAATCCGTCAGTAGTCAATATCACAAGAGATAAATAATTTGAATTTAGATTTCGCTGAATTAATACCATTCGTTTTCTACCATTCCTAAATTATTATATGGCGTCCCTAAATAAACTCAACCTAATATTCTCGTTCCGTTCTACCTCTCATCAAATCCGTATTATCTAAATATCTGACCAAGTAGATCTTAATCCTAGCCCTTCGTTGTCCCATTTATAACCTTCCATTCAAAATTATAAATTAATAATCGTCAACCTTCCATCAACTTTTCGTCAACCTTACATTTTTCGTAACTCATCAACCTTTCGCTCGACCTTATAGTTTTGTAATTATCACGAGAGCCTATGATTAAAACTTCCATTCTGAATCTACGATCATGACAGCGGCTATGACTTAGAGCCCCGCCCCGCCCTAAGTTGTGAATTTCGTCGGACCAGACTTGGATATTCTCCACCGCTTGTCGGGATTAAGTACCGCCTCGCAGTTACGAAATCTCGACGGAAAGTATTTACTTTCATTTATTTTACTATGTTTGTCTATCTGTGGTCTTCCAACAAATCTCAATTCATCGTTCTATTATCCGTCGCTCTCACAGGACAAATGACACTGACAGCAGCTAACATCGCTCCATGACAATAAGCTTACTTGTCAAAGTCACCCGTCCGAACTCATTTAAACAGATGTGAAATCTTTATGTTACCGCTAGAAAATACCGTGAAACTCGCCTATTACTATAAGTCTACTATATCTAAGCAAGAGAACTTCATAAAGAGGGACTTCTTTTCTTTTATCTAAAGAGTATTCACGGTTCGATCTCATTCATATCCGGTTTGTAAACAATCTCACGACCTCCATTCATGATTCAACGAGGATGAAGGGTTATCAGCGGACATAACCCCCGCCATGGTCGAATTTCCCATCCTTCTTATCTAGTTCATGCGGTTCCTCAATCCCACTTACTTACTTTAGCAAAAGGGAAAGAGGCCCCAATATTTTGAGATCTAAAATCTCGTTAAACCTATCCTAGCTCTACCTACTAGGAGCAACTACATAATACCTTAGGCTTTATTTACCCATTTGTACATACGCCTGGCTTATTTAGCTTAATATGGGACTATTGTCCAGGTTTCTATTTGTAGAATTATATTATGTGGTAAGAGGTCATATTTTTCCCCCGGTGTAATAATACTGGTTTTATTTAGTTAGTATTTCAGAAGCATTGTTCTAAGGTTTAAGGATATTTTTCCTTTAGGTGTAGGTAACAACAATTATTTTTGTTTCAGGTTATTTCTCATTGGAAAACCTAGGAATTGTTTTAATTCCAGAAAGTGACAGTTCGTCTAGATAATTCTGTAACACTAAGATTTCTAGTGTGGAGCTGTAGTTATTTCCATATCTATTCATGGAAGGATTCAACATTGGAGCGATTCAAGTTGAAAGTAAGCCTCAGTTAGTGACTTTCGAAGAGCCTTATGGAGAATCTCACTCTTTTTTAGTCATAAGAAAATCCAGGGAAGGTAATAGGTCATTGCCCATAAGTAGTCAATCTAACAGAGACGAACTCATTCATATTTGTCGTTCGTTGTTTCTTGTAATTAATGTTAAGGACAGAATTATTCCTTTCGAACCATTTTTCTGGTGTAGTACTAGTTTTATTTAAATAGTATGTTAAGAAGCCTTGTTCTAAGGTTTGATGGTAGTTTCCATTAAGTATAATGTCAATTCTTTGTTGATTTCAGGTTATCTCTCTATCGGAGGATTTTTAGAAAGTTCTTCTAGATAATTCTGTAAACACTAGGAATTCTAGTGCCATAGTTAATACCATAACTATTGCATGGAAGGATTCAACATTGGAGCGATTAAGTTGAAAGTAAGCCTCAGTTAGTGACTTTCGAAGAGCCTTATGGAGAATCTCACTCTTTTTTAGTCATAAGAAAATCCAGGGAAGGTAATAGGTCATTGCCCATAAGTAGCCAATCCAAAAGAGACAAACTTAGTCATATCTGTCGTCCATTGCCTTTGTGCAATTAATTAATCTTAAAATCAGAATTATTCTTTCCGAACCAAGCCTAAGTTAAATTATAGTTAATTTATCCAGATATTTACTATATTTATAAGCAGGTTACGTATAACCTTGTAGTTTCATTCAGTAGTCCTAACTTATTGTGATTTAATTGATTCCTTTATCAGTTATGTTTAGTTTTCATCGTTCATTTTCTTTCCGTCACAAATTATATTAATTTCTTATTTGTTTTCCCAGATGTTTTCTTTATGAGTATGTAAAGTTATATTTAGGCTCTATAGCATTGTTATGATGGATAATAAAATAATTAAACCGTACTACAACTTCTTTCATTCAAAGTAGGTACATATGTAATGATTAGTCTTATTGATTTGATTGCCGGATGTAACATTGTTTAGATGTTTGCTTGTTCATGTTTGAATAACTCTGTAAATCTATCACAATATAGTCTGTAGTATTACAATTGATTCCCAAGGAAGTTTATGTTTCACCAGTTCATTTCTTTGTCATAGTATTAAACTTTTAATGTCCCCGAGTGCTTGTTTTACATTTGTATTGATTTTATGTAGTTTCCTATAGTTTAAGATGACCCTGTCCTACAGTATGAATTCCTTCCTGTCAGAAGAACCCCATGCTAAAGACATGTGTGCTGTGTGTGTGTGTGACCCCACTCTCTTATAATCCAGCCAGCCCATAGGCACCCACGAACTACCCATGATTAGCACCTCCAATCGACAACACTATAACCTTGCCAGCACACAGATACCTACGAACCTTCTAAGGCAACCATCTTCCATCGATAACACTATAACCTAGTCAGCACGCAGATACCTACGAACCTCCTACGACTAGCATCTCTTATTGATGTCACTATAACCTAGTCAGCACACAGATACCTACGAACCTCCTACGACTAGCATCTCTTATCGATGTCACTATCACATAGCCAGCTCACAGGTACATACGAACCTCCTATAGCTAGCATCTCTTATCGTCAACAATATAAACTAGCTCATAGGTACTTACGAATCTCCTGTGGATAGCTCCTCTTATTGATAACACTATAACCCAGGCAGCTCACAGGTACTTACGAATCTCCTATGGCTAGCTCCATTTCAACTCGCCATCCGACGCGCCCTATCAGTGTCAGTAAGAATCTGAACCTTCGCAATGCCACTCATACAAACCCTGGCCCTAATATCACTTCCCATCATCCCAGCACAGCTTTTAAAGATTACTAAATCTCCTCAGGAAGAGACCCGACGATCCACGGCCCATATTACTACGCACTTTTCACTGAACTTCACCATTTTCTTTCTCACTTTTCTCCGCGACCCCCGCTCACTTCAAGGACCTCCTACGCGACCGACCCTCACTTTTCCGCTCAAACTCCTACTTTCCACTCCACTTCACCATTTTGATTTTTTCCTTTTCTACGCACGTCCGTTCTCCTAGCAGTTTCGCAAGCCCCGCCCAGAGACTCTCGCGCCTCTCTCCATAGACAAACTTCCTCCCCTTTGCCACCATAGAGTTTCTACCTGTGCAATAATTAGCTTTTTCCAAATTGAATGCAATATTTATGTGTAGCCAAAATCTCACTAATCTGTCAATGCAAATCTCAGTATTCTGCCAAAAATTGATAATTGTGTATTTTTATTTTGTGAAATGTAGCGAGTCCAATTCGGGACCGTTACAGCCAACCCCCAAAATATTCGCAGGTGTATTTATTTAAATCACCGAAGTAATATTTTTCCCTCTCTAGAATTACAACAGTAATTATTTCACAAACATAAGAATACCAAACAACCCCCATTTTTCCATTCTTTTATTCAGTCAAAATTGATAAATGTGTAACCCTCATCTTGTTAATGTGGCGAGTCCAAGTTGGGACCGTTACAGCCAACCCCCAAAATATTCGCAGGTGTATTTATTTAAATCGCCGAAGTAATATTTTCCTCTCCGGAATTACAGCAGTACCTATTTCTCAAACATAAGAATACCAAACAACCCCCATTTTATTTTTCATATTTTTATTTAATCAAAATCGATAAGTGTGTAACCCTCATCTTGTAAATGTGGCGAGTCCAAGGTGGGACCGTTACAGCCAACCCCCAAAATATGCGCAGGTGCGTTTATTTATATCACCGGAGTAATATTTTCCTTTCCGGAATTACCACAGTACCAGTTTTACAAACATAAGAATACTAAAAGGCCCCCTTACTTATTATTCATTCTAATTTGCTCGTATTTGACTTCAATCGTGTGTGTGTGTGTGTGTGTGTGTGTGTGTATAAATTGTAACAAGTACAACTGTGTATATGATAAATAGATAAATAAGTGTGTGTGTTTTTAAACTGTATCCTAAAACTTTATTATTAGAACCAGTACGTGAACATTCCCCGCATTGAACATCCCCAAAAATCGCTCTCATCACCTGGACATCCCAAAGCCCAGAAGAAAAGACGGTTGTGAGGCGTCTCTATCCTAATGATATTATGTAAGCGCTTATCCCCCAATCTACTTATTTTTCGATATAAGAGATACATACTTACATTACCCCTCTAAACTCGGACATGCCGTGCGCGGCTTAAGGTACATAAATTGTCGATGTTCGCAACTTTCCAGTTCACTCCCGAATTCTTGATAGTAAAGCTTATGATTCAGAGCATGTGTAGTGTGCCTTGGTCTTAGCCCCGGGACTAACGTGTGGAGTGGATTCTTTATGAAATCGGCTTATACCGATGATTTTTATCAGCTGATCTAACCTAACACCAAATTCTCCTTCATAAAGAAACGTTGTAAGTGTAGTGTGTCGATCCGAAGCCAAATAGTGACAAACCGTCTTAAACCCAGGTCGATGGTTTACTAAAGCCCTTCATTCGACTAAAATCCTTTCCATAAATCTCTCAGCAACCCCCCTTCCAAACAGCTTTCATTCTCAAAATAATTGCACACCTTTCAGAACGTAAACTCTCAACATTTTTCACGCTACTCAAGCAAAGCACCAAACCCGCACGGATTATAAGACACGAATTATGAATTTATTTCAACAATGTAAAACAACCCCCCGAATTGAAATTTATGCAAGAGTATTCTATTATGTTTGTTTCGTTTTATTACCATTACCTTTACCTTTACCTTTACCACCTTTCATTTACCTTTACCTTTTTCAGTTACCTTTACCTTTTTCAATTACCAATTTTTTTCAAATAAAACTAGATATATATATTTTTTTTTTTTGTTTTTTTTTCTTTTCATATTATTTTCTTACAGAGTTCTTTCAAACAATATTTCAACATCAACCCATCACGTCCCACTGCTGGGCACGGGCCCCTCCCCTTACGATGCTTTCCCTCACCGAAAAGCGAGCGACAACCACGCACATATGTTTTACAGAAACACACCGGCACGTGCCCGCACTGGGATTCGAACCCACGACCCTCCGACTGAAAGGCGGACGCTCTCCCATTAGGCTACCACCGCTTCCATCTTATTAAATCTTATTTACCATCAGCTCTTATGATCCCTTTCTATATCCATTACAATAATTATATTTTTAAACAATATTTGTTAGACAATTATTACTAAGTTGTTAAAAGTCTGCTTTACAATCTTCTCTTCCATTTTACATTTATGTTTCTTCTCTTAATGTTTATATTCCTTCTTCATTATAGCTAATCTTTGTAAAATTTTAAATTTCCTGCAACAGTTAATTTAGATAAGTTACCACCAAATCTCATTTATAGATAGTGACAACCCCCCGTCATTTCCCCCCTGGTTACTCTAATAAATTTTATCATATTTTATTTTTTTTCCTTCTAGTCGCTGCCTATTTTCCTTGCTGAGATTTGTGTATTCTATGATTTAGCCTTTTATTTTGTCTTTTCCCTAATTGTTTATTATATTATGATATATATTAAGTTTATCTATTATGTTACTATGTATTTAAGTTTATTTTGTGTATAATATGTATCTATTTATTTATCCATTTTAATCTACGTATATAAAGAAAGCCACCGTCCGATGTCCTATTTACTCCTCTTCGTGCATGGTTGTCCGAAAGAGATCGCTCCGAGCGATAAGACCGCCCATTGTGACACTAATTGCAAAACTTGCCCCGTTCTAGTTTTAATTTTTCTTTGTTCTGCGGTGCCTCAATAAAGAGTTTATCTATCCATCCATCTATCTATTTATCCTAGAATAATATATTTCTCTCCATAAACATCAACCACCTTCCGGATTACAATGCCATACCGAACACCATCCTATTTCACGGCAACAATTGTGACTAATTACTTAGTCACCGAAGACGTAGTTATACTGAACCTAATTACCTTCTAATAAATTTTCCTTTAAAGATTCTAATCTAAATTGCAACTAATAATAATCATAACCAATAAGCTAATCCTAGTCATAAATACAACCGATCCTGTTCTAAACTATCCTGTTCTTAAACTATCCTGAATTTACCTATCCTGGTCTTAACTATCCTGGTCTTGCTATTCTGGTCACGCTATTCTGGTTTTGACTATCCTGGTCACGTTATTCTAGTTTCGACTATCCTGGTTACGCTATTCTGGTTTCGACAATCCTGGTCACGGCACCAATTGTAACTCCCCCCCTTCTTCTTCTTCCCCTTTTTAAATTCTCTCTATCTCATACTAAATTTTTCGAATTAAAATAATTAACTAAACTTTAATAAACTTAAACTAATCTTCTCTTAACCTACTCTCTCAACCTACTCTCTCCTAATAATAATAATAACGTTCAGTACAGTACAAATACGTTCAGTACAACTCCGTATACTCCGCACCTAACCTACTCTCTACTTTACCTTACTTTATTTTACTTTATTTTACCTTGTTTTACTTTACTTTGTTTTGGCCCGATGATCGTCTAGTAACCCTTCGTTGTGATCCGCGTGTAGTAACCTAAATCCTTTGAATGTTCAGTATGGCTTCGCAATCCGTCAGTAGTCAATATCACAAGAGATAAATAATTTGAATTTAGATTTCGCTGAATTAATACCATTCGTTTTCTACCATTCCTAAATTATTATATGGCGTCCCTAAATAAACTCAACCTAATATTCTCGTTCCGTTCTACCTCTCATCAAATCCGTATTATCTAAATATCTGACCAAGTAGATCTTAATCCTAGCCCTTCGTTGTCCCATTTATAACCTTCCATTCAAAATTATAAATTAATAATCGTCAACCTTCCATCAACTTTTCGTCAACCTTACATTTTTCGTAACTCATCAACCTTTCGCTCGACCTTATAGTTTTGTAATTATCACGAGAGCCTATGATTAAAACTTCCATTCTGAATCTACGATCATGACAGCGGCTATGACTTAGAGCCCCGCCCCGCCCTAAGTTGTGAATTTCGTCGGACCAGACTTGGATATTCTCCACCGCTTGTCGGGATTAAGTACCGCCTCGCAGTTACGAAATCTCGACGGAAAGTATTTACTTTCATTTATTTTACTATGTTTGTCTATCTGTGGTCTTCCAACAAATCTCAATTCATCGTTCTATTATCCGTCGCTCTCACAGGACAAATGACACTGACAGCAGCTAACATCGCTCCATGACAATAAGCTTACTTGTCAAAGTCACCCGTCCGAACTCATTTAAACAGATGTGAAATCTTTATGTTACCGCTAGAAAATACCGTGAAACTCGCCTATTACTATAAGTCTACTATATCTAAGCAAGAGAACTTCATAAAGAGGGACTTCTTTTCTTTTATCTAAAGAGTATTCACGGTTCGATCTCATTCATATCCGGTTTGTAAACAATCTCACGACCTCCATTCATGATTCAACGAGGATGAAGGGTTATCAGCGGACATAACCCCCGCCATGGTCGAATTTCCCATCCTTCTTATCTAGTTCATGCGGTTCCTCAATCCCACTTACTTACTTTAGCAAAAGGGAAAGAGGCCCCAATATTTTGAGATCTAAAATCTCGTTAAACCTATCCTAGCTCTACCTACTAGGAGCAACTACATAATACCTTAGGCTTTATTTACCCATTTGTACATACGCCTGGCTTATTTAGCTTAATATGGGACTATTGTCCAGGTTTCTATTTGTAGAATTATATTATGTGGTAAGAGGTCATATTTTTCCCCCGGTGTAATAATACTGGTTTTATTTAGTTAGTATTTCAGAAGCATTGTTCTAAGGTTTAAGGATATTTTTCCTTTAGGTGTAGGTAACAACAATTATTTTTGTTTCAGGTTATTTCTCATTGGAAAACCTAGGAATTGTTTTAATTCCAGAAAGTGACAGTTCGTCTAGATAATTCTGTAACACTAAGATTTCTAGTGTGGAGCTGTAGTTATTTCCATATCTATTCATGGAAGGATTCAACATTGGAGCGATTCAAGTTGAAAGTAAGCCTCAGTTAGTGACTTTCGAAGAGCCTTATGGAGAATCTCACTCTTTTTTAGTCATAAGAAAATCCAGGGAAGGTAATAGGTCATTGCCCATAAGTAGTCAATCTAACAGAGACGAACTCATTCATATTTGTCGTTCGTTGTTTCTTGTAATTAATGTTAAGGACAGAATTATTCCTTTCGAACCATTTTTCTGGTGTAGTACTAGTTTTATTTAAATAGTATGTTAAGAAGCCTTGTTCTAAGGTTTGATGGTAGTTTCCATTAAGTATAATGTCAATTCTTTGTTGATTTCAGGTTATCTCTCTATCGGAGGATTTTTAGAAAGTTCTTCTAGATAATTCTGTAAACACTAGGAATTCTAGTGCCATAGTTAATACCATAACTATTGCATGGAAGGATTCAACATTGGAGCGATTAAGTTGAAAGTAAGCCTCAGTTAGTGACTTTCGAAGAGCCTTATGGAGAATCTCACTCTTTTTTAGTCATAAGAAAATCCAGGGAAGGTAATAGGTCATTGCCCATAAGTAGCCAATCCAAAAGAGACAAACTTAGTCATATCTGTCGTCCATTGCCTTTGTGCAATTAATTAATCTTAAAATCAGAATTATTCTTTCCGAACCAAGCCTAAGTTAAATTATAGTTAATTTATCCAGATATTTACTATATTTATAAGCAGGTTACGTATAACCTTGTAGTTTCATTCAGTAGTCCTAACTTATTGTGATTTAATTGATTCCTTTATCAGTTATGTTTAGTTTTCATCGTTCATTTTCTTTCCGTCACAAATTATATTAATTTCTTATTTGTTTTCCCAGATGTTTTCTTTATGAGTATGTAAAGTTATATTTAGGCTCTATAGCATTGTTATGATGGATAATAAAATAATTAAACCGTACTACAACTTCTTTCATTCAAAGTAGGTACATATGTAATGATTAGTCTTATTGATTTGATTGCCGGATGTAACATTGTTTAGATGTTTGCTTGTTCATGTTTGAATAACTCTGTAAATCTATCACAATATAGTCTGTAGTATTACAATTGATTCCCAAGGAAGTTTATGTTTCACCAGTTCATTTCTTTGTCATAGTATTAAACTTTTAATGTCCCCGAGTGCTTGTTTTACATTTGTATTGATTTTATGTAGTTTCCTATAGTTTAAGATGACCCTGTCCTACAGTATGAATTCCTTCCTGTCAGAAGAACCCCATGCTAAAGACATGTGTGCTGTGTGTGTGTGTGACCCCACTCTCTTATAATCCAGCCAGCCCATAGGCACCCACGAACTACCCATGATTAGCACCTCCAATCGACAACACTATAACCTTGCCAGCACACAGATACCTACGAACCTTCTAAGGCAACCATCTTCCATCGATAACACTATAACCTAGTCAGCACGCAGATACCTACGAACCTCCTACGACTAGCATCTCTTATTGATGTCACTATAACCTAGTCAGCACACAGATACCTACGAACCTCCTACGACTAGCATCTCTTATCGATGTCACTATCACATAGCCAGCTCACAGGTACATACGAACCTCCTATAGCTAGCATCTCTTATCGTCAACAATATAAACTAGCTCATAGGTACTTACGAATCTCCTGTGGATAGCTCCTCTTATTGATAACACTATAACCCAGGCAGCTCACAGGTACTTACGAATCTCCTATGGCTAGCTCCATTTCAACTCGCCATCCGACGCGCCCTATCAGTGTCAGTAAGAATCTGAACCTTCGCAATGCCACTCATACAAACCCTGGCCCTAATATCACTTCCCATCATCCCAGCACAGCTTTTAAAGATTACTAAATCTCCTCAGGAAGAGACCCGACGATCCACGGCCCATATTACTACGCACTTTTCACTGAACTTCACCATTTTCTTTCTCACTTTTCTCCGCGACCCCCGCTCACTTCAAGGACCTCCTACGCGACCGACCCTCACTTTTCCGCTCAAACTCCTACTTTCCACTCCACTTCACCATTTTGATTTTTTCCTTTTCTACGCACGTCCGTTCTCCTAGCAGTTTCGCAAGCCCCGCCCAGAGACTCTCGCGCCTCTCTCCATAGACAAACTTCCTCCCCTTTGCCACCATAGAGTTTCTACCTGTGCAATAATTAGCTTTTTCCAAATTGAATGCAATATTTATGTGTAGCCAAAATCTCACTAATCTGTCAATGCAAATCTCAGTATTCTGCCAAAAATTGATAATTGTGTATTTTTATTTTGTGAAATGTAGCGAGTCCAATTCGGGACCGTTACACAGCGCGCGCACCTGTAGCCGCGCAGCCGCAACCTGTTACGAGCGCGCGCTCGGACGTTGCGTTGTGCGCTACCTATAATACGTGTACATCTGATAACTCATCTCGCTCATCGCCGCTCGATGCGTCTTCAATTAATAATAAACATTCTACAATTTTATTATCAACCGCTCAAGTCGTCGCTTACGATATTAATGGCGACCGACATGTTATTCGCGTGTTGTTAGATTCCGCTTCACAAAGCCACTTCATTACGAAAGAGTGCTGTGATCGATTAGGTATTCAGATTCAAGACACCGAACGTACTATTGTTAAGGGGTTCGGTGGAATTGAAAAACCCATCGAGACTGAATCAACTAATTTAAAGTTTTACTCGCGTTTTGACAACAACATTACGTTTAATATCGCACCGCTTGTTGTTGACCAAATTACCGACTTATTGCCGACCGCTGTGGTAGATACGTCTGTCCTATCACATTTAAGCGAAATACCGCTTGCAGATGAGAGCTTCGGAGTGCCTAATAAAATCGATGCATTAATCGGTGCTTCCCTCTTCCCACATCTGCTTCTCCCCGACGTAGTGCACGCTTCTCGACACTCGTCGGCGCCCCCTGCTTTACGCACGGTGTTAGGGTACGTAATTATGGGTTCAGTACCCACCGCCCGCACACTTACTCGCCAGGTCTTGACATGCTGCCATGTTCAGGAACCTGCCGCTATTGACTCCTTAGTCAGGCGATTTTGGGAACTCGAAGAGGTTCCCCTCTCACCGCCCATTCAGCACCCCGCTCATGTTGAATGCGATAACTTCTATACAAATACTACAACCCGCGATCCCGTTAGTGGTAGATACAAAGTTGGCCTGCCATTTAACGAGGATGTATATACGCTAGGAAAATCGATCGCTCGCTTAGAACTTTGTGGTGCCGTATTATTATCAAAGCTGCTTCGCACAGTTCTAGATAATTATTCTCGTCACATTTCAATCAAGACTTACGCATTTATTGACTCTAAAGTCGCCTTATATTGGATAAGGAGTTCGCCACACAGGTGGCAAACATTTGTTGCTAACCGCGTTGTTCAGATCACGGATAATATTCCAGCTGACAACTTTTATCACGTGGCGGGTATTGAAAATCCCGCTGACATATTGAGTCGTGGGATTTTGCCCCACAAATTAATCTCGCACCCACTGTGGCTCCACGGGCCTCCGTGGGCTTCACTCGACCCGTCTCAGTGGCCTCTTAGGAGTCTGGACGGACAGTCTATTGCAGACATACCTGAACAAAGGGTTTTAGCGCACATTGTGTGCACGCCTGTAAAGCATTGCGCTTTATATGCACTCGCGCTCCGCTTCTCCTCATGGAGTAAACTTCTTCGTATAACTGCATACGTTTGTAAGTTTGCAAAGTTATTGCCCCGCCGCAGCACTACTGCAGTGACTGCTGAGGATTTTAAGTTTGCAGAAAAGGTAATACTTCGCGCCCTGCAAAGACGATACTTTGCAGAGGAATACTCAAATATAATTAAAAATAAATCTTGCTCACCGGCTCTCAATCGCTTGAGACCTTTTGTAAATGACGGCCTGATCCTCGTCGGCGGTCGGCTTTCTAATTCCGCGCTGGAATATGCACAAATGCATCCAGTTATTTTACCGCGCAATGATCATGTAGTGAACATGATCATTGATTATTATCATGTTACATATTTACATGCCGGACCAGAATTATTAATGTCGCTGCTTCGCCAAAAATTCTGGATCCTGTCCGCACGCCGCATTGTGAGACAACGAGTCCACATTTGTAATATCTGCTTCCGATTAAAACCGCGTCCAAGTTACCCGCTCATGGCTGACTTACCCGATGTGCGCACACGTCCGGTCGTCAAGGCATTCACGCACACGGGCAGCGATTATGCCGGTCCCATCGCCTACACTCCTGTGCGCCGCCGTGGCGTCCGCAGTGAGAAGGCCTATCTGTGCATTTTTACATGCCTTACGACTCGTGCAGTGCACATTGAAGTCGCCACTGACCTCAGCACCCCCAGCTTTCTCGCCGCGTTGAAGCGCTTCCTCGCTCGACGCGGACCTGTTCAGGTTTTGCATTCCGACAATGCTACTAACTACAAGGGGAGTGCTTCTTACCTCCGGGATCTCTATAAATTTCTCAATGATGAATATCGTCTTAAGCTGGAGCAAGAATGTGCTGAGAGTCGCATAACATGGAAATTTATCTGTCCCAACTCTCCACACTTTGGAGGCGCTTGGGAGAGCATGGTAAAGGTCATAAAACAATTCCTTTACAAAGTAATCGGACAGCAGCTTCTTTCTTACGAGGAACTTTGCACTGTTCTCACCCAGATTGAGTGCGTACTCAACAGCAGGCCGCTGACAGTTCTCAGTTCTTCGCCAAGTGAAGCTTCGGCGCTTACCCCGAGTCACTTTCTACATACCGCTCCGCTACTTTCTTTACCCGCGCCTGAAGTCAAATCTGACTCTGTCAATTTACTTCACAGGCACTCGCTACTGGACAAACTAGTTCAGTCGTTTTGGGATCGCTGGAGGATGGAATATCTGCACAGCTTGCAGGTTAGGCAGAAGTGGAATACTCCTTCCACTCCTATTACTCCCGGGACTGTCGTTGTTGTGATGAACGACAACTCTCCGACCTTAGCCTGGCCATTAGCGATTGTTGACGAAGTCCATCCCTCTAAAGACGGCATCGTGCGCGTTGCTACCGTGAGAACCGCCAAGGGAACGTATCTCCGTCCGGTCGTTCGTCTGTGTCCTCTCCCAAAACAGTAAATTAACATAACTATTTATAGTAAAATATCGCTTAGTTTATCTCGTAATATTTTTAAATCGTTTCACTTTATTATTAAACCTTATATAGTCCCGCTTCGCCGTGACTCTACGGCTTACTCATATTCTTAACCGCGCGCATTGAGCGCTTCGTCTAGAGTCATAGAGCATTTGTATATCTCATCTCACCTTATGATTGTCTATTAAAGGTGACCCATTAAGGGCGGGTGGATGTTGACGCCAAAGTATTTATAATAATTTTATAAATTAATTTAATATTTAATGGTACAATCCCTTTTCACCCTTTCCTATATTATACCTTTATACATGTATGCAATACTAAATGCGCCCGCGCCGAAACGCCCTCTGGCGTGAGAAAAAATTGTAGGCGAGCTGTCAATCAGTTCGCCATTTGTTAGTTCCGGTTCAAATGTGAAACGAGCTCGTCGTTATAAGACAATCGCACCGCCGGAAGTATTTCTTCTTGTTCCCCGTGCCATTGCGGCCTTGTAATTTTTCATATTCTTGTGATCGCGCTGTTCGCGAGTGCATTCTGGAGTGTGTTGTGAGGACTGGGATCTGGGAGCTGCCCGCGTGCCTGAGCGTCTGGACGCCCGCGCCTGAGATCGGAGGCGCCGCTGTTCTGAGGTATTTGCTGCATGTTTCCCTTCGTTCCCTCCTCTCCGCTCTTGGTTGTGCGTACCATATTTTACATGTTCATAACTTTGTCGAAGATCAAATAGAATTATACTTTGGCGCGATCACCGAGTATTGCAGTCCAGTCCGGTCGGTCCCTTCTTTCTGCCTACCCTAGAGGGAATCTGAAATAACAGTGCCTTACATAAACCGTTGTTTATAGATAGTGCCGAAATCTGGTGTCAAGGGTTGTCAGACTGTTAAGGACCTCTGACGTTGGTTAATCGATAGTTACCAGGACTGATGGCTTAACTTAACTTAAGCACGGAACGATGGATAGAATATAAACTATTGATTTCAGAACCTTATCGGCATCTTAGCCTTTGTAGTTCGGTTGATTAGGTTGTAATGAATCCCGCGCTGATCGCGTTTGATCACGGCTGGTATCAGTCTGTCTTGAACTAATAGCAATTAGCGCGGGAATGTTGCTTATTGCAATTAAGTCCTAATTCATGCACGACTATTGCTTCCTTACTAATTAATTGAAGTTGTTCAGCTAATCAAGTCGTACGAAGCAATTAGATGGTATCATGGTTAACTGGGTACGTATTGAGAAATATCTTAAGTATTCATTAATAGGGTTGCTTATACGGTCTTTGTCTTGTATTAGAGAAAAATAATAGTTGTTTTTTTAATATGTTGTGATCACAAGTGAGATTATAACTAGTATTGTATTGTCTGTTAAGTTGGTTGGAATTCTGATAAGTGGCAAATGGGTTAGTAGCGGTGGTAACCTAGTGGATGAAAGTCCGCCTTCCAAAGAGAGGATCGCGCGTTCAAATCCCAGTGCGGGCATTCACGAATGTGTTTCTTGTAAAACATATGTATGTAATTATCACTCTCTTGTCGGTGAACGAAAACATCGTGAGGAAAGCCACATACCTATCTGAGAATTATATCGGAGGTAGGTATGTTTGTTATCTACCAATCCGGACTGGGCTCCCGTGGTGGGTTAGGGCCTAACTCTTCTGACGAAAGTTAGGG
This sequence comes from Campaea margaritaria, assembly GCA_912999815.1. Classification (NCBI taxonomy): domain Eukaryota; kingdom Metazoa; phylum Arthropoda; class Insecta; order Lepidoptera; family Geometridae; genus Campaea; species Campaea margaritaria. Next base: position 12,049,631 of record OU538798.1, read on the forward strand.
GAGACCCGTGCTCAGCAGTGGGACGACATGGGTTGATGATGAAGCATATTTGCTATTGTTAATATTTTATGACATGTAAAGCAAATCTTACCAATATTGTAGAAATAAATAATTAGTGCTAATTTGTTTATTTATCAAAAGAAGTAGTACCGCCCTCTGTTGGCAGAGTTTTCCAGGTCGCCCAAGAGCGTAAACGACGTGTAACAAACAGGGATAGTTCAAAATACGATTTAACAATTGTCCGACTGTAACATAAGACGTATTAACATACTTATGCCCATAAAATGCACAGTAAGGCTTAGCGTTGTTTGCGGCTTGTTCCAGATACCACGTCTTTCTCTCACAATCGACAAACGAAATCAAAGGGTGAGTGGAGGTTCGATGTCGTGGCCTGCGCCGCGCGGCGCCTGTTTCATAATTAAAAAAAAGATAAGCTGAGATACATAAACGGCATTCATTCGGTTTACAATAATTACTTCGATAAAAACCCTAACTAAAACTGAAACTATAAAGGTGATATTACAGGATACACTTCTGCCTTTCAATTATTATTTTTTATTTGACTGAGTGACGAGACGAGCATGTCGTTCACCTGATGGTAAGCGCTACTCCTGCCTATAACAGTTACAGGGCCACCCAGATTCATGAAAATTTGAGTTTGTTTTTTATAAGAATTTGTATTCAGCTTCCAAGTTGATTTCTGCAAACGTAGAATTATATAATTAAGTAACATTAAATTTACGATATATTCTTTACCTTTTGCACCTTGCAACTAAAGTGAGTCCATTCGTTAAAACCGTGTAATATCACCTTAAGTTTTATATTGAAATATTTTTAATGATATTAAGAAACTCCTAAGCACGTGCCTTGACTAAGAAACGTTTATACATTTCAGTCTATATTCTATATGTTATCCATTTGAATTAATTTACATTTATGTACATTTAAATCAAAACGCCTTCTTAAATTACTTAATATAAATACTCTGACAGACTAATGCATTACCAATATCTAAAGAAAAAGAAACAGATTAATTCATTCCATGTTTCTTTTACTATGAGAATGTTTGGCTTAATTAAAAGTGCGCAACGACCACGACCACGGCGGCGGCCACGTCTTCACTCCAGTTAGGTACATTACTACATTTTTTTTAACCACCACCAGGAGTGGTCATTTTTTAAAGCCGCCGCAACTGAAATATTCTGTTGGTCGTTTTCCGTTTCCCAGAACCCGATGTAGTCGTTTTTACTGTCTGTGGTTACACAAACTGTATACTGTAGTGTAAACTATAATAACTTATTGGAAACTTTAGTTATGAAACAGGCCATAAATGTTGCACGTTTGTATTACATATGTCAAATATATATATACAATTGTATGTGCGTCAGCATGACTGTTTAGAAAACTGTTGCATTTTATTGTACGTGTAGTTAAATATGGTGTAGCTTTAATGTTGTTGGTCCACTAATTCTCTTGTGTCGTTGTCGTTACCTTCAATGTTGTGAAAGTGTTGTTTTATTTGAGTTACTATTTATGTTTTGTATATATTATGGAGCTTAATTTGACATATTTTATATAGTCCCACGTCTGGGCAAAGGCAATAAAATATATTGCAAGCAGTATTAACCTTTTTAAAATAAATGTTCTGTTTTCCTATTCAAGGGCATCTTTTTGTATATGAAAGTCGTAAAAACTATGTTTCATTGCTTACTACAGTGCTACGGTGTCTGTTTTAATGCTACGCCAAATAGCGCTACGCTGTAGCTACGTTGTTAAAAGCTTTGAAAGTAGGCCGGGGCGTAGCATAGGTCTATAATAAATGTCGACATTGTTAACGTTCATTCATACAAGAACGTGCTAACTCCTCAACATGTTGAACGTGAGATAACACTTTCTTGCCGCAAATGAACGATATTTAGACTTCACCTAACCTATCTGAAAGATTGTGGTGGACCTTTTACTAAAAGTACTCGACAAAGAAAGTCATGCTCACAGAAGTTGTATGAACAATTCCATCAAATAGAACTGTAAAGCGCTGTAAAGACCCGACAACGCCGACATTCCACTAATACCACACACCCGGCGCTGCAATTATGTAAAACGTTCACAAGACCATGCCAAAAAGGGATTGCAATTTCTTGGCACCGCTCGCGATGGCGACCAGCTGTGACTTTTCGCCGTGCATTGTCGGGATATGCCCCTTAGCTAATTACATACACTTTGAAGTTCAATGGAAATGAAGTTATTTCACCGCTTCGGAAGTTCGTAGAATGCCTACGTACTACCATCGCTTTTACCATAATGAAAAAATGTCGGATGATCTTCTTTGTTAGAATTGAGACGTTTATATCGTCATTTTTTTCCTCAAAATTTCCAAATAAGAAAGAAATTATGTTGGTACAATTCTCGTTGTTTTGTATGATAATATCTCGTTTTTATGATATCGTTTCAATTTATTTTTACGGGCTGTTACCTATGTGCACCTATCGCGTATGAAGATGGCGGCAAGCGACGGCAATCGCTGCCATATTTTAAGAAAACAACAGAGGGAACATCCGAGTAGACGATTATCGTTCGTTTTTCACGATTTCATCATGCGGGAAATACACATAATACAAAATTAGATTCTGTAAAAGGTAAAATAATGTAAGAAGACGAAAATAAATTATGTATGAAATAGGTTCACTGATATTTAAACAAATATTGTTGTTGAGTTAGAACATGGATGGCTCTAAGAACTTTGAGTATAAAAGTAACTTCATCAGTTCAAGCATCATAGCTAGAAATTATTACAAAATCGTTTCAACATGAAATGAATGTTATTTCGACATTTTCCATGAAATAATAGTATTTTGCTATAAAATGTGACCCCTTTACTTGTAACTCTACCTTCCTTGTAACCCAATACACTTTAGCTCCACTAAACTCGCAAACGTCTCTACCGGATACATGAAAAGGTAAACACAATATGGAATATAGAGCCGGCCTTCGCCCCGCGGCATAATAGAGTCTTGCATTGGAGCCGGGTCAATAGCGCCTTTGTGGCGACCCCGCTGTTGACTCCATGCACGCCGTGACTCTTTATCGATATATTTTATTTCTTTCTAAGTAACATGCTAGTATTCCTTGAATTCTTACAAAATTGAAGTGAGCCACGTATGTCTTTTAGTTGAAATTGTTTTTTTCTAATAATTTGAACGAAAACAGCATTTGATATAAATAGTGAACGGTTTTAATCTTTTAGTTAACTATTATTGGTAGAGTCTCATCACGCAAATTACGTAAAGCAACTTAAGAACTACTATATAACTTTACCTAAACCCTAAAAATCTAACAAAAAAGGGTCTCCATGAGGCGTGGCGCCAAAAACACTGTTTTTATTTCTACATTGAATACTAACAAAAAAAAAGTAAAAATAAGTTCAAAAAACTGCTACATTAATTTAGGTTCAGTTAGTTTTATCACTGACTGTACAGTCGGCCTCAGAATTAGCTGAACATTTCCTAACTTTCAATTTAGCTTGCGCACGTAAAATACTAAAATTTCACATAAAATACTAAATTGAAAAGTTAAAATGACTTTCATTGCTGACCGTACGACAAAATGCCTCTCGATATGAAACGGTAAACTCGATGTCAATATCGAGTTCCTTCACAATGAAGTCCTCTCTTTAGTTGGGTGGAATCTGGCTTTATACTCTCTCCTTTGTTGGGGAAGGAGGGGTATAGTGTCCGGGAGCCTTAACTCGTAGCTAAGCTGTGGGACAATGTTTACCCCTGTAGCTTGTTCGATGTTTTGTTGTTGTTAGTTTAAACCCTTGTTGTTGACGTTTTGATGTCTTTTTTATTCTATGGAGTAACGAGATGAGCTGGTCGTTTACCTGATGGTAAGCGCCACGCCTGTCTACACCTATATTAACTATGCGGAGTTGCTCTGCGTTTAAACTACTGTCCCCACGATCCGTAGAGTTGCGTAGTGGTCTTGGCAGTCGGATGTATGGTAGACAATGCAATGTGACAAAAAAATGGATTCCATCTCATGTAGATCTACCCTTTCGTTCTTAGTTCGGTCGCACTTCTCATTGCTTGTGGTTCCGTGCAAGCTTATGAAGCCCAACCCTAAGAAGCCCTCCGACGCGCCGACCATCTGTCCGAGTGTAGCTGCATTCCTAAAGGTGGATTTGTGTGGGTCGCGACAGATGCGCGCTACCTGTAAATATGTATGGTACCTGTAAATATGAATGAAATTTCGCATTGTTCCTGTGAATGTGAATGTCAAAGGTCCCTCATGCTCCATGCTGACCCGGTCCCTTGTCCGCAGGATCACGTGCCTGCACCTCCCGCTGCAGTCCAAGTGGGTACACGTGGGCACGGAGCGCGGCAACGTGCACGTCGTAAACATCGAAACCTTCGCCCTCAGCGGGTACGTCATCAACTGGAACAAGGCCATCGAAGTGTGAGTACCAATATCATTTACTAAGTGATAAGTGTAGACTGTTGTTATTTGATGGTAAGCCACCAAATCCTACTCGGTGTAGAATGGAGCACGCCTACTTTGTTGGACAACTTAGTATCAAAACACTAGGCTTTCTATTTCATCTGGTGCAGTCTGAATCGTATCGAATTAATCAAATTTACGTTAACCTGTTTTATTGTATTTACTGAAACTTATGCCCGCTATATAATGCGTTGAAACAACATTATCAGTAAGTCGTATTTCGAATGCGTCGGATCGGGAATTAATTCGTCGGAATTGGATTTGAAAACTTTCCGACACTTGTGAAAGGGTGCAGTAAATAATTAAAAAAATAGTTCTAAAATGACATCTGAACACAAATGAAAAAAACACAAACACAAATGAAATGACATCTAATTAATATTTAAAAATCATGTTGATAGCCCCCTGATGCAATCATCAATAAGCTACTCCAAATGTTAAGTATTGGATAGAAACTGAAAATGTGAAGTTTTTTTTTATTATTAGACTAGTTATGGAGGCCGCAGCCGGGGGGTGCAAAGAAACCCCAAATGTTCTTATACTAGGTTTATTATAATTAAAATACTACATATCTAAATCCTAAGCTAAAGTGTGTACGTTCGGTCCGAAGTTAGGAGCCGAAGTCCACCTAAAGTTACGGGGATTACAGTATAGAGACATGGGACAGATCTGCTGCGTCTGCGTTTCGCTGTATCGCCGCCGGTCGCACGGTGTGGTGTGGAATGCGGTGTCATCATTCTGGTCATCGGACGGCTACATAACAGACTGAGTGACGAGACGTGCAAGTTGTTGTATTTGTATTGTTTTCTCAATCTTGTGTTTCTTCGTGTGTCAGTGTGTAATGTCGGTGGAATATTAACCACAAATTATCCACAAAGAAACAAAAGCAATATTCGACCACGTTCTGATGCCAAAGATAAAAATATTAGCCGCTACCCATCCCAGTCGTACTAATAACTGACCGCGCGACACTTCCCACTCAATTAATCCTCGAAGGAACTCACTAGTTGACCGAAAGGAAATCAGTTTAGCGACTGTTCAATTAGTCACCCCGTCCGGGCGACCGTCGCGTCACCGGGCAGGGGTGGAACCGCCCTGTAATTAATTACCTACGCCCTTCAGTAGTCCTATTAACGAGTTAGCATCGCTTACCGCTTCGGGCACTAAGTCACGTGGGATTTGAACACAGATTGACTTCTAACAGCTTTGCAGAGAGTACAAAGTGTCTTGGCACCAGAGCACTCCCTTGCGGCACTCTTTTATTTGATTCTACCTGCGGTTCTCTTGTTTTACTGCGTTATTAACTTTGACACCTCATTTCACCGTTTAGGGGTAGATTATTGAAGTAAAACGGTCTCCTTTGTTACAAACTCAAATAAAGTCTATTTATTAACACGTTTACTGCTGAAAACATAACTGTTGTTTTTTATAACTTGCCGCGAGTTCGGGAAAACACACCCGTTGTGTTAGTGCAGCCTTCGTGCCGGCTGTGCGGAGAAACACAGACGTGTGTGTGTAACGCGACGGCTACTAACTACATTGCGGGTCACACAGACAGCTCGCCACTGCTGGGTAACACACACGGTTTGTAACGGTGGCGAAACGTAAAAACCGGTTTAGTAGTCAACGTGTTAAGTATCAAATTTCATTACATATTACCTAATAAAAGAAAAATATGCAAATTTTCGCATTTATTATAATATATTGGTAGAATTATTATAAAGAAAAAGCAGAAGTAGAAGCGGTGGTAACCTAATGGGAGAACGTCCGCCTTCCAATCAGAAGGTCGTGAGTTCAAATCCCAATGCGGGCACGTACCAATGTGTTTCTGTAAAACATATGTACGTAATTATCACTCGCTTTTCGGTGAAGGAAAACATCGTGAGGAAACCCACATACATACCCGAAAATTATTTCGGAGGTAGGTATGTTTTCCACCAATCCGGACTAGGCCCCCGTGATGGATTATGGCCTAACCCTCCTCACGAAAGTGAGGAGAGACCCGTGCCCAGCAGTGGGACGTTATGGGTTGATAATGAGAATTATTATTAGGTGTCGGCTGTAAACTGCGATAACTACAATTATACTTATCTGTAGAAAATATTCGTACACCTATGTAATTAAATTGCTATGTACTAATTAAGTCGTTGACGGCACCACGTCAAAGACATCTAAATCAATAGCGGTACACTCAATTAATTAATTAGCTAAAACAAAGTAAAACTGAACTCTGAAGTCTGAACATTCCTCTTTGCTCCATTCACAGCCGTGTTCATTCTTCCAAGTTAGTTAAACAGAGACAAAGAACACCATGTTAATTAAAGTAATTGGAGTCACAACAGCCACCGACGCCGACGTGACGTCAACGAACGGGAAACAGGAAAAGGCGCTCTCTTACAGGAACAAGCTCTTTGTCTACCGAATTAACTCCCCTAAGATAATGTGCACTTGTTCAACTTCCGTCGCGAGGAAAACATAAGGAAAATACTGCAGGATTATATTCATACGGCTCATAGCTCAGCAATAAGCGAGTCTCAAATAATCGTAAAATGCCGCTTAATGCCGTCGGCAGTATTCTCTAAGCGTTCCGCTATATTGAAACTGCTCATAATTCGTATTCCACTTTATATTTATTTATTTGGAATACCAACAACAGGACTTAAACTAACAACGGAATACTATATAGAGGTCCTCACGGTAGGAAAAATATGTGAAATTTTTTATAGAACTGTGAGGTTAAAACTAAGCTATAACTTTATTTTTTTATAATAGGTAATAAACTGTTCATTGAAACACCAAAAAAAAAAAAAAAGAAAAAGGAAAACTTAAAAACTAGAACAAAACAAAATGTTACAATTAGCGTCCCAATGGGCGGTTAATAGTAATAATTTATCAAAAAATTCACCACTAAACTGCTGTCTAGCCGACGCGATCCTAGTACAGAAAAGGTCTATCTCAAGGCGCTGTAGTTACCCTAGTAACTTTAACTTGCAGTTGTTATGACCATAAAATATAACTCTAAACTGCTGTAGAAAGTGCAAAATTACAGGCGTTACTTTAAACGCCTCTTAAAGTTAAATGACGTTACTTAGCATTGCGCACTTAATTGTTGTACTGCGCATAACTTAAATGGCGTGCTTATCTTTAAGAAGCGTTTGTAAGTAAGGCCGTAAATCTGATGACAGCCAACAATATTTTTTTTAAAACGCGTCACGATCACATTCATATATCCTGACACCCCCCCCCCCCCCCCTCACTAGGCTTAAATGCTGCATTACTTATCCTTGAAACTTTAAGTTCGTGTGTTCTGTCTTTTAATGATAGTGTATCTTCAAATTCCCTTTCAAAATAACATTTTCCTTGGTGAGGGAGAAACGCGTTAACTTGACTCGTTGAGAAGCGATGCGATGCTCTGTGAACATGGCAAATAGTAGCTGCCGCTAATACTTACGTGTCATCAGCAACTGATCTACGCTGTTATTGGATACTGTCGCATTCTATCGCATCGCGTCGTGTTATCGCTATCATCACTTACATAGGACAATGCCGATTTTCTTGTGTAGCCACGGGTGCGGCTCTGCACACTCCATAGTGTTTTCCCATACAACAAACACAACAGTTGTGTTTTCCCGCACTCGCGGCAAGTTATGAAAAACACGACAGTTGTGTTTTCAGCACGCATTCCCTTTTCATGGCGTTCGCTACCACACGCCTCGAGTCACCGCGACCGTAACCGTATCATTAAAACTGTTCGTTATGCCGCACTCGACTACCTAAGTGGGGGTGGAGGGGGGTGAATTTGAAGCTTGTAATTATTTTTGGAAATATGCCCGTAATGAGGAGGGGCTTGTTAACACAGTTTGAACTTGGAACGATCGATGGTGGGGTTCGTTAGGAGGATCTCAATAATTGCCAAAGTTGATTAACGAACTTTACTAATTATCCAATCTTGTGATTAGACAAATTGATGATCAATCGCGGGGGGTCAAACAAATATTTACAGAGCGAAAACTGAACATCTCAAAATTTGCAAAAAAAAAGTTTGTTTAGCTGTTAAATATGTTTGTTCGATATTATTTCAAGCTAAAATAAATTCGCCTTCCAAGCAGATTGCTAGCTCAGATTCTAGTGCAAACACGTACCCGTGCGTTTCTTGTAAAACATATGTACGTAATTTTCACACGCCTTTCGGTGAATTCAAACATCGAAATGAAACCCACATACCCACCAATGCGGACTCGACCCCTGTGATGTATTATGGCCTAATCCCCTTCACGAAAGTGGGGGCAATGGGTGCTCAGCAATGGGCCGATACGGGTTGATGATGATGCTGAAGAATAAATCCCGACCCTGACTTAATCATAGATTCAATGCTAGCGACGATATGATATACAGCGTAATTATTTTAAATTAATTATAACACGATTATCGGAGCAATAACATTAACCTAAGTTAATAGTCCATCCGCAAGGTGTTCGCATGCTAATCGGCCGATGTAAGGGCGCGCACACACGGGCCGGCGCAGCCTGCCGGCTCGGGCCGCGCGATAAGCGCCATGTCCGGAATTAGGCACGATTCAATCACGATCGAATCTGAATAATTAACGTCGGTCGCCATGCTACCGACCGGCGCACAAATATTGGAGGGAGCTAATATCGTTTCAATTATTTATTATTGAATGCTTTCTACATCAACAAAAAAAGTTAAGAATGTAGTAAAGTACGTGGCTGCTATTACGTTGTCGCATGTATAAGACAATTTTATGCGTTTTTTTTTCTCATACAATCTTCGTATGTCCCATAAATGTAATATAATATTTTTAACATGTCGACTTGTAACATCAAAGGCAGCCGACGATGCCACGAGGTGTACAGCACGAACCCGCGTCGCTCGTAAAGCCGTCGCAGTGTCGGGACACCGCCGCGGATCCGGGACATAATCACCACAACTGGAGCATAACCTCGAAAACTGGGACATAACCACTAAAACTGGGACATAACAGTAAACCGTCTGCTCGGAGATAACGCCGACGGCGGTGAAATAACGCTAAGCTCTCATACTTTACTTACATTTGAGTGGGTGCCGAGGCCCGAGAATCTTTTGGAGATATTAAACTCTCCTTTCGCAACAACTTTATCGCTGTTTCTTGCTAATTACAACGTGAGCTTTGTTCGACATTACGGTATATGTTTTTAAATTTAAGGCTCCATTTCACGAATGCGTCTTTTTTCATGGCAACGCTGTAAATAAGCTTACAAGGAACACATTTTAAACAAATAATGGAATATAGATAGATAGATAAACTCTTTATTGAAACACCATAGAACAAAGAAAACTTAAAAACTAGAACAAAACCAGTTTTACAATTAGTGTCACAATGTGCGGTCTTATCGCTCAGAGAGATCTCTTCCAGACGACCATGCACGGATTATAATCATTTGTTTGCATAAAATGTGAGTACAGTTCAGGTGTAGTTTAGTTTAAATGATAATACTCCTTGTACTCCATTTGTGTGCTAAAGAATAGAATAGAATAGAATAGAAAACTCTTTATTGTACACCAGAAACAAAATTAAACACAGTACAGAAAAATAAATAAAAAAGAAAAAATATAGAAAGTAGAATAAATAAATAAATAAATGATATTGGTTATTTTTTTTTTGAGATCTTGAACATTTTTATAATAAAAATAGCGTTCAAATACTTACGAAACACAAAAAAAAATAACAATTTTACAATAATTTAGCCATGCATCGTGAAATAATAGGGAGCAGAAATTTCAAAAAATTAAGGTAACATAATTTGAAATTGATCTCTGAAATGCTACGAGTACTTTATATTTTTGCTTTCTAATTCCCTAGATACAGGGAATCCCAGTTGAGGGTCAGATTCTATGTATATGATCGAGACCTGTTATTTTTTTGTACAATAACAATCACGCCTTTGATATCTCTCAACATACAAACTAATATCAAGAGTCAATAGAGTGAACTAACAGCGACTAATGCATCGCGAGAGCCAATAGAGCTTACGTTCATTTACCCGTATCCGATCTCTCGCACACATACCTACACGATGTCAGCATACACACATGTATACCTACATCCGTCTATTATCTGTGGTACAGCGGTACAGCGCCGTGTCAGCCGAGATAAGCCGAAATTAAAGCCGACGATGGACACACGGCTTTATGTATCGGCCAGTAATCTTGCGTTCTCAAAAATCCGACTCCAATAGATTTACTAACAAACACCACTGTAAAGTCATAAGAAAGCAAAGTACGCAATTTAAGTTACTTTGGTGACATTTATTTTCCAGTTGTTTTGATTTAAACCCCAAACTTTCTTTAATTTCATTTCTGTGGGATCGATCTGAAAGTGTACACTTTAAAAATTTAAAAAAAAAACATAATTGATAAATGGCAGCTTTGTGAGGCAATATTAAAAAAAAGATAACCGAATTGAGAACCTTCTCCTTTTTGAAGTCAGTTAAAATATGGATATTTCCCCGTCGCTGAGTGAAGAAAACCGGAGAAACAAACAGATATTTTCTCATTTATAATATTCGGAAATTTGGAGACAGTCAAATCAATCGTTTCCAAGCCCGTTACTTCATTACCCTCACCCGAAGCTTCAAGCACCCAGTTTCAAGTCCAACGCACTCACGAAGTCAATGAATTCCTAGTAACTGGCGCAGTCAGGCGCTCCACTCGACCTCGCCGAGGCTTGATGGCACTTCCGCCCGAGAGTTCGAAGAGCCATTTCGCTCGTCCGAGAGTAGAGAGTGTCCCTAAAAGTACTCTATATTTACCAGAGTCCGGTTTAGGGTTGTAGAGTACTTTATAGCACTGTGCACGCGATGGCGCATGGCGGCGGCGCGCGCGTGGGTCGCCACCCGTCACACCGCGTTTCCCGAGGGGGCGAAGAGTGGCCTACAGAAAGCCACCTTGCTACAATGAATATCGGAGGAGGCATGAAAGATAAGATTGAAGAAGGATGCGAAATGATGAGTAAACGCCGGATTCATGTTCTGTGTGTGAATGAGACCAGGCGGAAAGGATGTGACGCCACCACGCATGGACCCTACACAGCCTATTGGTCTGGAGTTCCAGAAACCAGTGGAGGGTGTCAGGGAGTTGGTTTACTGCTTTCCGCTGGGATCATAGCATGTGGAAACATGTAGTATCTGCCTATCCCAACAGGAGAAAGGCGTGACTGTATGTGTGTATAAAGTAGAACCTAGAGTGGAAAGAGGATGTGTTTGTTCGTTTCGAAATTGTGACACGAAGATGTTATTTTGTACTTAATCATACAAATAATTGTGATGTCAAGCGGTGGTAGCCTAGTGCGAGAACGTCCGGCTTCCAAGGCGAGCGTCGTGAATTCAAATCTCAGTGCGGGCACGCACCGATGTGTACCAAAAACATAATGTATGTAATGATCACTCGCGTTTCGGTGAAGGATAACATCGTGAGGAAACCAAGAATTACATCGAAGGTAGGTATCGTTTAGGCGCCAACGCCTATATAAACCTCTTTTGAAGATTTAGTTCCTAAGTTTAATAACAGATGGCAGGTTGACTTGAGCGACAAAATCCTGATTCGCGCAAGCGTTTCGTTCCGCGAAAACAGTAACCTTATTTAAGTTTTTTGAATATAGTACTCGTACTTTGAACCTCGATCTGTGTTTGATTTGGGGGGCTTTTTTGGAACCTCGTACAGTATTGTTGTCCACCAACCGGTTACAACTGGGCCCCCGTAGTGGATTATGGCTAGATCCTCCTCACGAAAGTGAGGGGAGACCCGCGCCCAGCAGTGGGACGTTATGGAATGACGATGATTCAAATAATGTAAGACGCCAGCTGTCCATGCAAAATATCTCGAGGCAAGAATAATGTTATTTGACCTATTTGTCAGGGCGTTAAACGGCGTCGTTAATTCGTTCACGGCTCATAAAGCGCGCGTTTAACGCATGAAATTGTTTCCAACTTCCCGCGGTCCCTGGAGGCTGTAACTCCGGTCGGTGCCACGCCTCCCTGAAATCGGAGCATCAACTGTGGAATTCATAGTCGACAGGAAAACAGTTCCCCAACAATAATATTGTGTCGCTGCCATAGCGATCTGCAGTTAAGCCGTGTGTTTTCAATGGAAACATACGGCTTAGGAAATTATTTCTCACGATAATTACAAAATTCACGCGTCGATAAACACAGGTTTCAACTTAAAATTAAATGAAATGCCGGTAAGCATAGCTCAAAGATGGGTAGGTGACATTCGAAGCGACATATCGCACATATTGTCGGTACATATTATAATAGGAAAGCTGTTTGCTTTTCAAAAAACAATAGAAGAAAACGAATGAATAATGAAGAATGGAAGAAAGGTATAGTCTTTAAAATTAAAGAAATCTAAAGAAAGGCCAAGTCAAAATTAGTGACAACCGGCGAGCATGTGCGAAGGGACTTATGAAAGTGGAAGAAGCGAAAGAGCTGTGTCAGGATCGCAGCATGTGGAAAGCTTTAGTTTCAGCCTATCCCAACGGGGAAAAGGCGTGACTGAATGTATGTAGTAATAAATTAAAAGAGTCGTAACTACGCCGAGCCGACCGCTGCACTCCGCCGGCCGACAGTGTAACGCCCGCTAGACCGCCGCGCCACGCCAGCCGCGGGCGTCGTTAACTTTATACGAGTCGTTACAAGCGCGATTCCGATCGTTAGGCGCTGTCTGCCGAGAGTCTATAAATTGAAATCGACGTATGACCTTTGTGAGCCCTCTTCTATTACTATTGTAATACTGTTGCTGAGCCATTTCTGTGCATATCACTGTCTCACTCTCATATTATAAATGCGAAAGGCGTGTTTGTTCGTCGCGCGTCTGCCCTCTCTTCGCGGCTGAACGGTTTTTGATGAACTTTAGTTAATTTTTATTTTACTTTTACTGTGTTACGAGACGAGCATGTCGTTTGTCTGATGGTAAGCGCTCATCTGCCAGAACTTTGCATTGCATAATCTTGCACGGCATAATATATTTGGAATAATATATAATATTTGGTTGAGAATATGTTTGGAATCGACTTGAAACATGGTTCTTTGAATTATTTTTATTTGGTTTCAAAACTACGAGACACAGAAAAATTCTAAAGTTATTAGAGGTGGTTTTCAATTGCTCGGTAACGTTTTTTCTGTAGAAATTAAAAATTAAGTTAAAAACAATTTTATCGAATTTTCTTTAACACTTCAAATTATCAAAAGAACGTAGCGTGTGTAGCAAGCATGCTACGAATGTCTACAGCGTGTAGCGTTATAAAGCTACGTGACTCAAATTCTCGTAGCACCGATTGCTACGAATGCTACGCGAGTTGGCGACGCGTAATTAGTAGGCACATAGCTTGTCACTAATCTTTTAAATGCGGAAGGTTGTGTGTGTTTGTGTGTGTGTGTTCCCTCTTCTCTCTGAAACGGCAAAACGGATTTTGATTAAATTTAGTATGCATATACTTTAGGTACTGGATTATGACATAGGATATAGGACATAGGATTTTATCGCATAAAAATTAACGATTCCAAGGCTATTCGCTATGACCACCAAGAATCATAACGCTCTTATTTTGAACTGTCAATGGGACTGTGAAAAACGTGCGGGAAGCTAGCACATTTCGAGAAGTTTTAAGGTTCAAAGTAAGTTTAAATCGCATTATGACATCACGCGTTTTCGGCAAGGAATCTCATGTGGCATAGCGAATGAGGGCCTCGTGCAATAAACGCGGGTGAAACGTTGAGGAGCACCTAGAGCTTGAATAAAATTCTAATTAAAAATATATACTTTGTAGCGGCAGACCGAGCTTCGTTTGCCAAAACCAATATTCAACAAACAATTCTGATCAAAAAACATAAATAACTTGGAATCAAGAAACCAATATCGATAGCGGTCCGTCACAAAACCAACTCGCTTCAGCTGAGACAACAACGCTTCAACTGGAGAGGAGAGACAAAAGGCTATTTGTTCAGGCATTCATTCGGTTTGTATTGAGGCGATTCGACCGCAAACATTTCACTGTTCTTTGTTTAAGTTATTTGGACCGTGGAATTTGATTTAGATGGAACTGCACACGCAGTACTACTTTATACTGCGCAGTAATAATTTGTCCTACTTTGTACTGCGCAGTACTAGGTGACGCTCGTATACTTTTTGTGAATAAGGGGGTAAGCACTTGCAGTAAGCACACTCTGCTACATTTCTTGCACGACCAATTTGACTGATAGAAAATGCTACTTAGCACAAAGTCGTCTATTACACTACACTTTTTGAAAAGTATAATACTTCTAAAATAATTAAAATAATTGGTTGAGGCGTGAAAGCGTAACAAACAAACAAACAAAAACTCACATTTGTATTCATAAAATTAGTTAGGGTGTAATCCACCAATTTGAGAGTGATTCGGTGCTCAGCAGTGGAGTTGCGTATTGTAATGTCCTATCCGCTGCAGCACAGAGCGAGCTCCTTTTTCGTCTTACTGAATAATTCCCTAAAAGAAGCAATTAAAATCATAAAGCCTGTCCCTTTGTTGTCAAAACGATTCAAGTCACAAATTAAACTCGACACAACAGTTGCGTCCATTCCGCTAAACGACGCAAATCAGGGCTGTCACGCGCACGCCTCGCCGGCCTTTGTGCGGGAAACTGCCGATAATTGCGTCGCTTACCTTTCGAACCTGGCGCGGTACTCACAGTAGGGACAGGCCGTACATAACTGACAAGTGCGCTGAACTGTAGCTCTTGTGGCGTTTACAAAAAATCGGTCCCGTTGTTTCTAAAAAACGTCCAGCGCATGCATAGCACTGCTCGCGGTTTTGCTGATTACTGTTTTTTTGTTCGACAATAGTTTCGCGTTTAACCACTCTGTCGCCTGAAGTTAGGTGATCATGCGGTCTACGACGGTGCACGCTTACTTAGAAATAACCTATTCACTAAACAGCTCGTCTGTCGCACCCTGGCTGAAACATCAACTCGAAAGCAAGCAAATAACTGACATATAATGATCATCAAATTATTTCTTTGTTACTTATTGGCCTTCATTCTATTGTGATTTCTAAATAAGCCACTGTCCTTACTGCTTATACACTGTGGTCCTGATGGAGTAACTTCCGTACTGAAGTTTGCGTTTAATAGAAACAACTTGCGTTTTCACTTTGATGTTTGTAATTATAAGTATTTTCGATTAGAGAGCAGCCCCGGGACGTCGAGCGCGGTGCGCGGGGTTGGTCCTTCTGTAATTAGAATCGAAAACGGCTCTAATGGAACTCGTGTTAGTAATTAGAAATAAGTTTGAAATGTACTAATTAAAGATGGATCTGTTTAGTCAATTCTATATTTTGCGTTGGCGCCATCTTACTAGCGCAGCTCTGGAATAAGGTTGGATTGTTTCACCGGTACTTTAGTTAATACCAAATTTTGTGGATTATACAGTTTCTCTATACATTTCGACTCATTTTTTAACGAGGGCTCATAACATTGCTTTATTTGATTTCCGACTATTGGCTATTTTTTCCAGTCTTTATAAAATATATCCGACCATTTTTATGCCATGTCCCAGGCCCATGCAAATACTCCATCAGTAAATAAATCTCACACGTGTTCAAGTTGTAGCGGCGACGTCACTCGCAGCCGCCATTTTGATTAAACGTTTTGTTACACCCGATGGCGGGAAATTGAATTTTCATTGAACTGCACTGGCGGGAAATGAATTTATATTTTTGCACAATTTGTGGAGTAATTGAAAAATCTTATTAACTTGCATTGTTTGAGCGGTATTATACAAATGCGGCGGTCATGTCTAAATATACGCAAAAGTAACCCGAAATAAAATGCGTTGCTGCTAATAAAGCTCTAACTGCATGTAAATAGCCCTAAGATTAAACATTGCCATGCAATGGTGGGTGGGAGCATTTCGAGAACATTGCCTACTGATAACTTTTTAGGTTAGTTTTAATTATTTATCCTTGTAATTTTGATTATTAGGTAAATAAACGATGTATTCCTCTAGGTTTCATATCAACCAACATCTGATAAAATAATGGTAACGAAGAATCCAAAAAACGATTTTTATAAATTACCGGTCGACTAGCAACCCTATCTCGGTGTGGTGTCGAGCGGGGCGGGGCGGGGGGGGTCTAGAAAGCTATGTTTCGTAAGTCGTAAGTGACAAAATATTCATTTCTTTGTCGTTGTTTAGCACAAAGGGGCCAACAGTGACGCCCACTCGGCATGTCTGCTCCCGCTTTACCATTCAAATTTTATTCAAGGCTTGCGGTGCCTCGCGGGCTCGTGCGAAGTTCGACGGAAACAACAATGAAATCGAGATACGGACTTGCGCATATTAAAGCAGCTGTACTGTCCTCAAAATATAGAAACTACTTGGTTTTATCCGCGTGCAGTATCATCCCATAAGAACCTTTAATTATAACGAGATATAAAATTTCTTATTATTTATTCAAAACTCAAATCGTTTAGGAAGAAGGGACTCGTGAAAGTGGAATAAGTTCAAGGGGTGAGTCAGGATCGTAGCTCGTGGAAAGTTGTAGTCTTTGCCTTTTTTTTTACCTGGGGAATGCATTACGCAAACCACCAGACCCGGGTGAGGGCCGGGTGGTTATGTGGGACTCCCCCGCCAGCTAGTCTGACGGGTATACCCACTAAACCCCAGGGTGTTCCACCGGGACGCCTTTGTTGTCGGGGCTACGGGTGCGAGAGTAGACTTCCGCGGCCCCGACGGCGTTTTGTAGTGTCTGCCCACCCCAACGGGAAAAAGGCAACATTAAAGGCAAAGGGAATTTATTTATGAATGTACTGTAATTTGATAATTTCTCGTTCCCATGAATCGCTATTAAATAACAAGATGGATTAATACTTTGGAATAAATGCCAATTTATAATATGGATATGTTTCGTATTGGGTGGCGCTGGCCGTCATCAGGCGGCCTCCTCGCCTCGTCTATTAATTACTCCAACCACTCACAAACGCCACGTGTTCGTGTTCATAAGCCGCCTGCTTCAACCGCTCATGATTCAAATATTCGTTGAAAGCCAGTTTCCAGCTGGAATCGCTTCCATCGCTCGCTTGAGACGCGTTAATTGACGTGTTATGAATAAAGCAATCAGCTTTTGAAGTTTTATTCCAATGAATGGGTTGAACCGTGAATGGAGCTTGATTGTAAAGTTAAATATTGAATATTTCTGTTACTAGATGTTACAAATAAAGCCAGCAATGGATCTCAGTTTCTAGGAACGTATGTTCGGTAAAGGTTCCAGGTGTAGATAGGTGTTGATTGTTTACTTTCTTGCAATCCTATGATGAATATCCTTAAATTTATTTTGGTAATAGGTTTAATTTATATATTATGTTTAATATATTTATTCTCAAAAAGACAAGCGTCGCTTAATTTACACAATATGTAGGTGGGTAGATATTACATTTGTCATTCCGTTTTACTTGAAATGCACTCATTTAACACATTATTTATTAGTTTTACGTTTTAGTTTTTTAGTCATTATTAAATTAAGGCATTTGCCCATTATTGGGTAGTAAGTAAATAATAAACTGTTACCTAATTACTTGATATTCCAGCTTTTGTTCAAACTTTGAAGATAGTGAGAAATGTTTTGTAATCTACAGCCTATATAAATGGACCCTTTTATGAATACAAGGTTCATCAAAGTCATACCCTAAAAGACTAAGGTCCTCTAAGACACTTATCCCGTCTTATAAAAAAAGGAAAAACTTTATTTTCTTTTGTGAGATAGTAAAAACTGTATCTCTCTTTACTGTGCACTAAAGTCTCTTATAATCCTGGGTTTTGAACCCTAGCACAGAGCGTAAAAGGTATTTAATGCTCTGGGATCCCATGTTTGTCTAGTGCTTTTTTGGAAGCCGAATAAAGAGATTGATTCCTGACAAACATCTAGATTCGAGAAATAGGATCGTCGGACAATATTTGCTCGTATGATTGAGTTTATTCAGGGTCTTTATTTTTGATATATTTGTCGCGGCAGTTGAGTTATTGAGTGAACGAGACTTCGAGTGGAAAATCTTATAATAATTTGGCTTTTCGTCGTCAGTATGATAGTAACTATGTATTGTATTATTGAAGGTTGTCAATTACGCTTTGTGTTCTACGACTAATTGGCTTGTTGCTGTCAAGTATTGGCCAACTTCTCGCTAGTTCATAACCCGCCGCCGCCGCCGCCGCCGCCGCCGCCGCCGCCGCCGCCGCCGCCGCTGTCAAGCGAAATTAATATCTCTCGTCTCGGCTCGAAGATCAAATTAATAAAGTTAACAGGCGATCAGTACCGCGGGGAAACTTTCTAAAGGACTGTAGATTGACGCTATCAGGGGCGTCTGTTTCTATTAATATCCACGCAATTTGCACGGCTTTTATTCCAAATTACTCCCCAGAGATGAAACGCGATTAAATTTAATTAGTTTAATGTACCGTAACAGCGCTGAGTGTAATTGTTTCTGCCTTCGTTTTATTATTTAAAGCGCGCCGCAAGTTACGGCTAGTCTAACGCTCTCTTTGCACTATAAACACGGCATTTAATTGGCAAACTTGTGCACCCTCAGGCGCCGTCGCTGCTGTTATTGTAAATGCTAAATTCTCAGACAATAAAGGTCGTTATAACGCGCCCTAGAGCGCCAACCCTGTTACCTAGCGTCGCGTTCACAATTTGAATAACGCGCGCCCATTGGCGGCTCGTAACGAACTTCCGCCAATGGCGTTAGAGCAACAATTAAAATTACTAGGGCTGTCACGCGCCCATTGTAAAATATCCTAGATTTATAAAAATGACTACAGCGTGATGTAACTAACGACGTCCGGAGCAGACGAAGCGGACAAAAGGTATCGTGCAAATTTAATAAAAAAAAATCTCACAGGCAACGGGAATGAATAGGCTCGTTTGTTCGTTGGCTCTTAAAATGATATAAATAACGGAAAAAGAGCGACGGTAAGTAGGCACGGGGGAATATAATAAAAGATTCTCGTAATGCCCTTTGGACCAGAAAATTGCGCAACTGTCTTGTATTTGGATTCGTTTTGCTATCATATTCGGTTAATGCCGGGACTTTAGCTTCGTGCTACAATTTTATTGCGTTACCTACTGCGGGTTGCTCCGTTATTGCCGCTGTGTACAATATTAGCGTACTAAAAAACTATTACCATGCTGAGTTGTGTAATAAAAGTCAACATCATATCTAAAATTACTTTTTGCCTAATGGAAGAACACTGTCTCCGCGCAAACAATATGAATCGCATCAAAGCACTCAGCTCGACAGCTTTGAAATGGGAAATCGAGCAAACATTACTGCATCTGAAACAAGTATTCTCAGAGGCGTGATTGTCGAGCTAACAAATAGACAGCCGTAACCGTGGTGCGTCCCGACGCGACGCCGCGCCGATGCAGATAGCCGCCGACGCCGACGTGGCAAGCCGGCGACGCTACCTAATACCGCCGACATAAGCTGTCTGTTCAAGCCAAGGAATTTTTACTAAAGTAAATGGAATCCGCACTAAATTGACAACTTGTCACTAGATATTTACTTGTTTTGTTAACCAAACCGTCTACACAGCTTTCAAAACAATCCAAGATTTAGTCGCAAGTAGACAACTTCAGAAACAACCTGACCAATCTCTAGTGGACCATTCTTGAGGTAATAATAACCATGAGAAGTTTTCTATTTCACTCACTCTCGTGTACGCTGTATTACGAGAGGTGAATAGGAGAGCTGTGAGATAGTTGCTGCCTTTATTCTTCCTTCTATAGCTTGTTCTTGTTCTTGTTCTGAGAATCTAGCAGCTGACATTAGCTGTCGATTCGAACAGCCGATACCGGCCCGCCTGCGGACGGCTTCGGATGCGCATTGTCTGCGGGCTTATCAGCTCTTGTCTTGCGAGCAACAGTTGTGGTTGTGAGCTCTCTTCAGATTCTTGTGCAACAGATATCGAGACAAGAAATTATTGTAA
Source organism: Campaea margaritaria (assembly GCA_912999815.1). NCBI lineage: Eukaryota > Metazoa > Arthropoda > Insecta > Lepidoptera > Geometridae > Campaea > Campaea margaritaria. The sequence goes on from OU538798.1 coordinate 12,070,142, forward strand.
TGAAAGTTTAGTTTGACGAATGAATCTTAGAGAAATGTCGATTGTGCGTATATATTTCGGAATCAGATATCAAAGATCTAACAGCGTTGATTTCGTTCGCAATGTCCTCGATTTCGTGTCGTTTCGAATGTTCTTGATTTGTTCCCACTCAGAAGCAAAATGTTCAATGTATATTTTGAATTATTTATATTGTAATGTGACCAAAATAGACTGGGTAAATATTTTTGCCTTTAATTGATCCGTAAATTGTAGTTTATCAAATAGCTCTCATTTCTAACGATGATTCCTGTAGCGGTGTTCCACTGTTCCCCATGATGCATTCGCAAACATCGCTATGAAATCAGCCGCTGTGTGTGCTGTCGCTTTTTATCATTATCTTGTCTTATTTTTAGATGTGTCTGCGGTTTTGTTAAAATAAACGTTTTCTTATTTTCTTTCTTTCTATCTAAATCACAAAATGCGCAAGGGATTTGAGTTCGACTGAAATGACTATTGAACTTCAGTTCAACGAAATAGTTTGATATAGTAGAGCTACCTTTAGATTTTGTTTAACAATCCATTCAGCATTACCCAAGTAACAATGCAGTTGAACGCTGTGTACGTCGCGCACGTACAGACATTACGGCAAAGGGCGGCACTTAGTTCTAATGCCGACGTACGTATATTGCAGGTGAAACGATATTTGCAACGTTTTTTGTTCAATTCGTCAAGTTTAAATTTAGATCACGTAGCGGTGTACAGTTCTTTTTTGCTATAAGTATTCGTTATTTACTATTATGATTTCTTCGTGTCTCGCTTTTTGAGACTGGTTACTGGTTAGTTGTGAGTGAAATTGTGAAAATTCGGTTTGAATTTTTTTTTTGCTCGTTACGCTCAATGTATCTGACGTTGCTGTCTCGAGTGAGATATTTTTCGTCCAGCACGCATTACAATTTAAAACAATTCACAAAAAATCCAGTTTTTCAATTGAATTAATAAATCAATTACGTATATCAAATCCTTCCAACTTTTAATATTGTAAATGTGAAAGTTTGTGAGGATAGTTGGACGTTTCTTATTCTATTACGCAAAATCTACTGAACGGATTTAGATGAAATTTGGCACACAGATAGTTTATTGCCTTGATTATCACATAGGATAATTTTTATCCCGTAAAAGTTATATAGTGGGATAGTGGTAATTGCGGGTGACACGGCGGAGTGCGGCTACAACTGATAAAAAACAAGTAACATCTGATAAAATACTGATTTAATTTTAAAATCTAATCCACCTCCCAGCTGTTTAATGAAAATACAAAATACAAAAGTATTCTCTGAGACAGCTTCGAAAGCTTTGTTTTATATAGCAGCGACAGCAGAAGGAAAAAGTAAAAAACAAGAAAGATTCTATACCAACGAACCGGCGCTGAAGACAAAGCCTTTATATTCCCTTAAACAGGAAGATCCGCTTACAAAGCTTAAACCAGTTAAACCAGTGCCGACGTAGTCCGTAAGGGGGTTACCGGTAGTGCCGTAGTGTACCGAGTGTGCGGACAAAGGAGCCGGTGTTCCGGTGAAATCATGTAATATCCGGCCCGCAGCCGGATGCGCTTCGCCGCGGACCCAATCTAATAACGCCGTGTTTGCTCGCTCGGCGGCGCGGCGCCGCGCCGGGCGGCAAGCGGTGACAGCACGCTTATTGTCATAAGTAGACTTTATGAAATAAGTTTGCAAATAAAAATAGCTGAGGCTTTATTTCCGTATTTAAGAACACTAAGTGATACATGGTTGCTTGGATCACAGATAACGAGTTTCTTGCCGGTTCTGCTCGGTAGGATATATTCCGAAACCGGTTGTAGAATCAGTAAATTTCCATGATTGTCCGCTTGGGACCCATATGAAGAAATATTTTTGATTGTGAATTTGAAATCACATAGTAAAGCATCTATTTTTTATATTTTTTATATTTTAGATTGACGAGACGAGCAAGTCGTTCACCTGTTGGTAAGCGCTACGCTTGCCCATAACAGCTACAGTGCCACCCAGAACTTTGCATTGCATAATCTTGCGCGGCGCTGCTCTGAGCTCGTCACCCTGAGACATCGGCTCTAAAGTCTCATATGCTCAGTAATTTCGCTGGAAACAGTGTTCTTCAAACCGGAACACAGTAATGTTTGCACACTACTGCTTGGTGGATGAATATCTGGCAAAGGAGGTGTGGTACTTCCCAGGCGATCTCTTGCAGAACAGGCCTCCCACTACAAAAATAGTAAATAGGGCCGTTAGACACCAAGAACAACGGGTACGGGGGGGGGTCTCGTGAGCTCCTTTCGTTCGCCGCGTGCGCGTTGTGTGTTCAATCATATGCATTATTAAGCTCACCCTGTAAAGCTCGAAACCGTCCAACGGTCTCAGCTGTGCTTAGTTTTTATTGACCAATATATATTGGAAAACATAAAACGTTATGACTCGTTCATCTTCCCAGTTTGTCCTCAATAGATTACAACCCAGAACATGATCAAGATTAACGATCCCGTGCGTAAGCTCATCACAGTAAAATCCCGATGGATATAGCCTGTACCGATGGCACAGAAGACATATAGCGCTATATACAGAATGGACACTCCATTCCGCGCGATCCGCTTCCCTACACCTCTACCCGCAGTCCGGGGGGCAATTGGGAGGCAGTCAATTTTACGCGATCAAATGTAATAGACAAACGGGTTAATATGGACTAAGGATGTTACGGAGCTTCGACTGTGACTGCGATAAGTCGGAACTTCTGATTGATGTTACGCCTCCGGTTCCGACTTCGGCTCCGACACCTTTTTAATCGAAGGTCTTGCTACTTTGGGAGTCCATTCATTTAGTTTGCTAACTGTTATTAAAAATAATATAATTTTTTTCTCTATGTCATGTAAGTTTATTTTTGTTCGATTGAAATTAAGCAGGCTGATTGAATAATGTTCGTGCTATTTTATTTTATCATACCTGCCTTTAACACGTCTTTTTTCTACCACCACTTCCGACTCCGACTTCGGTTCCGATTAAATCACCTCAGTAACATCTTTATTATGAACCTTTATACCTACCAGCAGGTTGTCTTCTTTTTGGTCACGTACCTTTAGAATACATGCAAAATTGCACACGCATTTGGCGCGTGTACAAACGTAATAATATGGCATGTAAAGTTAACTGCCTCCTAATTGACTCTTATGTGTGATGTCAAATGAGCTTTTGTGTGGAGTGTCCGGAGTGTGCCGATGATACAAGCTATCCAAGTTTACGAGTTTCGGAATCCATTAGCGAAGCGAATCCACCGCGAGGACCGCTCGCGCCGTGATCGACTCCGGTTAATGATGCGGGAACGCGAGCGCCGGGGAAGGTTTTAAGGTATTGGAGTCGCCAAGGACAAAACTGTATTCATTAATATGATCTAACTTTAAAATAGCTTTAACACGTTGACTACTGAACCGGTTTTTACATTTAGGCACCGGTACGGACCGTGTGTTTTCCAGCAATAGCGTGCCGTCTGTGTGACTGTAGTAGCGCCGCGTTAAACACTAGCGTGCCGTCTGTGTGAGCCGCACTGTAGTAGCGCCGCGTTAAACACACGCGTTTATGTTTCGTCACACAGCCGGCACGTAAGCTGCGCTAACACAACAGGTGTGGTTTCCCGCACCCGCGTAATACTATAAAAAACAACGTCTGAGTTTTCAGCAGTGAACATGTTACGTATAAGTACATAATCTTCATCATCGCATTCAGTACGTATACGGCAAAACTTTTGTCCAATTTCCAGCACTTGCCACTACAATTTTTGAGAAGTAACCGTGTACACTATTACACACACCCATTTTTTTTTGGTATATTTTATATTAGCAAAAAACGTAGGTAACTATTCATATTATGTTACTCGTGCTTTGGTGTTTTCTGTAATAACATAAGGAGTGGATTTATCGGCTTTTGTTCCGGAACTGCTCGACAGTAACAAAAGCTTTATTAACTGTACGGACGCGGAACTCTATTCACATTCATCCCTTCAACTTGGTCAATGGGACACTAAAAGTTGGCGGGTCAAAGCCGGGGGTCGCCTACACCCTTTGAATATCAAAACCTTCCCTTATGAGTAGGCACTTGTCCGGAGCCTTGTCTGTATTAACTAAGCCTTAGCTTGTGAGGTTATGGCATACTACTCTCCTTAGGATTTAGTTCCGTACAAATGTAAACAGTGGCGTGACTAATGGGAATAGGGATACATTTTGATACATAGATATATTATGTAGATTGGTACATGAATAGACTATATTTTGGGTTGTAACATTGTGTAACATACATTTTATTCCAAAAATCTCTTTTGAAATGGTGAAAATGAACTGTTTAAGTTTATATGCCAAACTGTAAGAAGGTAATAATAGTGGCATTGTTTAACATCTTGTCGTACATTGAAGCCTCGTGCTCTCGGGTGCCATTGAGTGGAGAGACAGTAGTCGCAGTTGAGCTTCCTTTAAGCTGAGCTAGTCACTCGTCTGTGGTAAAAAGTAACTTACGTTTTCGAAGTGAAAACTTCTTTAGGCGCGCCGAGCACTTTATTTTGTGGGTATTAAATGAGATTGAGCTGTTACGCTCGGTTATGTGATGCTCTTTCGAGTAAAGTCTGCTCGAGTCGACTTAGGGAGCGAGAGAAAGATAGTCAACACGTCACTGCCATACTCGCTCGGCGAGCGTTACATGAGAGAGTATGACGCATCAGTCGCATATACTTCGCCTTGGTGCAGTTTTCACTTCTGTCACGTGGACACACGGTATATTTTTTTATTTGTTATGTTTGTGGTAGTATAATAATAAGATAAAAATATGTCCTACACCTACAAACATTCGGTACTCAAAATTATAGATTTGGTAATTCGATATCATTGAAAAAAAATAAGTCGTAGATTTAAAATGTTTGCTTCCGCGTCGGCGTCGGCGTCTGTCACGGCGTCCCAAGTAGGCTATGTTGGGTGCTAAAAGAGTCTCCTATTAAACCATTTTATCAATTTGCTTTCACGCAAGCTTCTGAAAAGACGTTCCATCTTGCAATACTTAAAAAGGGTCTGTACCTTCAACCTCATCACCAATTCATTCGTTCATTTTTTTTTTATGTTTAAACAAGCACAGTCTATCTACTGTACTAAGCCACTGGCTGTTCAGAACGCGGCTCCGCCTCCACCGGGGCAGACAGCACTACAGCCCCATCTGGCGGCTGTTCCACGGCTGGGGCCACTAATCTCTCCCTCATTTTTATTCACCGTCACCCCCTATCCCGTCATTTAGTAGACGTGACTAAATTTCCTGGCATTTTTTAATTACGATTTAAAATTAGGATAGGTACTGCCATTTTAAAAAGCTTTTGATTAAGAACTCGATGTGTTTTTACAAATTTTTTTAGGGTTTTTCATGAAAGCCCCTGATTTATTGAGCCAAAGCCACTGAGTTATGGGGAGACCCTCGCAGCTCGCTGTAACTCAGTGATACAAAGGGGCCCTATTTTTCCCCAGCTATCAGGTGAAAAGAATACCCTTCTTCTCTTCTTTGACAGTTTTTGTAAATTAAGTACTTAGGTAGTCAAAGAATCAATATCAAACTCACATAATATTTGGAGTACCGTGTCTTTAAGAAAAAACTTTAACCAATCTTAACAAGGCAAACCAATTAGTAATAAACGTGGCATGGGCTCTCGCACTACTCAGCCTCCGAGATTGAACAAAGGGGGGTAATGGTGGAGGAGGAGGCGGCAACAAGTGGCGCCGCGACTCAGCGGGACCAGTTGATTGATACGCAGCCTCCGCCGCCGTCGCTCGGCCGCCGCCGCGCCGCCGCCGCGCCGCTGCCGCCCGAGCGACACAGCTCGCTGTTCATCTCTCATTAATCTGCATTATGGACGAGAAATCGCAAGCTGGTAAAATGAAGGCAAGGGGCTTAAAATGCCATGAAAACACGCTTTGTTACCATCGCAAAAAATAAGATTAATTAATGACTTTCACGACTGAACTATGCAAATGTTGACCTTAATAAATGATCTTTGTCTCTTAATGGGTTACTTTTCTCCTACCAAGTTCCTAATTGATATATTCTTAAGTCACAACCTTTGTTTATATTGAGCTGTAACTTTGCTTCGCATTAAAATAAAAAATGCCTTGTTGACGACAGATTGTATCTTAAGGAAAAACAATTCCTAATATTTATCTTTCTTTTCACGATTTTAACGGTTCTGAAAAGGATGTCGATCGATTTTGGGTGAAATAGTTAGATTGGTAACAGAATGTGCTAGGCCACTCTAGGGCCCTCTTTCAATCTATCACAAATGGAATCGACCCTTTAACGGGCCCTTCAAAGTTTCGAAGCTTTATAGTGGCAGGATTAATCGGTGAGACAGTGGAAGTAGTTACTATCCAGAATACGCTGCGTCTGTTTATTCATAGATTGACGGAAGAACTCTGAACGCCGGGCAGAACTTGGAGCAGTATAACCCCATCTGGCCATATTCGGTCTGCAGCGACCCACATGAGTCCGGAGTTAAGCGACTTCCACGTGGGCCACGCTAGTTCATTGCCAGGGGGAAGATTTTCGGAAGGTGCAATGAAGTTAGATGGTGGAACACATTTTTCCTGCCATAGCTTGCAGCGAACATGTCTAGGGTGTCCTTTTAAAGCTTCTGTATACTTCAGGAAGCTCCTACGACTTTTGAGGCGGCTTTCTGGCGGTTAGTGCTCGAACAGAGGGTTAGCAATAGAAAATATTTACGGTGTTTTTTAATCTCTTCTACATGAGAACCTTCTCTTTGTCCGATGTAGGTCCAATAGTATTCAAATGTAAATCGCATTTTCAGTAATAGCCTCCTGTCGACTCGCGTCAATGTATATTGATGATGCCCACCGCCGCCGCCGTCGCCGGGGAGACTGACGCCGCACATGGCGGCTACGTGCTCGACAACCTCCTGTTAATGGAACTGCTTTTGTGAATGGGGAACTCTGTCATTTATAATCGCTGCGTTCGTTGATTTAGCAGATTCAACAAGTTAAGAATGGAAAGCTTAGAACTTAAATACTACTGTTCTTTACGATATTCAGGTATCTTGAAGAGTTACTCAAACGGTCGCCCATAATAAATTTTCAAATAACTTGAGCTCTTTTAAAAACTAACCCCATCTACACGATCGATGCACGATCCGTCGCCATCTGAGATAGTCTCGGGCGCTCTGGGTTGCCACATAGATCTTCGTGTCCAACCAGTTGGTCTTGGTCAGACCATCTAATCAATTTACTCTAAGCTTGTTTGGGGGTTTTATCTCCTAAATTAACCATATTTTTTTATTTTGTTACAGGACGAGACAGAGTCACCCCGGTTCGGTGGTGGAAATTAGTGATAACCCGTTGGACTCTAGCAAAGTAAGTTTCTCCTTCCTTCTTTTATTTGTAACCAAATTACAGCCATCAAATTGAACGTTTGCAACACTTATATAAAGTTTAAAGAATTAAAGAAGTTAAAACAAACAATATGCAAATTGTAATCCGAAAGGGATCTAAATGTTCGTAGACAAGTTTCAGGTACTCTTCAAACTATGCCGACAGTTTGGATTGAAGTTGTCCGAGTTCAGTGAAATCTTCATTTCTATTTCAGAGTCGGCGGCTTTTCCAACTCTTGTACTATCAATGAAATGGATAAAGTTTGAGCTATCAACGGCTGATCATATTGTAGTGCCACTTTACCATGCTATCCACTTTGATTTAATCTGAAGATGGCCGACGTTCGATTTTCTTTTGCATTACATACCCCTTACATTGTAATTATTGGTTGCAGTTCGATTTCTGCACATGTCAAAGATTTGTGTGACCCACAAGTATTTGCTCCGAGTCAGGGTGTTTGTAGAACCATGGTCCTCGTAGTTTCTGGTGACTCCCCAGGTACAAGGAATCTTAGTTAGGGCTCAGGATATATGTATGTGATCGCGACGCGTTGTTTATTTATTTTATATTGTCTTTCCAGTTACTGATAGCCTTCGAAACGGGGTTAATAGTGGTATGGGACCTACGTGCGAAGGCGGCGGAGTGGCGAGGGTGCCTCGGGCTGGGTGTCCCGGGGGAGGGCGTGCGCGCGGCGGCATGGCAGCACGACGGGAAGCTCATGTCGGCCCACGTGGACGGCGCGCTGGCCACGTGGACCACGCGCGCGCCGCGACCCGCGTCCCTGTCCTACCCGCACGGTGAGCCTCGGGACAGGGCTGTGCCAGCTAGATGCAGATGGATATTAGATTTTAGTCCTTCACGTTGTCAAGTTGAGAAGTCAACAGCACATGTGGAGTTGGTTAATTCACAGTTTCCTTTTCGCAAATTATAACGCTTTCACAAAAAGTCCAGACGCATACGCAGAATATCCTTTTCTCAAAACATCTCATTCGGAGAGTAGCCGTGCGTTCTCGACGCGCTGTAACCCTTTAAATTTTTGACTCTACGCTAATTCTGTGATATTCGCCGTGGATCGACTTCTAATGCATTATTCGTTTAAATTTCAGCTAAAGCAAACAAAGACGGAAAACTAGAACCTTGTAAACCTATACTCAGACTGGAATGGAAAACGGCAAGATCAGGGTAAGTAGACCGGTTTCAATTATTAGCCAATGAGGACGTACATAACCTGAGGATGTGGAAACCGTCTGTTACTCGGTTATTACAGCGTGGTCGCACAAAATAACAATGGTAACGACTGAGACAATCATCATTCCCGAAACGAGCTACATAAATGGGACGTTGGACAAATCCCGGGATCGAAACGGCGCGATTCGGCTCGTTAGCCGGGATATCGGGATCGAATCGGCTCGATGGATCGGAAACTCGTTCTCTAATGAACCGATCCTCCACTCGCGCGATAGCTTTGTTTTTATGTAGCTCGTAATGTTTTCTGATGGGATATTGAGTTCATTGCCGACGTATCCGATGAGTGTCATCGCCAATGTTACACCTACGTTCGTACTGTTGGTATAAAACTGTACCCAAGTAACATCTGATCTCCGTTCAGGTGAATCTCTGCTGTTAGGCATTGAATCGAATCTTGAGTCTCCCGGTTGTAGTTACTGTAAGCGTAACTTGAAATAAATTTCGACTGTAAGTTTTGATTTCTTGGTCTCTCGTATCTAAGATTTTTAGAATAAGTAATATTGTTGTGCAAAGTACAGCTTTATCGCTATTAGCAATTTCTTACAGGCAACCTTTGGATGGACTCGAATCGATTAACCAGGTGTCGTGGTCAGTGGCGGTGACTTATTAGATAAAAAAGTAATAGCTAGCAGTAGCGTTCCGGATGCAGAGCGTACTTTTTACAATGTTAATTTGCTCGTAATAATATTTAGTTCCTATAAACTTCTTAAATTGCATAGGTTATGTAAAGTTATGAATAAATCCACACATGCTATCCCTCATCATTAAAAACTTCTGCTAACCAGACCAGAAGCCTCACATCTCTACAAACCATGCATTCCCAACGAGATTTCCCTCTGATTTTGACAAATGGGACAATATAGGCTATAGGTAATCGCAGCCAAGTATTTTTACCTATTAGTTTGGCTGCCCAAAATAATCCTTTGTCTTTTCAATTCCAGGGAGAGTCTGATAATCTTCTCCGGCGGGTTGCCCTCGGACAAGGCGGGACGGACGCACAGCATCACGGTCCTCAACGGGAAGAGCACCACGGTGCTGGAGATGGAGCATAGTGTGGTCGACTTCGTCACGCTCTGCGAGACGCCGCATACAGCAGGTGAGGTGCAACGGGTAGGCAAAGGGATGGACAGACACGACGAAACTGTGGGAGTTCTGAACTACCAAATCTTCTTAAATTTGTCTTTATTTTTTAATTGTTGATCTATTTAGTGATGCCTACTGTGATATCTCTACCCCAAAAAGAGCATCAACTGACCACCAGGGGCATTATTTGTTCCAAAGTTCTCTATCTGGCAAATGTGGGTATTGTTGCGCCTCGCCGAGAGCGCCAGGTATCGTTTTCAACCGACGTTTGATGTTATAAAAACCTTACTAAAATATCTTCAGACACTTAAGATAAATCGCGAAACGACCACTTTCTAATAACCTATTTCACGAACCATATCCACCTTCCGATTGAAATTACGATGCTTGTTAATTTCTTTCGCTTCACGAATAATAAAATTCTGGGATGTAAATGACTATCAGCGGAGAAGGTAACTGGACACTTTTTCAATTTTAGATTACCAAGAACCATACGCGATAGTGGTGCTCCTACAGAACGACCTGGTGGTGATAGACCTGCAGTCTCCCGGGTACCCTTGCTTTGAGAACCCGTACCCCATGGATATTCACGAGTCTCCAGTCACGTGCTGTACTTACTTCGCGGACTGCCCTTCCGACCTGGTGATTATTAGAATAGTTATGCTACTGCCAAATTATCTAATGTTGCTGAAACTCCAGATCTACACGTATTCGAGAAAACCACCAAGCAGTACCGGAAGGCCGTGTTTGCACTCGCAAACACTGTGTTTCGGCTTAAAGTAACCAACAAAATAACAGATCATTATTAGCCTAAAAAGCAATACCATGGGTGGTGTATGCAGTGGTGTGCCGCTCAAGACTTGGCAATTTAAAGTTCAAGAAGAACGGCTCTGATATCATTATTACGGCAACATTGATGTTGTTTTTTTAATTAAAGAATTGGATAAATTTAAACAAAGATATGGCTAATCCTAGAGACAAACTACACCAGAAATCTGATTGTCACAACTGTCGTTTCAGATCCCAGCGTTCTACTCGGTGGGGCGACAGGGCAACAAGAAGATGGGCGGCTTCAGTGAAAAGCTGTGGCCCATCAACGGCGGCGAGTGGGCGCCCGCCTCCTGCTCCTATAGTGAAATTATTCTTACGGGGTCAGTATACGCAGTATGCCAGGGGTGGGGTACGGCGCGACGTTGAGGTGTTGTTTCACGATTATTGACTAAAATGATAAAATTAATATTAATGGGGCACCCGGCTGCCGCGCTAACCAAATGTTCACTGAAGGTAAAAAGCCTTTCGATATTTGGGTAAATACTTCACACGGATAATGCTTATGTAGGATGTTCGGAGCATTGCACCGTGCACCAAGTATCTTTTTTCAGTCTGTACGTTCTTTAAAGTCAATTTAAAACATTGCTACTTGATTTTGTAGGTTTCTATTTTGATAACTCCGGTGTCTTAATATAATTCCTTTACTTATTCAGTTTTTATCTTTTCCAGGCATGCAGATGGTAGTGTAAAATTTTGGGATGCAAGTGCAGGGACTTTACAAATTTTGTACAAATTAAAATGTTCTAAAGGTAAGCTTTCATTTTCACTATCAGTTTTATTATTACGCACATCCAGTGATGAGAAGTAAGAAAGGGAAGCATGATCATTTCTCCTTAATGTTCTATACTATTTGTGTCGTTCTCTCACAATTTAGATCCCATCGTTACATTCGATTCATCAATTCACCGTTCCATTAGACGATATGTTTTTTCTATACTTGACACTAGTAATATGATTTTTCAGTATTCGAGCGGCGCACGGGCGGCAGTAGCTACGAGGAAGACAGTCCGCTAGCTATCCAGCAGATAGCGCTGTGCGCGGAGTCGCGGCGGCTGGCGGTGGCATTGCCGCATGGACATGTCATGCTCTTCAAGTTTAGGAAAGCGGAAACACACGGAGAAACACAGGTACATTTACTTATTCTTATAAAACCAGACCATCAATACCAATGAAATAATTAGTAATTACATAAGTAAGTCGGTTAGTTAATAATTAGTATTAATAAGCACTTCAGTATATTGTGATGTTATGGTTGTCGTACTCTGCATTGTCACTTAACATAAAGGAAGATAGAAATAAAAATTATTAATTTATTAATCAATGAAATCCGTAGTCGGCCTATTGTTTAAATTAACGCCACCGCACCGCTACCTTGTCGTTTCTATGATGCTTGTGTTGGCTCAATGAGCAGAGTATTAAATCATCTAAATAGCAGTAATGATGACATTCATCTTCAACTGGTTTAATAAATGCATCAACTACTAAAAACTAAAAGATTAAAATAATAAAGAAGAAAATGGTTACGATTACAATTTTACCATCTTTAACTTATACGAAATTACTATTAACATCGGATTTAGCCCACAGTCCCACTTGGTGGAATCTCTTATAAAAATCCATATTGGTAAATTTCAGGTTATAGAAATTCCAATGATAACGGACACTTTAGAAGAGGAGACGTCACCCGAAGCAGAAGCGGCGGGGGGGCGGTCCATGTCTTTTGCGAGTAGAGGGGGGGAATCCGAGGCTGACAGTAGGAGGGTGAGTACACTAACACCTGGTTGTATATCTTTAATCGAAATTAAAATATTATTTGTCCCCTGATACTAGTTTTACTATTCCTGCTTAATGTGATACAGGAAAGACTTGAAATAAGTCCTGGCAAAAGTTAAACAAACAGGTAGATGAGATCAGAGTTATTGTTGTAGCTACAGTGTTGGTTTCTTAATGGCTACAATCAAGAAAACGTACGATTTGCTGCTATACTAAGCAAACATAAATAAAAACTTACTCCTAAACTAGAGCTCGTCTTTTATCTCGTCTTCCAGTCAGGAGTATGGTGTGGTAGTAGCGCGGGAGAAACACTGCGCGTGCGGGGGTCCGGGGGCACCGGAGGCGCGCGGCGGGCACCAGGGTTCCAACCCACACTGGTGGCGTTACAACAGGGGCCGCCACATCCCATCACCGCGCTCACTATCAACTCCTCATATGGCCTGTGAGTATGAGACAAAAGTGCCGTTAACAAGACCTAAGAAATCTCGACAGGAGATTGAATATTAATTGTTTTGTTTTGTTTAAACTGTGACCAGGATTAGATCCTGGGACTCCAGTACACAATTGTGTCACAGTGGAGCTGATTCGGAGCGCCGCGTCTTTTATGCATCACATAAACAAACTTTTCACTTTTATTTTAAAGAGCCCGAAAATAAACTCAAAACTCAAATAATTTATTGCAAGAAGGCAAAACTAATGCACTTTTACAAGTTAATCACTCCATAGCAGAACAAATCCATCCAGCGAGAGACCAATACGGGATAATCCTCCGTGATAATTCATCCTCACTCATTGAGCGGGCGACATGGGTTGATGACGACGATGATGTGCGCAGCATGGCGTGGGGCGGGGAGCGCGGCGTGGTGGTGGTGGACACGGCGGCGCGCGCCGGCGTGTGCGCGCTGGGCGCGGCGGCACTGTACGCGCCCGAGCGCGTGCGCCACGCCGAGCGCCACGCCGAGCGCCAGCGCTCGCCCTCGCTGGACCAGGTACGCGCCGCCACACGTGCGGGACCACACGAGTAGGCGGAACGGACTCGTAATCTATGAGAGTTAGGAAACAACTACGACGATTCGGGACTGGAAATCGGCGAAGGTAACCCGCACTCGCACACCGCGGGACACCTCCGGCTCAATACGGAACCGCGCCGAAATAGTACGCGTTTAAATAGGTACACACGCGGTGGTGTACGACGTAATCGACGAACATAACGTTGTAAGCTTTCGAATCGCTGTAACCTACGCACGGTGTCCGGACAGAATGTGTTGAAATCGAACTTTGTGAGCTATTCAATGTAGCAAGAAATCGATTAAGAAAAGTTTAGTTACACGTCGACATACATCCCACATTCACCATTTTCAGTAAAACAATGTAATTCATGGTAAAAGCGTTGTGATAGAAATGTTATCTAAGAGTATATTATATAAATACGATCCTATTACTAAACTAGAATACACATCGATTAGAGAATTATTGTCACATTACTTCTTCCAAGCGGTTAACGTATGACACGTTGAGGACCTTACATGAAAATACACATTAGTTAAACGTTACACGAGGCAAATTAGGACGTTGTTTTGATTTGTACGTTCGGTAGGTAACTTCTTCACATTACGTTTGATTTGCAATTTTATTTCTTTATCATTGAGTTGCTTTGGCCGACGAGAGCTTCGTTCGAGGGTAGAGGAACTCGAGCGCATCTCTCCGGCCACACCCCTTACCCCTATCGAATTAATTTGTTATATTTTGATTACTGTTCGATTATTTTTAAGTACGTAGAGGTAGCGCCGAACCCGGCTTGTCCCTGTAGCGACACGGCATGGCATCGTTAGACATCCTTTATCTCTCGGCCTGTCTCTCACTCCTATACTTGCATAGAATAATGTTTCCAAGTTTGCAGATTTGTTAAAAGTTTGGTATGAACGTGCGCCCGCTCACCGCAGAACGCTAGTTTTAAGTATGGTCACATTCGGACATAGATCCTTGTCTGTAACACGAGTATGCGTAGAATCCATGTCCCAATGTCAGTCACGCACGCCATCGTCCCCACGCGGCGCGGCGACCGGACGCGGCCGCGGTCGCTTTTCCCTCACCAATGATGTTTTTTCCCGTCCCGCGGTCCCGAAGCTGGAGGAAGCGGCGCGGCCCTCCCCCGCCGCCAGCCCCGCCGACCCGCCGGGCAGCCTGCCCGAGGAGCACCCGGTGCCCGCGCCCGAAGACAGGGCCAAACTGGACTCTCGCCGCAAGTCCACCTCCTGGAAGACCTTCAACCTGAAGCGGCAGCTCTCCAAAGTCGATCTCAAATTCAAGGCCGCGTTCGCGGTTCCTGCTGAGAACAATCTCGAAGAGGCCACCGCCGAGAGAGGGAACTCCCAGTTCTACTGCGAGTCGAGCCCGAAGCCCGAGGTGGCGCAGGAGGCGCTCGCCGACCCACCGGAGGACTCGCCCGACAGCGAAGAGATCAAGAGCGCGGAACTCGAGGAGGAGTCCGACAAGAGTCGGCTGGCGTCGCCGCTGCGGGTGTGCTCCGACGTGTTCGAGAGGATGCACAGAGAGCTGCAGGAGAAGCGCTCCGCGGACGTGTACGACAGGATGCACCGCGAGCTGCAGGAGCGCTGGCAGGACCGGGAGCGCGCGGAGGCGGCGCCGGAGCCCCCGGCGGCCGAGGAGCGCCCGCCGCGGCCCGACCACCTGCCGCTGTGGGAGGAGGACGGGCGGCCGGCGCGGCCGCCGCGGCACCAGGGCCGCGGCCGGCGCGAGGAGCCGCGGGACCAGCGCCTGCTGTCCGTGCCCAACATTAAGTACAAGCCGGAGGCGGTGCGGGACCTGCGCCGCAAGCAGGGCGCGAACCCCCAGGCCTCGTTCGCCGGCAGCCTCATGCGGCGCTTCAGTAAGTACCGACTCACCCGCGGCCATGCTCACCTCACCCACGACATCACGGCGCCGAGTCTCACGAACCTCCGTTGCGTAGCACTTAGACCGTTCTCCGCTGTAACGTAGAGTAGATTCAGACCGTCTCGGATTGGAATGGTAATGTTTTGGCGTTTTTTCTGGTTCACTAACAGTAGTCCCTTTCGTTAAACGGGATTTAGATCTGACGCTCGTTAGAGGTGATGGTAGCTAGATGATATTTGATACCGATTAAACGTTGTACATTAAAGCATAAATGTAACTAATATTAATGTTAAGCGATTAAAATAATAGGTCCGTAGTTTTAAACGACGAGAGAGATGTCGAGCTGTCGATGTCTCTTTTTAACGTGCTTTACGCTTTTTGTGATATTTGGCTTTTTATTTATTTTCATTTATTATGTATTGTATACTTATGAAAATATATAAAACGCGTATATATTAAGTATAAGTATGTATAGGACCACTTGTATAAACGCACGGTGTGTGTCGGTTTAATGTGTAAGATAAGTAGCGGTGTAAGGTCACTGATGTGTGTATTTTCTTATTCCAAAGGACAAGGACTCGTCCGACGAAGACTCTAACTGCCTTAGATATCTATTCGCCGACTTCCTCGGTAAATGAATTTTGAACGAAGACTCGCTTCGATACGTAGGTGATCTCTGTGTTGTCGATGTCCTTTTGAGATGATGTAGCGCTAGTGGTTGCGGTTCCTAGCTGCGCACTGTCCGCTTGTAGCTTCACGCCGGCCGAGCGCGGGGCCGTCTCACCCTCCATCCGAGACTATCATCCGCCGACCCACGATTGTCTGACCGATCCACTGTCCCCAGGGGAGTTAGTAGCGAGGCTTTGCAACAGAAACGAGCCGGCCGACGCGGATAGAGCGCTCGAGGAAGCCATCCCGGCGCCGCGCCACATAGGTACGAGTATAGCACGACACTAACCCGGAGCCGCGCCGTCTCTGACGCGCAACCCTCTAATGCCTGGCACAGAGATCACGGTGCTCCTAACTCGTGTCCGCGTCGATGTAGTAACAGCCAGGGTCTTCACGTTCCGTGTACATAACTTGTGTGGTGGAGGGCTTACGCGTCGCCAGCGATACCAACTCCTCGACCTCGGGGCGGCGGCGGTCGCGGGCGCGGCCGCGAGGAGCGGGTATCGGTGGGGCGCCAGCGGTGCGGGCGGTGGCGGCAGTCGCGGCAGTCCTGGCAGTCGCGGCAGTCCCGGCAGTCCCGGCAGTCCCGGGCGGCGGTCGGACGGCGTGTGTGTGTGTTGTAGATGAACGGGCCGGGCGGCTCGGCGGGCGGGGCGGGCGCGGCCGCGGCGGTGGCGGGCGGGGGCGGCGGGGGCGGCGGGGGCGGCGGGGGCGGCGCGGCGGCGGCGGGCGGCACGCGGGTCCGCCGCTCGCGCTCGCAAGGTACCCGCAAACTGCACAAGTGCCTGTCCACCGCGTCGGACGTGTACGCCGCGCCCCCCGCCCCGCAGCACTCGCTGCTGACGACGCGACAGTATTGCAGTTTTGGTAGTACAGTCACCTTGTACAGTCACTCGGCCTCGACCTCCTTCCGTTCTGAACGCAGTCGCAATTTCTCTTCTTCATTTTGTTTCGTTTACCGTTTCGTTCGTTCCGTTCACCGTTATTGAGGCGTCGTTTGGCTTCCGCCGCCGAGGCTCTCTCGGCGTCGAGTGCATTCGCGACCGTGTCGATGTGACTCGCATCTTGAAGAGCATTTTTGAGCTTGTTGAAATGTTGTACCGTGCGCAGCGGCATGTCGTGAACATGTTCGGTGCTGGCTTGAACGCCTAAAGCGGAAGATCTATGTATGGCCTCGGTGCTGATAATGATCATTAACTTACTAATGTGCTGCTCTGTTACATGGAAGTACTGCAGCGCCACCAAGCGAGCCCTGAGGTCTGTTCTTGTCGTCATTTGCTATATTCTTTTATGTTTGTATTTCTTTACATTTATTATTTCTTCCACACTTACTAAACTAATATCTTTCCATTACTAACAACATTCATACTTACATTATAGACATCGTGTAAGATTGAAGATTCACTTCAGATCCCTACCGACTGTTTAAACTTTACGTTTCGTCGTGTTTATTAATGAATCTTCCATTTCACACATCATATTAGTGATTATAATCTAAAATTTTTGCAAAGTAAACAATCCAAATGATCAAAATATACTTATAAATGAAAATAACATTATTAAACGTTGCTGTTATACCTTCCAAAGGTAACAAAAGTAATCATAAACTCATTGAACTAAATTACAAAAGTAGTGAAACATGTTTCATTAGACCCCTCTAGTTTCCCGACAAGCATGATTGTGTTGAGTTATAATTCATTGTATTTATTTGAACAATTTCCAATTTCAGATCGGAATCATTTAAATGGTAATCATTGGAATATAACACGCCTTCTTTTCATTATAATTTCAACTTCTAGTTGTGTTATCCAAGTAGATATTTCTTTTATTGTCACTGCAAACTCTAAGAATGACATCCTCGTTTAGATGGTGTATAATGAATGTCCAAACTGTCTGTGTCGCCTGACGACCCTATGTATTAATGTGAGGATATGCAACCGAGGTACGGCCACGCCATCCGGTGCACATGCGCCTAATAACGCTCCGTTCTGGGGTCGTTTCTAGCGACGCGGACGCCTTGTTCGCAGCGACAGGCGCCGGCGCCGGCGCGGCGCCGCCCTGGACGCCGGATGGCGGCGCGCCGCCGGTGATATCCTGAGATCATGCTTGTAACTTGTAACATTTGTGGTTTTATTTGTCGGTACAGAACCAACTATTCCGCAGACTATCGCATCCATGGAGTACTTACACATAATGCAACCCAATGGTACCCAACAACATTTGCATCGTTACTCTCCTTTGTTTTCTTCGTTCGATTGTGTTTATTTGTGGCTTAGTCACGGGCAGAGCCCACTTCTGTTACTCACACCGTAGGTAGTTATAATTTAGATTTGAAATTGTGGCTGTGACTGTTTGTCTTGTTCTCCTTCCACACCCGACACTTCGATTGCACCGAACTCGTATCAAGTGGCATGACTCTTAAGAATGAAATCAAAAGGTGACTTACTACTCAAAACTATCTCTTTATATCCTATCACTTGTGTATCGTACGAGCGGAATCTATTGAATGTTATATGTGCATAATATAAGCGAGGCTTTCCATTGTATCAGACACATGGTGTATACCTTTCATTTCTATTGTTTCCTATATATTTTGTTTAAGATCGTCGACGGTATGTTATGATCACATTATGTATTTGTTTGCCTTTGTCCGCATCGGCTCGGCCGCCACTTGACTGACAGCACACAGGCTTGGCTCGCGTCTCGAATCTCGAGAGCGCGCTGTCGTTATCTAACCGCTGTTGAGTACATGATTATTGTTTCTTTTCTAGCCCGACCACAAAGCAAAAAGTTTATATGGCTCGTTTTTGGCTGCCTCTATGTACGGCTGTCATTATGTCTATGTATGCTTACGGTATTCTCTTACTAAGAACGCACTAGATGCATGCGCCTACGATCGCCGGTTCTTGCACAGCTCGTTGTTGCACTTTAGACCTTATATTTAGTGCATCAGACTTGTCTGTCCGTCCACACGACCGCTTCCTATTAGACGCGCGGACTTCTAGACTTCTAGACTCCTAGATATCTACTAACTTAACGAGGGGCTTCCGGTAGATTAACTTAGATGAGTACTGGCGAGTGTGCTTCATAGAGTGGGAATATTCTAGAGCGGGATGCTTCGTTTCGGCTGCAGACGGGGACACCCCGGCTTCTGGCTCCGACCTGGTCATCATCAACCCATGACTCATTTCATCGAGTTTGTTTTGCCACATTAACGTTTGATTCACTAACTTTGCTCGAAGCTTCTCATTCGCTCTCTACTCATCGTCTAGAGCTGTCTCTCGATGTGCTAGTTAAACTAAGTTGACTGTTAAGTAACCTGTGAATAGTTTAAATGGGGTGATCGGTGTTTTGACTTTATTAATCTACTCTGGGCACTCATTTTCTCTGTCTCTGATTACACGTAACTGTCGTGGGTCAAAACACTAACCATCGATACTAACCAAAACATTAAACTGAACATTAAAATATACAGTAATGAAAGAACGTTGTGCAAATAAGCTGAGATTGGACGGGCTGACGGGCATGCAACCGCCTTCGGGCTCTTTCTAAGCATGATTCTATTCCTGATTGTTCTTACCGGCACTATTTGAATCTGCACCTGGATGGTGGATTTCAGCATATTTCACAACCGCACCTTCGACACTTAAATTGTGAGCTAGAGCTAGCTTTAGTATTGCAACTTTAAAGTAGACTAGTTTGTGTACTGCTGGTGACTTCAGTTCTGCTACATCAAATTCTCTCTCTTTTCTGAGTTATCATTAATATGGATCAGAGTCAGAACTGAGATCGCCAGCAGTGGGCTAAGAATCTTTTACCACTAGTACTAATTGTGGTGGTAAAGGATTGTCGGCCGTGCGCGTGCGCAGCGGGGGAATAATCGCTTGTTCTGTTACAACCGGCCGCGTAGACAAGCTGGACAGCTCGTTCTCGCGCTCGCGCTCCAGCAGCATGTCCAGCCTTGAGAACATCTCGCAGGAGGGCATCCAGTGCCTCGCCTTCGCCGATAGCTATATTAAGAAGTCTGGTGAGTGTTCCATCTTCTTCTTCCGTCTCCTGCATGTACGCTTTACCGTTCTCCCTTTAAAGTACTGGCCTTATGCTGGTGTATTAAACCTAGTAAGCAAAAATGATGACTTTATCATATTTATTTATTATTTTTTTGTTTGGTTTTATCATTATAAAGCGATGATTGCTCAGTTTATTGTATTTTCGGTCAAAACTAACTAACTCTACAAAATGAGCATGAGCTTTCGGTGTAAGGAACCGAAAAGTTGGCGCTAGGACACTAGTGTTCTCCTAGCTACTACCACTTCAAGCAAAAAGTTCGCAGCCAATCCCGAGGTGTTCCAGTAGTCCTTGATAGCCAGCCCTATTCTAGGCTTAACGTGTTCACAACCTTCGCCCCTTAGATTGTGATTAAACGCTAGCTTAAAATAACCTAAACTACATAATGGTATATGGCATTGTGAATATTGTATTCTACTGATCCCCTCCATATAAAATTCGTCTGGAATAGATTGCCGCCCGATCTACCTTTAGTTTCACTTTTATTTGTATGTCTTGGAGTGCAGTAAGGAGTGGTTATCTTATGTAATGGTGGCCTGGTGGTTGCAGACCCGACGACGCTGCTGCCGACTCTGTGGATCGGCACGACGCAGGGCTCGGTGCTCACGATGATGATCAACCTGCCGGAGCCCGAGCTGCGGCACACGCAGCCAGTAGTCGTCTCCACCAGCGGTGAGACTTCCTATTCATGAACGAGGAAGCTCTCAATTCTATATTGCTTTTTTTTATTGCTTGGAATTTCGGAACCGTTTAGATCATATTTTATTAAAGAAAGCTGATTTTAGTGTGGTCTCATATATATAAATATACATTTTAAACTTAATTTTAGTTTTATAAAATTTTCCAGAAGTCGATTTCTTATTTAAAAAAAAAGTCTTATAATTATTTTTGATTAACACTTTTGTGTTGAAAGTTATCAGGTACCGTGTTCGCCGAATCTATTATCTCAAACAGCGTGCTTTTTCGTTTCAGGTGGTCCCATATTTAGGTTAAAAGGTTCAATCCTGACGATGTCGTTCTTGGACTGCAACGGTGCTTTAATACCTTACTCGTATGAATGTTGGAAAGACGACAGTAAAGATGTGAGTACCAACCACGTCTTCTAAAAGAAAAACTAACTCGTAACGCATGCCTGTTCGAAATATTTGTTTGCCCAGTTGTTGTCCCAGTATTATGTTCCTTGTTCGAATATTAATTAAAGTCAAGTTATGCTCGGATTAGCACATTATTAGCACAAGAGCGAGCCTACAGGTCGCACAGCGGCACACGGCCAAAGTAAACGATTTCTTTAAGCTAACTTAAAATCACCTGTCATCTTATGTACAGATGTAATTTGAACTCGTGCGCAGCAGTTAGTGACAGCGTAACAACATAACAATAGTATGAAGAAAATATACTACGATTATTGTAAAAAAATGACCCAATATTCACCTGAGCAGGTTAGAGAACGGAGAGAACGGACGCCGACGAAGCAAGGCTCGTCGAGCAGCGGCAGCCGCATGAGCCCCACCCCCGGGACCAGCGAGTCGGGCGCGGGAGACCGCCAGTTCGTGGTGATAGCCTCGGAGAAGCAGGCGCGCGTGGTGGCGCTGCCGAGCCAGAACTGCGTCTACCGCCAGCAGATCGTCGACACCGACTTTGTCGTTAAAGCTGAGATTGTTAGCTTAAAAGGTAGCACACGTTACTTAACAAATAGAGTAGTGGCTTATGGCTCTCCTATGTCCTGAAATATAGAAAAATTATAATAATAATAACTTTTTGTAAGATTATACCGATAACTTTGAGTGGCCTGAGAATTTCCCCTGCAAATTCCCGACACTGTGGGCTTGCTCTCAGTAACATTTTGGAAATCGATTCTCTAGCCCGGTATTGATAGAGTAGGAATATAAAGACGTTACTCTCTGCCCTGTTTATAAATCCTGTTGTTTTTGTTATTTTCAGACAGCGTATGTCTCGTCAATTACCTATCGACCGGCCACCTGGTCGCTTACAGCCTGCCATCGCTGCGGCCACTAGTGGACGTGGACTTCCTCCCCCTTTCGGAGCTTAGGTAAGTGTGCTCTCCCTCCCCCTCTATCCGACACGTTTATACCGTTCGATTCAGTCTTGATGTGAACACGCTAGCTTTTCCGAATATAAGTCATTCACAGCCTGACATTTTGGTGCTGTCACTGATGACGTGCGAAAGCAATCGACTGACGACACCAATCGATCGGTTGTCGAAACGTAACTCTTGTAATCGATATAAATCGAGTGTTTACATTAAGGATGAATTCTAAGAGTAACCTCGCGAGGCGCCAATGTTCCGTCGATGTGAAGGCTCACGATAGACTGTCCGGTGACACACTGATCACTTCCAGACGACTTCTATGCACCAAACGAAGGCACTAAATGATAAACGGCTTCTTTTTATTAGAGATTACATTTAGCTATTAATAGCTTTCGCAATTTTTACGAGGATGCTGTTTACAATTTGTCATTTCTACATCCATTTCTCTTATACACAGGATTTTTTTACGATCATTTGCTATTTTATCATTTGGGAGCCTATCGACAGACTTCCTCGTATCGATGTTAGAAATGTACACTTGTTTGGTGCAAGACATCCCGATAGAACCGCTCGCCTCGCATCTCCTCTCTCTGCGTCCTCGCGACAGAGCTACTGAGATACGAGGTTTGTACCAAACAAGCGGCGCGGGCGGTGTCATCTTCTATTCGAATTGTTGCGAGCACACGCTACTAGAGGCAATTGTGCAGTTTCTGATCACAAGTAGACAAAATTTTGCAAATCTGTCGAGCACCACTGTGCTTCCGGTATTTGGCACTCTTTCTGTATTTAAGTTTAAATTGATACCAATTGGACATCCGCTGACACGAACACACATCGGTACAAAATTATATCAATTGAATATACATAGTTAACTTTCTAACAATGACTTGTAACGTTGGTGCTACTAATCTGATGTAACTGTAAATACACTGAAATCCCTCTACACGCGACGACCGTTCGTTGACTTCTATAAACATACTAATAATCCAACACTCCCCCGACTGTGCTAATGCTGACCTTTATAATAATCAAATCATATAATAGTGTACCCCGCAATAACATCTGTAACTAACTCACTCTTGATTTCTAACAGTTATATTTATTTTTCATCGACACGTGCTTTGTCTTTTAATCAAACAGGATTTCATAAAATCAAGTTACAGACTCGGTTCATAACTTAATATTATGCTGTACTGTGGAGATCACGACTGGTCAACGTTCAATGATAACATCATCTAAATAAACAAAATTAATCTAAAATATTTCAATGATTTTCATATTTATATTTCTAATGTAATAAAATAGAGTTATTAGATAATAAATTAACTTTGATGCGGTAGGTAAGTTGAAAAATGATGCGATACTGTCTGTAAATCTGTAACAAGATTTGGTGAAATCCCAACGCAAAGTCAAAGTACGTGTCGACAAGCGCACCGAGCTGACTAGAGTCTGTGTTCATGGTAGTTTCCAGACACAGTCCAAACAGAGGGGTATCGTAGACCCAATGCTCTCCATATGGGGCCAACAGCTAATTGTAAACGAGGACACGGACCAGTAAGTCCTGCAGATGGCTTGCTATGTTCGTCACCATGTTTGTGGAGCTCACTCCGGCCTCTGTTGCGTTAGAGTTCCTGTTCATGTTATTGTTCAGCTTCGATACCCATACCCCTGTTGTATTCCCAATAATTTTCCATCGGCTACGGGCAAATCATAACAAGTTTCATTTGGTCACACTTTAGAAAATATATTGCCATTATTATTTGTGCAATAAAAATGCTCATTATGTTATGAAAATTCTTTATTTGATGATCAAATAATTGAAAGTATTTTTTTTTTTTCTATACTCTGTTTCTTAATGTATTATTCGTGGTATCGACAATATTGGTCGTATATATTTTTTATACGCGTTATATACGCGTAAAAGTGATTTGCCCTTCCCCGACAGCTGCTTGCAACTCTGCTTACCTAGTACCTGTACTACAAACTGTGAACATGAACACACACGGCCACACTACATCTAGTTTTGTTGAGAACCGAACACGCAACCACGATACATTGGTTACTTTCCGTTTTTCTTTCGACGCTGTTTCTTCTTCTTCCTACTTCGCTGGGCTGATAGTGGATCTATTAGGTACTTGCAGTTTACGATCTTGGGGCAAAATAGTCGTTTTATCAGTAACGAAATTATAATTTCATAGTTCTTGAAAACTTCCACAAAACACGTACCTACTCGTGCGAAGTTTTAACAAGAGCGAAGAAATATATATTACAATATAAAGCAGAGCCAAGACAATAGTTTGGGGACACAATGATACGTTACAGAGTAACACTTAGACTTTTTTGCTCCACAATTGCTTAGTCTCTAATTTCTTTAGCAAGCATGAGAGCTTTTTCAGGAGCTTTCTCTGATGTCTTACTCGCTTTTCTTAAAGTTTCTCTGTAAATAGACGCAATTAGATACATGTTAGCTACGCTTTATGTTAGATGTTAATTTATCCTCTAGACATCGACAAGAGGACACGAGGATTATCAAAGGTGAGAAGATTTAACAATAGATCTCTATTTTCTAAACTGTCACTTCATCTTCAATCTCGGCTCTTTCAACTAAATGTTGGCTTTAAAATCTGATCTGTCTATGAAGTCTTCTTTCTCCTTGAATACAAACATCAACAGACCGTGCGAATGAGAACACTGTCTGATTAAGGTCTTTATTTTCCATTTTATAACAGTTAACGTTGTTTAGTGCTTGGTTACAAGTATAATAGAATTAATCAAGCAAAATTTTTAATACAATCAATACTTGTTTATAATATAAATACTGATGTAAATAACTGAATTTGTAAGTCATATTTTGTCTGAATGTAATACACGATTATGTCGATTGTCGATCTTATTGGAAACTAAACAACGTTAACAGTACAAATGGCAGTTAAAAGATATTTGATCGAATTTGACGATATTCCAGGATAGCGAAGACGTTCTGCTTCAGCAATAAAGGCCATGGCTTGTACCTGGCGTCACCTACTGAAATACAGAAGTTCACCATTGATTCCGAGTTTTGGTAAGTGCTCAGTTCGATTACTAAAAGTTAAACACTACCATTCAGACCATTCAGACGAAATTAATTGAACGACGAGCGTAAACCGACACCCCTCGGAACACCTCAGATTCAACTCGAGTGTATGTAGTATCACATTTCGCGTTAGAAGTGGTAAATGCCATCGTACGGTCAATCTTACCGCAACTTCACCTCACCTCACTCACTTAGATGTCTCTTATTATTATTTTCTCTCTTATATATTAATATTGTTTCTGAACAGTCAACAACTGAACGAGATGTTGGGCGAGCTGTATCTGCCACGGGACATGCCGGAGCCGCCCAAGGAGAGCTTCTTCAGGGGTCTGTTCGGAGGAGGATCGCGGGCCCTGGACCGGGACGAACTTTGTAAGTTTCTCTTCCATAGCACAAAAACCGATATTTGGGTTTAAATTTTTGCCGAGACACATCTTTTATTTTTATCTATATAATTTGACTTTCAATTTGTTTAACTGCAAAAATCGGACCTTACTCATCATCTTCTGTATTTATCTACTCTAAACAAAGCGTCCTTTCATATAATGAAAGTCTGTTCCTTGGCTTTTCTCATACAGAATTTATCATTCCTTTACTTTATGAACTGAATTCATATCGTATTATTAAGTCTCACTTGAACGTTTCCAGTCGGCGAGAGCAGCGGGCTGAAGCCGAACCGAGCGGTGGCGAAGCACATTCCGGGCCCCAACGCGGCGCTAGAGAACATGGGCACGCGCGCCTCCACGGCCGCCAGCGAGGTCTCCCGCGCGCACATGCTGGTGCTGGAGCGCGGAGACAAGCTCACCAGGCTCGAGGACAACACGGAGCGTATGCACAATCAGGTACATAACCGTTCGATATGTCGATCGAAATAATAATAATTATAGCATCGGACCTAGAAGAAGTCCCTGGGGCACTCCATACAGTAAATTATAATCGTTCAACGTACAAGTGAGAAAGATGACTGAAGTGACGATTAGTGAATTAAAAAAGGCGTCGTGAATTGCAAGATGAGAAGAAAGTTTTTAATCAATGTCAGGGAACCAACCGCTGTTTTTTAACAGTATCGAATGCTTCCTAGAAGTCGAGTTGAAATTTGATGCCTTCCTGATTCCAGGCGGCAGAGTTCTCATCGTCCGCGCACCAGCTCATGCTCAAGTACAAGGACAAGAAGTGGTACCAGCTGTGAGCCGCCGCCCGCGCCCGCGCCCGCGCCCGCGCCCGCGCCCGCGCCCGCGCCCGCGCCCGCGCCCGTGCCCCGCCGTGCGCGATCGCCTCTCTAATGCTGAAGTTTATACCCGCGACGCTACTGTTGCGGGCAACCTGTTATTAATACCGTGTGCTTCAGAATACGAGTTTTGTATAAGATACTAGTAAACGAAACGTTAACACAAGAATTAAATTAGTCTATTAATGAAATTATACACTTCACTAAAGATAACACCGTAAATGTCGTTACCCTATTATGTAATGAAATATTGATATACTGTAAGCGAGATTCAAGTGAGATCGGATTTTTGACTGTTAGGCGATACCTTGCTTCTGAACGTAATTTAATAAAACGAGCAGCAATTCTACTGTTAAGGTACAAACATAAGGAGTTACGATAAATTTTACTATTAGAGAGGTTTGAGTTCGTAAACATTGGATATAATCGTCGTATTTTCGGAAATTTAGAGCGTTATAATTCGGAGTTGTCGGTCGGTATGCACTGTTAGTTCTAGGTGCTAAACCAATTTCATGTGAATTATACCGTAGACCGTCGTCGCCAGAGCTTAGCTACCCACGTAGAGATCTTATGAACTTTATATTTAGACTCTTAGGCGTGACTCGAAATGAATGAACGCACAAAAATCTTAACTGTCGTGGTAGACATGGGAATTCGATCAGTAGTGTTCCGCTTTCACACGCTGAATCGTTCAATTATTTCTGTGCCTCTATTTATACTTTACCGGTCGTGGAGCTCCCCCTCGGACGCGGGCTTCGAGCTCGGCTCGGCCCCCTCTTTGGCGTCAGAGCTCGAGTCGGGGGCTAGAGAACTCTATCGTTCCCCTTTACAGGGCTTTGTGTCAGCGGTACTCCGAGATCGCTAAGGGGAAAACTCCCATAGCTTGCGTAGGATCGAAGGCTCCCCGCCGGGTCCCGTGTACATAACTCCTAGCCTTTCGCTCCGCATTCGTTCACGCGATGTGATAATGTAAATAAGTCGAAAGCATTATAAACTAAATCTTAAAAATGTTTTTATACATTGTACTTTACAGTAGACGAAGGTCGGACGCCGACTCTATCTGACTCTCATGTTGTCTCTCTCTTGGTTGTAGTAGCTACTACTCGCGCCCAAAACTGGAACACGTCGGCACTTTTAAAACTGCGATAAAGGCTTTGAATAATTAAGTGGCTGTGAGGCGCTCTTTGAGACTCTCAGGACGACGCGACGTGAACAATTTTGGCTGCGTATTGCAATATCGTTCGTTTATCCCACATTATATTTTTAACAGTTCGTAGATAACATTTATGTTTTGTAGATATATATATATATATATATATATATATATATATATATATATACCTACCTAAATAGGTTAATACTTATAAACATAGAATATTATATTGTGTTAGCATATTACGTAAAGTTGAGATTATTTAAACGTTGCTGATATATACCTATTATATACTTACGATCCATGTAGATGTAAATTTTATAGATACGATATGTTACAAGATAAACTCTTAATTTAACAATAATGTTAGTGGAATTACGTTGATCTGTATAAAATATTAAGTATAAAATAAATAATAATAAAATATTTTAAAGATTGGGAAATTAAGCATTGGATGACAATAATTTTTGTTACACTTCTCACCGGAGATTTCTTTGACACTATCGAGTGTACCTCAGTTTCTCTTCTGACACCCCTTTTGTTTCGGTAGCGTGCTATAACATATATGTTATGTCTCGGTTTACAATATTCACATTATTTGCTGTCCAAAATGAAACTGCTACTTTCTAACCGCAGTATACTTTGATAAAATTTCTCGATGGACATTTTTGGTAATATCTAATGTTTTCATTCTTCAAACATTCTAAAAACGCAAATGTAGATCGTGGTGAAAATATAAGATGTTTGCTTAATTTGGAATTATCTCGATGGTGACCACCTTCTTACAATGATAGCAATACAAAGTGCGGGTTAAAGCCTAGAGTAAACCAGACCAATCGGTGTCGTGTCGGTGTTGCTAGTATAAAATAAAAAATAAATAAAGCTATAACTAATATATAAAATAACAATTAATTGCTGTTGTGTATATCGCTGAGTTAATTTAAGTGCGTAGAGAGACCCACCACGGTTGTGCCTAAAGGATTTCTGTTGCGGCGCGTTTGTGCCGCTGTGTGGCGAGCGATGGCGGGTCTCGTCTGCTCGGTCGATGTAATTACTGTAGTGGATATCGGTGTATCGCATGGCAATAACTTTTCTATGTCGTCACCGCGCTGCCGCGTGCGGCGTGCGGCCGCCTTCCTCTACGGCTAGCTGAGATAGCCGGAATTCTTTCAACTGTGCTGTGACTAGTACCTCCGTTATTAGCTTAACTAAAGTTGAGTCTATTCTTCCTTATACTTGTGTTTACGTCCAATGTCATACTTAGCTTGGATTTTGTACTATTAGTGATGCTAGCTCAGTTCCATACGTATACTTAGCTGTGTATTGTGTGGGATGCCAAAAGTTTATACTGTTTGATGCTACGTTTGTAAACTACTTGATAATTGTTACGATTTGTAATATTTTAACTGAGTTAATGTAGTTTCGTTGTTTAGTACGAGTGCATAGATGTATTTAGAGTTACCGTCTCCAGTTTGTGAAACTGAGAAGGCGACGCTGGTTGACAGTTGACAGTTGACAGTGTCGCCGTAGTGTATGTTTTAACCAAATTATTTTGTTATAAATACTTACTTACATAGCAACTTTAATTCGAGAATCAATATTTTCTTAAGACAGTTTACCAGGTTATAATAGTTGCCGTTTCAGTAGATTTTAATGGAATTTTAACCAGATGCCGTAATTTAGGCGCAGTCGTCAGCTTGCGAGCCTCACCGCGTATATCCGAGTGGCATATCAGTGGAATATATCAGAGAACGAACCAATATCGCGAAGGTCTGTCTAATGTAAGATCGTATAGTTTTGAGACGCGGCTTACCACATTTTCTACTTTACGCCTTCTAAGATAAAGTAGGTTTTTAATTTTCCCATCTAATGATAAGGCTCTGTAAGTAACTGTACGGTTTATGCAAACCGCACAATGTTCACACATTCATGAACCATTTCATGCTAGATTTATTCCTATGAATGACAAATATAGAGTTATTGTTTGAATTTATAAAGTTTATGAAGTTATTTGATTGATAGATAAAGGTATAGTAGGCCGGCGCCGGCGCCACTGTTGCCCCAGAAGCGCACCGGCGCCGGCGCGGCGGGCGGCGCCGGCGCCGGCGCCGGCTCGGATGTTTGTGTGCATTCGCCATACATCTAGTCTTGTTGCGAGGTCACCGCACCTTCAAGCTGAATTATATTAGCTTACTGTGTAAGATAAAGGGACGAGTTAAGTTTTCTCAATTCTATTAATTGTTACTTAGACACGGGCGCGTCGCGTTCCGTCACTGTAAAGCAACACGGATAAATATTATAAACTTAATGCAGAAAGTTCCATTACAAACGCTAAAGATTCATTTGGAAATTATGGGACTAAATTATAATTATAAGATTTGTAAATAAATAATAAAACAAAAAAACTTGTGGCAAATTATTACTTGTTAATCTGTAATAATTGTAGAATTCGTTTCAACATGATTTTGTATGGATTAGAGGACTGTCTCTTTTTCTAAATCGTTGAGAAGACGCGGAATTATAAAGAAGTATATAACTATACATATTGTATATAAAGGATGCTGTTGAATTATATTGATTATTTAGTTTGGTAGATGATTATTATAGTCATTATATATAAATAAATTATGAAAATATGAAAATAAAAATATATCAAAGTATGCATATTTTTTTTATTAGTTACCTACCCTACTTACCTTAATGCCTGCCTCGATTAGAACCATTCCATTCACCTGAACAGAGGTAGGTACTGAGGACATCAAATTAAAACTCAAGAAATTGAGCAACTTTTTTAATAAAATTGTAACTATGATATAAATACAATAGAATACATTACGAGCATTTTTTATGTCTCGGGCGTATCGGGCGCGGCTGGGGGGATACATTTTGAGGGGTCGGGAGGCTATAGTCGCGCCCTGACGCCCTGAAGGCACAGTTCTCGTTAACAGCTCGCTGGCTCGCGGCGAACACTCGCACGATAGTTAGGGCACTCCACAAGCATTCGTGCGAATATTCGCGGCGTGACGCGAGCGCGAGCATTATGCGCTCGCTTTCTCAGCTGACCACATACAAACGCGCTACGTGCTATGTACACGAGCCCCAGTCACCGAGTATCGAAACACAAACCAACTCGGATTGGAAGTCGCGAGGTCCACTGCGTCGATACTCGGTCGCTGCCGCTCCCTCACTATTTATACAGATCAAAATCGCCTGACAGAACTCACTACCTCTCATGTACAAGGCCCTGTCAGGACGGGCTTCACTAACACGCCGTATTGACTGTTGTTGCAACTATTACGACAAACACATCGAAAGCTATGGATGTTGCGTTACGGTCCCGTATTAAAATCTAAAGAACTCTCATTAAAAGTTAGCATCCATTAAACCTAGACAAGCAAACATCGAGGACGGTCGCGGTTAGCTGAAGATCCAAATATAATAACGTAGATATCACAAAATTTGTTGTAAATCATTTGTAGAGCCGACACAGTGGAGCCGACACAGCGTATAAAGGATCACAATATGCCATCAGGCCATCACACTCGTCCGATACAATACACTAATAGGTATATTTCGCTACTAAACTCGACTGATTTTTACTAAATTGTGAACACGTAGTTTCATAGTAGGACTCGCGTTTTGAACTAACGGACGCAACGCTATCGCTGGTTGGTCGCGCGTACTTTACAATAATTGAGTAGCGGACTCACACATCGCAATACATTTGATCGATGTGACAGAAAAATATAACAGAAAAAAGTCTGATAAAACCGAAATCAACAATTGTTAAAGCTTTCCTTATAAAACGTTCCAACAATACCCAGTCAACTAATTGCACTAACTTCCACGGCTTATATCCTAACAGTTATAATACTACGCTATGGTTCTAGGAAGACGACTGTAAAGCCAATAATGCACCCTTTTTACAACTAATCATATTCACAAACCATTGCCTAACCTTTTGCCGAGATCTAATTATCGATTGATTGTCGTGCTGAGAATAATGACGATCTTCAGAATATCGTCTTCCTAAAACTCGAATACCCTAGGAAAATAATATAACATTACCAATATAATGGAAAATCATTTGTGGAAGGTGTATGCCAATTTGACAGCCATGTTGTTTGCATTGGACAATGGTAAGGAGTACCTACACACTATTATTTATTGTTTTAGTATTTCACCAAATTTTAGAAAATGTGCAGTCTGCTTTGATGCGCCGACTCTTACGCACTCTCAAATGGAAGAGTTCGTGGCGGCTCGCATCAACCTTTACAAGACAATCTCTAACCGCAAGAATGCGTGAAAACTTCCAAGTCACTCACCGATTCGCACTTTAGCACCTCCTGTTGAACTTGACCTTTCCAACTGTCATGGTCACTAACATTGATATTATCATTGGAAACTGAACATTTCAAATGGTTTAAGTTTGTTTTAAGTTCCCGATATCTCGGCACCGCTGCAGGCGCCATGATACATTGTCATTTTTGCGAGCGGGTAGTTATTAAGTGAATGATCTGGCAGCCGTATCGATCTAATGCCTTTCTCTGTCGTTTTACAGTCAACACTTCCAAAATTCAAGCAAATATCCCTTTCCAATGGAAATACTGTCTTTACAACAATCAACCAATATTAAATACTTTACATAATTATGTATAATAATAATTAGAATAACATGATAGATAAATGTGATTTAATTTAAGAACCAACTTTTTATACTATACCAAATAATAAAATGAAATTCATCGAATCAACAGTAATGTTCAAACAAAATGGTTTGATTTTAAATTCAAATTGAATTAGCGTATCACATGAGGTCTCTCTAATTGTTGCATCACATTTTAGAATCACATTTGCATTTTATACTCACAAGGCTGTACATAACTTTACAATGTTTTCGTTCAATTCTAAAGGCACTAAATGAGACAAACTTTTTGGCATCGACGTGTAGAATCTACGCACATCAGTGAACAGTTTATAGTGAACCATTAAACTGGTCGATATCAACCCAGCTTACTACGTTAAAGGGAAGTAGTTGTGTATTATCCCAAGTGGATTAGTGTATCGGCGAGGCAGCGATGCTAATTTCGACTGTCGAATGTCGATGCATGCTGCTCCGTTGAGATTCGTCCTCGAAGCCACTAGCTTGTGGTTGTAGTTTTGTTAGAAAATAATCTTCATTAAATATACATCATACGTTTTGTAGCATTTCAGTCAGATCATGCTTTCAAACAACTTCGTGCTTAGTGTAGCCACAAACTAGTAACAAAATATGCCTCCAGAATTGAACATTTCGATTCTCTCCTTAATTTATTTTTATATTAAAACTATTTTCGTTAAGCCAATGGGATCACACCGGCTTCATCCCTACCTACCGTGAACCTTAAATGACATTTATACATTACAAACCTTACATTTACCGTATAAAATTAAGTAGATATTGATCAATGACAAAATTAAGTTCGACGCACTAACTTTGTACAAAAACTAAGCTTTACGATATGGAAATACAATATGTTTGGAATTTAAATATGTAGGCTCTTACATTCTCACACAAAATCTACAATGTTGCGCACACCACAGTAATACAACATTTCAAAATACGCCGCTACGTTCTGGTTGGGGAGTTTCGATGGCTATACAAAACGATCGTGTCAACATTCGTCTGCGAAATAAAACAATTCGACCGGTATCAGCCGATACTGGCTCGTTCCATCTGTCCTATCGCTAAAACCTATTGATATAACTCGGATATGTGACGAACATAGCCAAGCTGTCAAACAAGGAGCCATTCATATTGCACAAGTCAACTGCCATTCAACAAACAATAAATGAAATGATTCCTCAGCGATGACATCACTGGAAAGCTTTCTTGGAAAGACTAGAGTTCCTTTCCTAATACTACGTTGCATATCCTAAAAGCTGCAATCATTAGAAATTTTGCCAGAAATTTGGCAGAATTCAAAGATAACCAACCGTCATAGTGATAAAAGTCTGTATTTCATTAAAATTCGTGTCCGCATGTGTAAGTACATACATGCGTTTTGAACACCCTGTATAACAGAGACATTTGGCGTTTTATTCAAGTCTTTGAAACTGTCGCAAGTTCTATGTAGCTACATTTCCCGTCCTTGGTGATCAGTAATGACTAATCACGCAAGGTCGCCGCGTTCCCCGCTGCACGCGAGTCGGACAACAACGACTGGAACAAGAAGCAGCCGCCTCACAGTAACAAGCGATTTCGTGCGCGGAATCAAACAATGAGATCTACAAAACATCGCAAGTACTGCAACATTGTTTATTTTCGACGTAGAAAATAGAAAACGTCTAATACTAAAGCACTTACGATTTACAAATAATAATTAAGTGGAGACATACGCACGTTTAAACAAAAAGTTCATTCGATTATACGATGGGCTTTTCGTGCCGCCCGTGAAAATAAAATACCCTTCAAAATTACCATCCGACTAGTGACGCTCCACTTTATCGATATGTAGAACCTGATATTAATATCGATATGAATTGGACCTTCAAACGCAATCGTCAATACACTTGATCGTAACTCGTATACGGTCGCGAGCTCTGAAATGTAGACTACCTTATTTTTTTCATTAAAATTAACTATATATTTAACAAATTAGGTAATCATTAAATTGTGTCAAAATGAAGTATAATTTTTTATCGACATAAAATGTATATCGTAAAACATCGGAGGTGTGCATTCGGTTTTTAGCATTATACATAATATTGATTAACAAGGAAGATTGAATATTTTGGTAAGTATTCTATTTATATGTATTTTATGATTATTTGGTGCTAGTTAGGTAATGTTATAAATTTCAGGGCTCGTTACCACAATACCAATAGATTGCTTTAAGTTTAAGACAAAATCAATCGATGCGTATGTCTCAACTTGGACAATTCTCTCTACAATGAGCTAAATACATGAAGGTAAAGCTATCGTCGCGAGTACTTTATATATACAATCAACATATTTACACTTTGGATAACATCCAATTGAAATCGTGAACACAATCAGTTAGGATTTACAGTTATACGTTAGTCGCTGCCTCTGCCCTGACAACTGACTAGCTCTCCGCTGCGCGGGCTGCATATTGCATATTTACAGATCTGGCTGAACGTCGCCAGACTAGAGGTCCAACGCAGTCGGTTCGACCAGTTCTTCACAATTAGGCAAAATGTGAACGATCGAGAGACCCACATCCTGCGTCGGCGCCCGTACAGTCGACACAGGTCCCAATACAAATAATAATTTAATTACACTTATCGTTGAGACGCGAAGCTCGATCGTTTCACAGCGGTTCTAGACTTTAAAGTCAAGGCAATAATGTCGATATTTTAAATCCGTTAACGTAGAAAAAAAGCTCGATAATTACCTAAATGTGGGTTCACGAATAATTTAAATTTTAGACAATGTGTTAAAAATAATATTACAGTTAAAATTGATGATTTGTGATTGTTGATTTAGAAATATTTGCAATTGGTAAATTCATTGTTTTTTTTTTAATTACCTTTGCAAAAGGACGTAGATAATATTTCTCAGTTCATTGGACCCAAATTTAGTTAAAAAAAGTCTATGACGTAAGCTGCAACTTTACAAAGTTATCAAAAAAACCGACTCCATTTTGTGACAAAATCAATAACGGTACAAACTGCTGATTGTCACAATTATATATTATTAAAGGTACGCATCCTTACCGAGTACTAATATCTGGAAGTGTACCACTAAATGCTTCGATGCGTACTAACTAACACCTGTACAGACCTGTAGGAATTAAAACATTAAGTATCCGGTATCACAATATATTGCAATGTGCGCATTTGGACATCAAAGGATCGCTATCACATAACAACAGGAGCGGAGCGGAGCGGGCGCGGACGGACACTCACGATATGAGTACTCATTAAAAAGCAACACATAACTGCGAAGTTCGTTCGAGTTTCCGATATTTCGCCCCTGTTGCTAGAGCTTCGATAAACTCGAAGAATTATATGACTACATTTGTTCAGATATAAAGTATATTAATAGGGTCGGTATTAAAATATCCTTATTACGTAGCAGGGTTGAACCAATTTCGAAAACTTATTTTTAGTTTTCCAATAAATCGCCCAACGTTTTAACTATTATACTGGATATTTGTTATAAATCGTATAAATAGTCGACGTTCGAACGTTGTTCGAGCGCGACTCGCCGGTAGGAAACAACGATAATACCGTTTCTTACAAAATAACAAATCTACATTAGGATCACATCGAGATCGCGGCTCGTCGGCCGCTTCAGTTACAAGTACTCTTTAGAAACCTAATAAAATACGAACGGGGGACGTCGAACGGGAAAATGCCTCGCGAATCGAGGAGGCATTTTCCATTTCGACGCCGCATAAACTAGCTACGAGGACCGCCGGCTGCTCCGCCTCGGTCCATCATCTCTCGGCCGCGTCCTCCGCTTCCAGAGGAGTCTCGGCGACTTCGGATCCGCCGCTCGCGGTCTCCGAAACTGGTCTCGATCGAGAATCTTCGGAGTCAGTCTCCGCCGGCGAACGTCGGGATTCGACGTGATCGGCCGAAGAGACGTCGTCGAGTTTCCTCGCGACGCCCGATCGCTCGGCGCTGGAATCTTCGGGCGTCGAAACTTTCGGAGATTCTTTCGGTTCCGCCGGCACCGGCGGGGGCGGGTCGTGATGGACCGCGGGGGGAGCTTTCAAATCTACAGGGGGACTCGGTGCCTCGGATGCGGCGGGTAGTCTCGCGCCCTCGCCGGACAGGCGGAGCGCGGCGGCGGGCGCGCGCGGGTCCAGCGGCGGCAGCGGCAGCGGCTCCAGGTTGGCGTTGACGAGGTTGGCGACGGCGGCGGGCGACATGGCGCTCATGGCCGTGAGCAGGTTGCTGGCCAGCGACGCCGAGCGCGCCTCCAGCGCCAGCGCGCGCAGCCCCGCCGCCAGCGCCGCGCCGCCCGCGCCCGCGCCGCCCGCGCCCGCGGCGCCCGCGCCTGCGGCCCCGCTAGCGTCAGGCGGCGCCGCCCGGCCCCGCCGGGGGGTCGGCCGGCGCCGCAGGGAGGATTACGAGCGTTTCGTTTTGTTATTTGTAATATACACTCAATCTCGAAATATTCAACTGATCGATGGATGTAATGGTACTATTCGTTAACAGTTCTATCACCAAATAATACGATTTACTTTGAAGAAAATCATGTTTTTTTTTTGTTTCGCAGCTGAAGAAATTGATTTTTCTTTATCATTTTGATATTTAATTAATTTTGTGCTTCCTACTAACAAAGTATAAATCACATTTACGTCGATCATTTGCTAGCCAAAATAAAGAAATCATATCGAAATAGGTATAATCGATAAGTATTTATACTCACTTCCGCCCCCGTCCCCCTCGTAAGGCCAGAAGTGCGAAAATGCGGGCGCGGCGAAATCTTCGGCGAAAGGGTCAGCGGGCTCC
Organism: Campaea margaritaria; assembly: GCA_912999815.1. NCBI lineage: Eukaryota > Metazoa > Arthropoda > Insecta > Lepidoptera > Geometridae > Campaea > Campaea margaritaria. The sequence goes on from OU538798.1 coordinate 12,107,107, forward strand.
ACCGCCCCTTCGAATTGTGTCGCCCCCTCAAACTGCGTCGTCTCCTCAAACTGCGTCGCCCCCTCTAACTGCGTCGCCCCTTCGAACTGCGCCGCCCCTTCGAACTGCTCCATCCCGTCGAACTGTGCCCACCCCTCCCCCCGCGTCCCTGACGCCACCGGCCCGCTCTCCCATGCTGTTGGAGACCATCGTTCCAAAATTAACGATAAAGGTGAAGCGAAAGTTTTCAGTTTTTTGAGTTTAAAGTTTCTGCGTGCGTGTGCGTGTGCGTGTGCGTGTGCGTGCGCCCGGGTACGTACGCGAGGCGGCGGCGAGCGCGGCGTGCAGCGCGCCGGCCGGCGGGGAGCCGGCGGGCGGCGGGGAGCCGGCGGGCGGCGGGGAGCCCGCGGGCGCGTCGTCCCACATGCTGCAACAACAGGCGGAATGTAGCGCGCGCGGACACTTGTATCTCATCATACAATTAACTTTCGATTAAAGGGGCTTTATCCAGGAATCATATGCGACTATTTATTTATTTATTTATTCTTTAGCACACAACATACATGTACAAGGAGTAATTAATGAATATCCCCACGAAGAAGAATTTAGGACTATTTTGTTCAGAAATTCCGTTTATTATATTTCTTCAACAAAATTATTTGTACGTAACGGAAATCCTCATTCCTCCCATTAAGCCAATAGCTAAAGAAAAATCGTAACTTCCACCCTCCTAATTGGTACGTCATCAAAAATACTTTTTTTTTAATTACTTCTCATATGTTTTTATAAATGATAAAAACAATCTGTTTAAATATTCGAGCTTTAATCCCAGCAAGCTAAAGTTAATCTCCCGAGAGTTCAGTTGTCAACTCTTCATTTAAAAAAAAATTGTGACAAAAGGATATCTCAGGCTGACGAGCGCAGTGCAATGCCGCACAAGGTTATGCAATAAAAGTTCTGGGTGGCACTGTAACTGTAATGGCCTGTCCATTAGTCCACCTGGCCTGTCCGTAGTCAGTCAGTCAAATAAAAAATATGAATAAAAAAAACTCACTCGTCGTCGAATTTATGGCTCGCGAGCTCCAAGAAATGGCTCTTAGCTGCAGTCCTCTGCAACGAGAACATGAACAGTTAAAACGAGATCTACATCTACAGCGCGTTGTTAATTATTATTATATCAAGGTGAATGTATAGTTAAGGCCAAAAAAGCTTTTAAACTAAAGGAATACATTACACTAGTAATAATTTAAAAACAAGCAGCGCCCGCGATCCCACCCGAATTATTCATTATTTCACAGGATCTTAAGCGTCGGTATACTAAATTTCATCAAAATCTGTTCAGCCGTTTCGGCGTGAAGAGACGCCAAACACACGAACTTTCGCATTTATAATATTAGTGTGATAACAAACCCAACCCAACTCCTTTGGGTAGTCAGATAAAAAGTGACATTAGGAATTTAAAAAAATATGACCTTGTCGTCGTCGTCGAACCCGAGCGCCTCCGCCGCGAACTCGGCGCCCCGCGCCGCGCCCGCCTGAAACTGAACGTCTCACTGTCGCACCGCACTCGCACGGGGATCAAACTACTTACAAAAACCTCCACTGGTATTAACACCTTCAGTGCTGAAAACACAACTGTCATGTTTTACATAACTCGCCGCGAGTGCGGTAAAACACAGCTGTTGTGTTTGTTGTATGGGAAAACGCTGTGGAGTGCGCAGACGACCCGTGGCTAGACGAGAACATCGGCTCAGCAGGGAAAATGTTAAGTACATTCGATACTTATCATTGTTTTCAATATCACATGATTCTTTAAATAGGTCATAACTCCCTCCTCTCTTACTCTCTAGTTAGTCTAGTTCCAGAAATTTCGGGAACTCTCAGTCACGACGCGCACACAGCTCAAACACGTTTATGTCTGTCTGTCTGTATACGTCACTAATACTTCAATCTTCAATATACAAAGTATATGAGTGTATATTAAGTGACGTAACATATTCACAAGTATCAAAAAAATTTCGAATCTAACTCCGACGAATTAATTCCCGATCATACGAAAAGTTAATTTTGAAATGCGTCGAATCGGGAATGAATTCAGATGTCCGAGTGTCCGGTATAATTACTTTTACGACGTTGCGTATTCGTGCTTTTGACAAAATAGAAAGGGACGCAGCTACGAAGACTGTAACTGTGTCTCTTTTCCACAAATACTGCTATTCGAAATGGACATTACATAGATTTGTTCTTGTTAGGTCGTATTCGTACCTCGTTGTCATTGGTGAAGTCGTCGCCCACCTCGTCCATAGTGGCCGTCGCCATGGCGTAGTTGAACTGTCGAACAAAAATCAATATGTTACATACTGATACCGAAGATGGGACGATGGGGATGGAACGGGGGACCGGAATGGGGGATAGGGGATAGGGATGGGATTCGGATGATATTGTTTCCCAAAATTTCTTTTGATGTTTTGAAGTAGCGGTTGACTTTTTAATCAGCAATTCACACCACGGAAACCGTCGAAATAACATTATTTATAGTTAAGAAGGACTACTTACATCGTAGTTAGCTTCGAGCGTGTCCGATATGTCCGCCTGGAACCGAGACACCATTTTATTCATACCAACGTAGTATAAATATGTTATAACAAGTAAGTTAACGTGCCACTGACGCGATATTATCGGTTGATAATATCGCACCCGTGCGGAGGGGCTACATTACCTCGTAAGCATTATCCGAGGGACAGGATCCGCCCTGGAATGAATAAAGAGAAGCCGTTAATGTCATTCTAAGGACAGGCGTCCGCGGGGCCTGCGGGGGTCCGTTGGAAGGCGGCGAGTTCGAAGAGGGGGCCATCGCGACATCCAATCGACGAATCAACACTACGCTAGCCGTAATGGGCCGACATGGCCGTTGGCGCCGCCCCGCAGGCGGCGGGCGGGGCCCGGGTCCGGCCCGTGGGACCGCGACCGGTTCGAACACGGGATCAGTGCCATTTCCCAGCAGTAACTGCGCGCGTGGAGGAATACGCGTGCACTCACGAGCGGCGTGTAGTACTGCTGCAGCGTGGGGAACAGCTTCAGCTCCTTGAAGGCCTGCCAGCGCTGCAGCAGCGCCGCCGGCAGCGCCAGCTCCGCGCCGCCGGCGCCCGCCTCCTCCAGCGCGTCGCTGATGCAGCTCAGGATCAGCGTCACGTGGCCCATGTAGCCGCTGCGGGGGGACGAGCTCCTGGGGGGTGGAATAACAGGCGTCACGTTTCACAAAACTACAGACTACGGACTTCTCTCACGCCCGGCGCTGTTGCTGGCTCTCGGAAGATGCGCCAAAAATTTGACGTCTGCGCGTCAATCGTGTCGGCCCACGGAAGCCCACCTTAACAGAGCCGCACCTTCAGTTAGATAGTCCAATCCGAGTCAAAACCCTAGACCGAAACCGAACCGTCGAAACATCGACACGTAAACGACGACGTCTCGGCAATATTAAAACTGACTCTATTTATTTACAATTGAAACGATCGCCTTTTGGTAAAATGTGGAAAAAAATACTACATGGAATCATATACTCACTGTTTGTTTTCATTCTCTTCATAAGCATCCATCAGTCTCGTGAGTAAGTCGCATTCCAGCAACAACTGAAAATGTACAGTTTGAGTAGTTACGAATTTTCCGGCACAGAAGCACGGAGCCCCGGAGGCGGCGGCGGAGGCGGCGGTACTCACGTGGCGCGCGTAGGGCGCGCGGTGGGCGCGGTTGGCCAGCGCGTTGCGGCAGAACCCGTGCAGCGCGCCGTGCACGAAGTTGTTGGCGGGGAACCGGAACATCAGCTCCACCAGCACGCCCGGGGTGCCTGCGGGGAGCGGAGCGGGCCACGAGTCACTAACTGCCCGGGGACACTTACTCACACTTTTAGTTCATCTGTTGGCTCAATAGTATGCGTATACATATGTACTTAATTACTGCATTTCTAACGATTTTCAATGTTCTCATAAGGCGATCTTTATCTCTAAATATCGCGGAAAAGTGACACTTTGGGGTATCCTATTACTTTTGGAACGAAGTTCCTTATTTACTGTATAAATGTCCTACTCTATAAATGTCTACTTTAAACTACAATCACAATGATTGGAAACTTTGAAAAAAATCAAAAGAGCGATGAATGGACATTAATGTTCTACATCTTTCACAGAACAGAAAATAGAATATTCACAGATTTGATGTAGGAATGTGATGTAGTAGTGCACCGACCCAGCGTGATCATGGTGGTGTGCACCTCCTCCACCTCCGACAGCGCCAGGTGCGCCAGCAGCGCCGCCGTGTACACCCGCGCCGCCCCCACGCCGCCGCCCCGGGGGGCGCAGCCCTCCTCCTGCACACGGAATATTTCATTTATAATTTTGTTAATATTGCTGTTTACGTCCTCCGCCGTCGACCTCATCATCAGATGAGACTGCGGTCAAAAGCTCATCGATCGATACTAATATTAAACTCGAAAGGTACAGCGGCGGCAGGTGCGGCGCCACCGCCAGCTCCCCGGCGGGTACCTAGGCGTACCTGCGCGGCGCCACCGCCAGCTCCCCGGCGGGTACCTAGGCGTACCTGCGCGGCGCCACCGCCAGCTCCCCGGCGGGTACCTAGGCGTACCTGCGCGGCGCCACCGCCAGCTCCCCGGCGGGTACCTAGGCGTACCTGCGCGGCGCCACCGCCAGCTCCCCGGCGGGTACCTAGGCGTACCTGCGCGGCGCCACCGCCAGCTCCCCGGCGGGTACCTAGGCGTACCTGCGCGGCGCCACCGCCAGCTCCCCGGCGGGTACCTAGGCGTACCTGCGCGGCGCCACCGCCAGCTCCCCGGCGGGTACCTAGGCGTACCTGCGCGACGCGCGGCTCGTGCAGCAGTGCCTGGTGCAACAGCGGCAGGTGTGGCGCCACCGCCAGCTCCCCGGCGGGTACCTAGGCGTACCTGCGCGGCGCCACCGCCAGCTCCCCGGCGGGTACCTAGGCGTACCTGCGCGGCGCCACCGCCAGCTCCCCGGCGGGTACCTAGGCGTACCTGCGCGGCGCCACCGCCAGCTCCCCGGCGGGTACCTAGGCGTACCTGCGCGGCGCCACCGCCAGCTCCCCGGCGGGTACCTAGGCGTACCTGCGCGACGCGCGGCTCGTGCAGCAGTGCCTGGTGCAACAGCGGCAGGTGTGGCGCCACCGCCAGCTCCACGGCGGGCCGTTCCGCACCGCCTTCTGCGCCGCTGCAGACCACAAGAGTTCACTCGCACCGCGGAACATCTCCCTCGCAGCACCCCGCGATTTCACGCGTATCAATTTTTCCCCACAGAATCCGTCGGATATTATCTTTCCGGGATCAAAAGCATCCCATGTTCTATTCCAGGACCGAAAGTATCTAGAGATCAAATTAGACATCAAAATCGATTCAGCCGTTTCGGCGCGAAGAGAGGACAAATAGAATACTTTTAATTCCGTACAAACTGACGGTTTCTGTAGGATAATAGTGATAGCGGGTTCAGGAAATACCAAGAAAATAAATGACATTCGTCGGCGGCGCACTCACAGCACGGGGTGGTTGGACAGCAGCGCCAGCAGCAGGCGGCAGCCGTTGACGACGGCGTCCTGGCGCGCCGCGCCCGCCGACGTGAACACGGCCTGCAGCAGCGCCCGCACGCCGCCCTCGGCCGCCAGCGCCGCCGCCAGCAGCCACGCCGTGCGGGACCTGCGGCAGCCGGCCTCTAGTGGCGCCGAGACACACGCGCCCGTGTTCTCCCGCACTCGCGTAATGTTATACAAAACACCAACGTTTGTATTTCCAGCAATCAACGTATTAAACTGTACGGTTTATGCAAACCGCACAAATTACATGCTTCCGCGGATTAGCATTCAACGGCAGTCGCCCTAACGCCATCATACCGTCAACACATACTTTACAACTTTACTTTACTTTATCTTTCTTTCTGCTAATAAACCGATTATTAATTAAACTAACTTTTAACTTTCTAAGATCGTGGGGTACGCACCCTACATCTTTATGGTCCTTCGAGTAACGTGTTCGTGAGGCCAATCGCGTGTGTTCTGAGAAAATACTGTTACCACGTGGTTGTTTCTGCGAGTACTACCAGCAGCCTGAGGATACCTACCATCACCGTCCGCAGGTCAACGAAGTGTGATTTGGAAATCTTTTCGGTAGCGAATCGGTTCGGCTGGCCTCCCACAAGCGGGTCTCACCAGCTGCATTGAGAAGTCGCACATACCGTAGAGAGATTAAAAATCGCACTAACTATAACAACACCAACGACAAGATGAGCAATATCGAAGATATTTTGGCGACTCAAAACCAACTGAAGGAGGCTATCGAACAGCACCTTCGCAACTTCAAAAAAGACGGAGCCGAAAGAAAGACTCCTACTTACATCAAAAAGAGGTTAGAAACTCTCGACTCATATTGGGTGGAATTTCAAGCGAACCACACGCAACTATACCAATATGAGGGCCGTGACTATCCTTACTTCACAGAAAACGATTATCTGCGAACTAAGGAGTACTACAACGACGCGAGATCATTTATACAACAATACCAGGGAAATCTTCATACTAGAGAAGCATCTCCCGCGAAACCAGTTATCTCCATAACTGAAACTCAACCTCAACTACTACTTCAACACTTGGGCGAACCGTCTACGTACCAAGAACAATCAACTACTAACAAACCGACAACATTCGTCAAAACTAAAGCGCAAGGTAACGCTAGCAAAACAGACGAAATGTTACGGAAACAAAAAAGCAACTTTAAAGCTTTTACCAAAACTATCACGACTATCGACTTAGATAGTATAAACGAGAAGTGGGAGTTCGACGATACTCTCAAGAACCTTGAATCAAGATGGAAAGTGATCGACTCCTTACACTGGGAGATCGATTGTGAAACAACAGGAGAAGAACTAGAATACGAACAAATATATGAAATCTACGAACGTCAATACAAAGACATGAAAAAAGCAGTCAATACTAAGATGTGGTCAGTAGCTCATAAACAAAAATCCACTCCCGTGATGGACCTTCCTACCTTTGGAGGCGCTTACCATCACTGGGTATCTTTCAAGGACTTGTTTACTGAAACAGTCCACACTAATCCATCTTTATCGAGTGCTCAAAAGATGCAGTACCTTAAGTCCAAAGTGAAAGGCGAAGCGGAAAAACTGATACAGCACTTGTCTATTAGCTCTGACAACTATGCTGTATGCTGGGATATTCTCAACAACAGATACAACAATAAGAAGTTAATATTTACTTCTCATCTCAGCACTATTCTGAACTTGCCAACCATACAATTTCAAACATCTTTGGCCATCAAGAGAGTGCATGATACAGCTTATGAGTGCTTGAACGCTATAAAGAACCTCGGCGTGGATATATCGACATGGGATCCGATCATGGTTCATCTTCTATCCCAAAAATTGGATTCTGACACCTACAACGACTACATTGAATCTCTAACAGAACCAAGAGAGCTTCCTAGTCTACCCGAGTTCCTTCGCTATTTGGAAAAGAAATTTACTTCATTAGAAACTGCACGCCGCAAACAAGAGCGACAAACACCTGAGCAACAACAGCGTGGATCGTCATCCAACAACAGATTTCAACCTACATACAAGGCGTACAGTGCCAAGGCCAACCAAAACTTCAACTCGAAACCAAAATCGTCGAATAATTCAAACAATAATTATTCCACCTTGAGAAAAACAAGTTACGTTCCAAGTAACGTAAGATGCCCACTCTGCAAAAATGAACATGGATTATTCCATTGCAACGACTTTATCAAATTACATTTAAACCAACGAAGGAATTTAGTTGCGAAACTCAACTTATGTACAAATTGTTTGTTCGACCACAAGGGAAAACAATGCAATTCGGCGAAAACATGTCGTCAATGCAACGCTCAGCACCACACCTTGCTACACGATACATCCGTCAACTCAATGCCTACTGCAAGCAACGACGGACATAACAACAGGAATGCAACAACTTCAAGCGGCCACGTGTCAATGGAACACATGCCTGAGACACTTTTGGCCACCGCTTTGATCAAGGTCAAAACACACAATGGTTCGGAGATCGTACTAAGAGCTCTTATTGACCAGGGATCACAGGTTTCCTTAATTTCTGAAAACGCCTGTCAACTGCTGGGATTGCGTCGACAGAGATGCAAGGGCGTCATTTTCGGAGTCGGAACTCAAGAAAACAACTGTAAGGGTGCTGTTACAATATCCAGCACTGCTATTAACAATAATTATAACTTCGATACTTACGTATATGTAATGCGAAACCTCATCAACAACTTGCCAAACAGATCGTTCCCTAAATCGTCATCCTGGAAGCATCTGGAAGGCATTCAACTCGCTGATCCTGACTATAACATAAACCAACCTATTCACATTCTTTTTGGCGCTAATGTTTACTCCAACATCATACTGAGCGGCGTCATTAAAGGTGAAGAAACACAACCGATAGCACAACAAACTATGCTTGGGTGGATCTTGTGCGGCAATATCAAGTCGTATCAGTGTAACGTCGTCCTCAACAATTTGGATGATATCAGCAGTTTTTGGAAAATAGAAGACATTGCCGATAACACACTTGACATGTCATCTGAAGATCTCTACTGCCTGCAACAATATAAAACCAAAAACGGAACCCTGAAACGACCTGTCACTAAATTATCGAAACTACCTGTAAAAGAACACGAGAGCAAAGAAAAACAAGGAGAAAGTGACAGCAAACAAACGGAAAGCGAAGAAAATAAGCAACAAAACAATGATGAACAGGAACAAAAAACAAGCGAAACTACAAAAGGACGAAAAAGCAAGAGATCATGTTACCTGGTTTGGGCAATCATATCAATACTGACCTTAGTATCACCTGCTCGATGTGACCACAGCATTACTAATATTAACAAGAACCAAAGTATTTACTTCGACAAGGTCACAGATATGCATCTGATACGCGACGAGTGGAAGTTAGTCGTATACTATGACATGGCTCCTTTCTGGCAGGGAATCAAGATATTCAAGAGCTACATAACTTCCCTAGAAACAACATGTTCCAGCCTAAAGAAACAGAACCAATGCGAATTAGTAATTCTACAATTACGGCATGGGTTCACTGAGTTAGCACACAACAACAACGTGCTGCTCGAACAGAAATTATCGATAACCAGACAACGAAGAGGACTCATCAATGGCATTGGCTCCATAGCCAATAGCTTGTTTGGTGTACTAGACCAAAACTTCGCTGAAAAATACGAACAAGACATCGCTTTGATAAACAAAAACGAAAAACACCTCGCTCTGTTATGGAAGAACCAGACTTCGATAGTGGAAGCCGAAAACAACAAATACAGGAATCTATGGTGACGATTGAACCAATCGCCGACCGGATTGCCATAAATCTTCAGAAAGACGCTTACCTACCGATGACTGAAAACGAGTTACAAATGTGTACACCAGACAACCTAGTAACTCTTATGTGCCCACTGCAACGACCAATTTACCACCTGAAATCAGACGACAATCTTTGTGTCAAGAACAAAGAAACGAATCAATGTGAAACAAAACAAACAACATGCACTGACATGTGGATAGAGCTTTATAAAATAAATACCTATCTATATTTCTGCTGTGGACAACGTACCATAAGAATTATATGCGAGCATCAGGTTACCGCCGAACGCGTCAGCAAGGCCGGTATTATCACTCTCGGCGAAGGCTGCGTCATCAAAGGTGAAACCTTCACAATATATACGCATACTCAACGGGCAAACTATCTAAGAGTACAACCAGATGTAATCAAGGTGGATATACCTCCTATCAACTACATTTTCAACATAACTATTCCTGTAATTGGAACCAACAAAACTGCCGACGATGAACTAAGTACTTTCAAAACGGAGCTGAACCAAATTGATAAACAAATCGAGAAGATGAAGAGTGAAGGCGACGGAATAGATCCAATTACTTCACACGACGTTCACCAGTATGCACTACTATACATACTGCTGGGCACAACACTTTGCGTTGGCGGATTGTTCTTATGGAGGCGTGCTAGAGCACGCTGCTCTGTGACGCTACCCTCAGCATCCGACAACGATCGTCAACCCTCCGTTCCTGCTATTCAACTCGTCGAGCTACCAGCAGTACCTGAGACGAGAAGAGACGACGTGGAATCAAGCGTGACTCGTCCGTACGCCTGCGTCGATAAATCAACGTCTCCAATTACAAATAGATTGTTTTAATGTTTTTAAGTTTTATAAGTTTTATAAGTTTTTTAAGTTTTTACTTTTGTACTTTCATCCACCTCATCTCATCTCGTCCTCGGGAGCATGTACGGTTTATGCAAACCGCACAAATTACATGCTTCCGCGGATTAGCATTCAACGGCAGTCGCCCTAACGCCATCATACCGTCAACACATACTTTACAACTTTACTTTACTTTATCTTTCTTTCTGCTAATAAACCGATTATTAATTAAACTAACTTTTAACTTTCTAAGATCGTGGGGTACGCACCCTACAAAACGGTACATGCCCGGTTTAATAAAATTAACGCTGAAAGGATCCGGAAACGCCTTCCTCTGTTGCGGGAGGCCTCTTTTGCGAGGTCTCTCGCAAAAGAAGAAGAAGTGCCAGATATTAAGCCAGATATTCATCCGCCAAGCAGTAATGTGCAAACATAACTAGGTTACGGTTTTAAAAGGCATAGTTTCCAGAGAAATTACTGAGCATGTGAGCCTCTAGAACCGATGGCTCCGAAAGACGAGCGCAGTGCGGTGCCGCGCAAGATTACACAATGCAAAATTCCTGCGTGGCACTGTAACTATTATTGGCAAGCGTAGCGCTTACCATCAGATGAACGACTTGCTCGTCTCGTAACTCAGTAAAATAATAATAACAAACCTTCGAAATGAAACTCACCGACATCCCGCTCGTTACGTGACGATATCCTTTTACAATTTCTTGGAACTTTAGTATGCAAAAAACGCCCTCTGTCGTCGCGTACCTGGTGGTGGCTCCCTCCCTGGCGCAGCCGGTGGCGACGAGGTCGCAGAGCAAGGCGGCGGCGTTGGCGGAGGCCACGGACGCCGCGCGCGCCGCCCGCACGCGGCGCTCCGCCACCGTCAGCTCGAGGGAAGGGAGCGCCCCGCAGAAAGACGGGGGCGACGCGTGGCCGGAGTCGTTCTGATCCTCTCGGGACCCTGAAAATTAATTCTTTCAATAGTAGGTGACGCTATAATATGGTGCGACCGTCTGTCGGTCCTGACCACGAATAATCAGAGTCGAAAGGACCGCTTCGCTTCCATCGATACTTTGACTGGTTTAATTTTTCCAAGTATTTGATCGATCTGTACTGTAAAACTCCTTAAATTCAAATATAACATTAGCAAAGTATATTTACGCCTCCGCAAAGCAAGCGTGCGTTATCCTCGACCTTAGATAGATAGATAGATAGATAGATAGATAAACTCTTTATTGAAACACCACAGAGCAAAGAAAACTTAAAAACTAAATCAAATTAAATTTAGCTTGACCTTAGCCGGATGTGAGGCCGTACCTTCGTCTCCCCCCGCATCCTCGTCCCTGTGGTTGACGTTGACGTCCCCCTTCTCGCTGGGCTCCTGCTGGCCCTTCTCGGGCTCCTCGGGCGCCGCCGCGGACTCCTCGGGGACGTACGTGCCGCAGATGATCTGGATGAGGCACTCGATGAACTGGTGCTCCTCTAGCCACTGTGGCACACGAAGGGTACAATTTATTTATGTCGATATATGAATTAGTTAATTTAGGCATTAAGGATCCACATTGTCACTTACATCAGATGAGGGAATTATCAAATGACATCCTATAATATATCCAATAAAGAATTAATTGTAATATACACAATCCAATAAAGTAATGGATGCTTTAAGAAAATTCCGGCACAGTTTTGAACATGACATATTCATTCACCTTCTAAAATTACAAAACTGTTTACTTGATTTGCAGTTAAGTTTAATATGTACCTACATTTTGACCAAATCTAGGACACAGCACACTTATCAAAACTTAAAATTTGTCATTAGAATTTACCAACACACATTTAATATATCTAAGTACCTATTTAATTTATCAATGCTCCAGATAAGTGTCATTGTGATTGTAACACAGGCCTCCAGCTAATCAACTGGTGTTTGTTTTCAGCTATATCCATGAGTAATGCAGCTGAATCTATGATACAATACAGTGGTTACACAAAAGAATACATTTGTAAAGAATTAATCATTACAATGCACACATTATGGCGATATTGTTTTCCTATGAGTTATCAGTGGTCTTTATAGGATGTACTATGAATCAGGCCTTTGATCACTTGGTTCTTTGTTAGTACAGTACAATCACTAACTTGAATGCCACAACGACCCATTTTTATTTTTTTAAAGAGATTAGTTAGCAACCGCTATCGCACCTGATGGTAAGTGATTATGCGGCCGACCGACGGTGGAGCATGCTCGCCAAAAAAATACCTATTCATTCTCAACTTGAAGACTTCCAGATTATAGTTGTTGATCCAGATTGTAGCTAGATTTATAGCTATAGGGAAACAAAGACGCTGAGAGGGTGTTCCATTACTCGCTGTTGTTTGAAATATAAAAGTGGATGTAAATCTCTTTGTGCGGATTGGAGGAATATCAACCGCATACAGATGCCGTGTTTCCGTTTTGTCCGATGGTGGAAAGGAGATAGAGAATGGATGGATGGTGGATGGATTGATGGATTAGTCTAAACCTACGACATTGACAGTACAATCACTAGTTATTTGAAATTGTACATTTGCCCTACATGATTGATTATTTATTTTATTTATTGATTTATAGATGAGCAGCATAGATGCTGATATGGCAGGGATCCCTTTTAGGGATAAGACCGCCCATTGTACCTATAATTAGGTTATGTTTTTTTTTCTATCTGTGTGTTTTATACAATTTGGTGTCAGTAAAGAGTTATATATCTATCTATCTATCTATCTAAGTCTATATCACACAGTGTTGAAAGTCACTTCACAAAATTGTTCACTTTTGTAACAATGATTTATTAGTTTGTACCTCCTTATCGAGTTTGTTCTCAAAGGTGTTGATGGAGGTGGCAGAAACAATAATGTCCGGAATAAGTCCCAATTGTGGACCATTCTGTTACTGAGGAAGTGGTAGGCAGTATATGTTATTTGATGCACAAATGATTTTAAAGTAGTTGCGAGAAGGTCTTTGGTCTTCCTTTTTTATGTCCTGTAGGCCTGTAAAATGTCAACTGAATCAGATTTGAATTTTCATTAAAATGATATAATACGGCTGCTAGTGTCGTTGGGTTGTAACGCCCAGTTACTGCTCGGTCACGAGCCTTCTACTTACCTCCATAATGAACTTGTTAAAAAGATCATCAAGCCGTATGAAGTACTTGAAGGTGTCTGCGATGGCGGAGGTGGAGATGTGCCGCAGCAGATTGGGCAGGAAGTCCCGCCGCGCCTTGAAGAAGTCCAGCACGCGGAGGCACACTATGTGGTACAGGTACCAGTCCTGTGGACGATGATAAGTGAGGATAACAACTAACATATTCTCGTTATGTTGTTGTGAGATTTGAAATACAAAGGTACAATCTCAATCTGTAATCAATTATGTGGCATGAGAGAAAATTCATGAAAGTTACCTGATTTCTCTACCACCTGATTCGGAATTCATTTGTGAATAGAATAGAGATGAATCAACAAGTCAAAGGCAATTTAAAAAAAATGTTTCGTTATCATAGTCATTTTTAATGTCTGTTACATAAATGTTAAGTATCAGTAGTGAGGTGGTATTAGGTACAGAAATCAACTATGATGGTATATAATCAGGTTGAGTTGGTGTAGTCATTATAGTGTGCAATGGCCTGAACCCTCACATACCCAGCAATTTTCATAGTATGTATACTATGGTATTATGGAAAAATCATAATTAAATATTACTGTAGAAGTGGGTTTTACATTTGATGTCATTTAGGTTTTGACGCTACTTTTTACGTAAACTCGAAGTTTTCATTACAATGAACAAAATGTGTTTACAAAGATCACATTTGATGACATTTGAGCTGTGACTCAAGCGCCTGCGTGGGTGTAATGAGCAATACGCAAATCGTAAATGCCGTCATACAGAAGTTACAAAGGTCTGTAAAATAGTATTACGATAGGTTCAATCATCACCATTATCATCAACCCATATCGTCACATTGCTGAGCACGAGTCTTCCCTCACTTTCGTGGGGAGTATTAAGCCATAATCCACCATGGGGGCCCGGTCCGGTTTGGTGGACAACATACCTACCTCTGAAATAATTCTCGGGTAGGTATGTGGGTTTCCTAATGATGTTTTCCTTCACCGAAAAGCGAGTGATAACTACTTACATATGCTTTTACAGAAACACATTAGTGCCTTCTCTTTGGAAGGTGGACATTCTCCCATAATATTAGCGAGATAAAATAACTTTGTCAATACTAATATCAGTGAGATATATTTTGAAATTTACCTGTATAGGACTTCTCTCAAGCAGCATTTCAACAGTTTTACTAAAGTAGGAGGCAAGCAGAGGGTTGAGCGGCGGGTCTCTACTGATGAAGTCGCAGAGCCGGTTCATCTGTGCAGTGTCCAGTGACAGGCGGTCATTGAGCATGGACAGCGGGCTGGTAAGGACCTCGCACGCGATGTTGGCGTGCCGGTACTGCTGTGCCAACTCCACATTCTTGGGGGGCTCTTCTGTGATCAGGGTTATCAGCTCCGCCAGGATGTCTGGACGTGTAAGGCTGCAAAAGGATGTGGCGTTAGGGTGACTTGCACCAAAAACAATCAAACATAATCAGACAATCACTGGATAGGGGCTGAAGTGAGAAATAAACAAATAATAAAATAAATTGCTCATCACAATCACATACATAGATCCCGACCCCTTAACTAGGATTTCCTGTATCTAGGGAATCAGGATGTACGAGGAGCATGGTCCTACAAACACCTACACTTGTGCAACCTTTGCCATGAAACAATAAACCACTAGTGTTACACAAGTGAAACATGACCTGCTTTGTTATGTGAAGGCCCTTTCATCTATACAGGAAATAAGTTAAATCTCTCACATGCCACATTTAAGAAGACAATTGATTTTTAATTGTGTCTGACAGGATTCATGACTACACAGCTGAGTACTTAATAAAAGTTTGTCTTTTTTTTAATAATGGTATGTCGATAACATAAACATACTACTGTTTTTTCATTTGCTATATTATCTTTTAGATATTAATCTCTTGAGAGTGCATATAAAGAGACAATAGTTTTTTAATTGTGGTCTGTCCAGTTCCCTGACTGCAAGCTATTCAATGTAATCACACCAATGCCAAAAACCATACCAAAAGATAGAGATATCACTACCCTTCTCTGAAAGCAAAAGATTTCACCGTTCATATTTTGTTCATCAGATGAAATGCAATGAAAATATAGATCTATTTAAATAATAACTTTTATAAATATAAAGGCAATTTATTCCAACCCAAGTACTATGAGAATTTGTATAAATATACCAGTAATTATAGTTTATTAATAGATTACAGGCTATCATTTAGTAAATACATTGGTGGGCTTTCTAAAAAGTACTAAAGTACTAAAGAAGACAATGACAGAGGTTAGGTTTGTAAATGGTGGTACTTACAACTGCATTAGGGCTTTATTGTCCGCCTTGCATTCTTGGAGAATGTCATCTGCTTCTAGCACTTGGGCCAGTGTTACATTCTGAAACCAAAACCAAACTCTTTGTACCAACTTCAAGCATTCTTAGCAATCACCAAAACTTGTTGTCTGTGTCTCGGATTACGGAGCTGTCCCCCAGAAACCACAGGATGGTTAAAATGAGTGTAAACAATGGGAAATAACAGCAAAATAACCAAATTAGCCAGTCATAACCATGAATATTTGAACAAAATACGCACCTCTTCCTTGAGAAGAAAATTTAACTCCCTAACTACAATAAAGTTCCCACTCCAAAACATAATTAAAAATTAATAAGTACAACTATTGTATTACGCTGAATCCATAGAAAACTTATTATTTTTACGAAATTCTAGCGTTTCCCCAGGAGTGCAACGATCCGTTTTCTTTTTGACAGTTTAAGGTTGGTGTTGCCATCAAAAAATGTAATACACGCAATCAGAATAAATCCAAGTCTGGTCCAAAAAAAAAGTAAATAGCCAACCAAATGCCAATGCTTGCACGCCATCTATTGAGGAGTAGCGAGAACTTGGTAGCTCATGTTTTCTTCGTTTTTGCTTCGCACGAGTAGCGACTTTCATCATAAACCCAAATCCGCCCACCGCTTAGCGAGCATGCGAGTTTCCTTTTGATTTTCCAGACTATTAAGTTTAGTGTCCAATGTCCGATAGATTCATATTACATCCGAGCGCAATTAGAAAACAGTTACGAATAAAATTTATCTTTATTTCAAAACAATACAATATTATCGCTTCTGAAGTAACTGCATAGCAAGTGCTTCTGCCTCCTGCACCGAGAGCGATTTCGAGATATCTTGCACCTTCTTGACTTTCCGTGGCGTCACACTCTCCTGTGCAATTCCTTTGCTCTGGA
The DNA here is from genome assembly GCA_912999815.1 of Campaea margaritaria. NCBI lineage: Eukaryota > Metazoa > Arthropoda > Insecta > Lepidoptera > Geometridae > Campaea > Campaea margaritaria. The sequence goes on from OU538798.1 coordinate 12,123,767, forward strand.
CCAGTTTTCGTTTTGTAGGTCTAAAATAGAATACAATTATTAATTGTACACTCGATACTAAATATTTAGACTAGAAAGTAACTTTAAAAACTTTTGAAGATATAAAATTAAAATACCTGTGATACTTTTCATCCCTTTCCGATTCATCATGTGACTCTCCACTATCAGGTTTCACATCGCTGTCCTGATCAGAATGTACTTCATCATTACTATCATCTTTAGGCCCATAAACTTTATCAGGATCGGGAAGCCATGACAAGTCGGGCCCATCTGACTCAGACTGTGATCCAAAATCATCTTTTTCTCCTTCATCTTCTTTCTTCTTATTTTTCAACTTACGTTTTTCTTCTTTATGTTTCGCTTTTACTTTCTCCCTAAACCTTATTTTGTCATATTTATCTTCTTCTCTCAGCACTTCTTTAGCTTTCTCTATATCAATACCACCAACATTCTCGTTGAGAAACTGTTTAGCCAAATCAGATTTGACATCTTTCTTTTCATCACCAATAGCTTCACCTTCATCAGTGAATTTCACAGTGGTATTAACTTTAATTTTTTTCTTTAATATCTTCTTGGCCACAGCGGCTTTAGTTAAAGGCTTGGATTTCTTTTTAGATAAGATTTTTTCTTCCTCCACAGGAATATCATCAATATTTACTTTACCTTTTTTAACTTGGAAGAAGTCTTCGTCGCTATCATCATCATCCTCATCATCATTGTGGAAATCAAATGTCTCAAGTTTTTTGTTCTTTTTATCTTTTTTTAATGTTTCCTTTTTTGGTTTTTCTTTTGCTGTTTCTTCTAGTGAGTCATCTTCAAATGCACTATTATCTGTACCATCATCATCATCAGCCTTTGCCTTCAATTTATCAATGACATTATCATCTGCAGATTCTTCTTCAGTTTCTTTCTTTTGTAAGTTATTTCTCTGGTATTTGTGCATAAATTTTATTCTCGGAGGCACTATCAAGCCTAGAGACCTGGCATAGGCATCAGTATCCAACTCTTGTACTTTGAATATTTCTTTGTTTTTCATTAGGAATACAGACCTTACATAGCTGACAAAAGCCCTTTGAGCAGATTGTTTGAGCTCCGTGTTATCCGATAGTAAACTTTCTATCTTTCTTTGTGGGGCCACTACTTTTGATGGGTCGACTGAAATTTTATTTATAGGTATCTTGCTTTTCTTAAGATCTTCCACTATATTTTCTTCATTCGGCAATAACATAAGGAGCCCTTCTCCTTTGCCAAAAACTCCTCTGGCGGTGCGGCCGGCCCTGTGGATATATGTTTCTACATCCTCAGGACAATCCATCTGTATTACCCAATTGACTCGAGGGAAATCGAGTCCTCTTGAAGCTAAATCTGTGGCAAATAATATCACATTTGACTTCCTACAAAATTCATTGTATATCTTCTCCCTTTTCTCTTGATGAAGTGTGCCGTACAGGGCCAACAGGCTGACTCCGGGTCGCAACTTGCAGAACAGCTCGTATGTGTATTTGACTTGTTTACAGGTAGCCATAAACACTACTACTTTTTGCTTCAAATGATTTTTTATAAAGGACCACAATATTCCAAGTTTCTCATCTATCTCACACACAATGTAACTCTGTTGCAGCAACTCTGGAGTCACAGTGTCAGCCTGCTCGTGTGGTGCGACATATGTTGGGAAAGATAGACTCAGCCGAGCGAGGTCTTTCACAGATTTGGTTTGTGTGGCCGAGAATAGAAGTGTTTGTCTCTCGGGAGGCAAGTTTTCTATGATGGCATTCATTGTTGCTGCGAAACCCATGTCTAGGCACCTGTCGGCTTCGTCCAATACTAGGATTTGTAAATGGCTGCAATCAAACAGCGGGTTTTCATCCATGTGTTGAAGTAAGCGGCCTGGTGTGGATATCAATATGTTTATTTGGTCCATCCTCTTCCTTTCGAACTTGAGGTTCTGTCCTCCAATGATAAGGCCAGCCGAGAAGTCATGGTAGTGCCCTACTTTGCGCAACGTTTCATATATTTGGTAAGCAAGCTCACGAGTGGGCGATATGACCAATGCTCCCACACTGTCCAATCTCGTCCATTTCTTGCAGAACAAATTCTCTAATATTGGTATCAAAAATGCAAGAGTTTTGCCTGAGCCTGTTTTGGCAGCCCCCAATATATCCTTGCCTTGTAAAGCATAACCAATAGACTGTTTCTGTATTTCAGTTGGAGTAACATAGTTGTTCTCTTTGAGTCCTTTTAAAGTTTTCTGGGAGAGCGGGAAATCCTTAAATGTCTTAACTTCCTCGGGAACTATCTGAAAATTGAAAGACAAACATTCAAAACTTGATAAAATACATTCTCCGATGAATAATCGCCTCTGTAAACAAGCGGGATGTGGCGGAACGATAGATGTATATATAGGTGTAGGATTAAATAATCAATCAAAGAGAATTGGAATCCTATCAGCACAGATCAAAACTATTTCAGAAGGTATTCATAGAGAGCCAAGTGAGTAAGTAATTACCTTATCATATTGCCCCTTCAAATATTGAATGGCTGCATCTTCTTCTGCGCTCTTTTTCTTCCTGGGCTTGAACAATTTTACTTTTTTTCGCCTAATCTGACTGTTCTCAGTTTTATCTTCTTGTTTCATGGTCCCGACTTGTCTTCTTGGTGTTCGGCTGCTGTGGCTTGTTGTCACAATTGAGCTTAAGTCCGTTTCATGCTAGAATAAAATAGAGAGAATGCAATGCTAAGTTTTATTTATTTCTAGTTCAACGCGGGGTTATTACAAGATTTTCAAGTAATCAGAAATTCAAAATCACACATGGACTCACTCAAGTTTCATAACTCATGCGTTTTTGTTGTTCTGTCTGTAGTCTGTCAGTGTGTATGACTTTGACTGATTGAAATGATTTAACTGTACGTCAATTGAATAGTGGTTAACGCCCAACCAGTCTACATATGTACATTCTATGCAATAATAACCGGATGGCCAGCCAAATCGGTGGTTGGGTCTGTCTAGCCAATGCTGTATGTCTGTATCGTCTGTTAATGTTTGGACCATTGCTCGTGTAATCTGTGGTTCGTATCTGTCGTCTGTTGTGCGAATTCATACTGTGATGTGAATTAATATTGAACAAATTTTGAATCAGTGTCAATTAGAACGCTAAAGGGGAACGACGCCCTTTCTCAATAAAATAAATTATTCGCAACGTAATTATAATTAATAATCGTGATTTTTTATTCATAGGTGAGTTTTTATTAATTCACATTTGTTTTTCAAACCGTAGAGTTTTTATTTTAAACTAAAAATGTTGTAACTTGTGTGACTTCACCGTCCACCAAGCCACCTCCTTTGTGTTGATTCATCGCTCTTTGAGTGCGCAGCGCAGTATTGCGTGTTTTGATTTGTTGCTTTGTTTGTTACATGAAAACTTAATTTAAAGTAGGTATTTTTAATATTCATTTAATTCATTTTGGAACATTTTCTATTTTACAGCCCATTTATTTTCAGTTACCTATATTTAATTTTATATACTTATTGATTAAATAATATTATGTTGACATAATTTATAAAATTATTTTTCCATCGTTATAAGTTATAACGCAACGCTAACTGGGGGTAGTAGAATTAAAGGTTATTACCGTTAATAACTCTAATAATTGTAAAATACACGTTTCATAAATGTGTAGGAGTGCCTACCTAATCTAATCTAATGCATTGTTGTTTTCTTTTGTTTAGTAAACTGTGCGCGTCACATTCAAAAATCTAGGAGTTTAATACTAAAGTAGGCAGTTAATAATTATTGTAAAAATTGATTTATAAAAGTTGCATATATTAAATTAATTTCCAAAAACATGACGCGTACAAAAGAAAACAAAGGTTCCGTCTAATATTACGCCATCCAACCATTTTATGAAAATAATGTCAAAAGACGGAAGCCGAATGAAATCATACCTAAGTAAAACTGGTTTTAATTCAGCTCAGCTAAAAAACCAGTCGGCTAAGATACATTTTCCTACTACTCTCTACGTGGTATTTAATTTCTTTATATCGGGCATTTGTATAGGTAGGTACGTGTTTAATTTTTCAGTATGAAATGATACAATTTTCTTTTTCCTCAGGATCCCACAAAATGAGGAGTTTAGCTGTACTGATGTGCGTGGTGGCGGCCGCCAGCGCAGTCTCCTTCTACGACCTCGTGAAGGAAGAATGGTCAGCCTATAAGGTGAGTCTACCAGAGTCAGTACCTAACAAAAAGTTGAGGAAAGAAGTTGCTGAATATAATATATTTTTACCAACTTTTCCTCATCTTTTTAATCCCTTTTTGCAACAGCATTATTTCGTAGTAGATTGGTTGTTTTAGAAGATTGCATTTTACACGGGTTAATATTTTAATAATGAGTAAACGAACAATGAAATGTGAAAGTTTCTAGATATTCTACGTAGGTAGATACTCAGGTGTGCTAGTCCGCTGTTTACGCCGCAACGGCTAATTGGATTTTGATGTAGTATACTGTATATAATTAATTATAGTCAATATACTGTCTATAGATACTTTAAGTGTTGGAATAGAAAATAAAAAAGTATCCCGTAAAAAACGGTTCCCGTGGGACAATATCAATCCTTCTAGGATAATAGTCAACGCGGATGAAACCCGGGGCGTACTACCACCTACTAGCTATTAACAATATCGTTGTTTAATTACTTACCTATTTCGTACTTTTGCAACAATGAAAGGAAAAATATGTTCGTTTTATTTTCTGCAGTTTTATTGACTACATTTCTGAGAGTTTGTTTATTTACGGAAGCTGATTAGATTATGAGTGTTCGATCGAGGCTGAGTCAGGCCACACGCGGGCGGAACTAAGTAGCCGTTAGCCTTGACTAGAAGTTACGTGTCTTGTATAATAAACGTACATATTTTTTTAATCACCAAAATATTTTCATTTAAATTTCTGCCACGCTGCTTTTACCGAGATGGCTACGTTTTTTTAAACGAGTATAATATTTTAAAGTCTTGAAAAATCTAAGGTGGCAAACACAATGGAACTTTATTGTGCGAATTAAGTACCTACCTGCAAACACCCGTTGTGTCATGTCCTGCTAATAGTCTAATTTATAACCTACTTCGCTCCCTAGACATGGAACTAAAACAGGCTCATGATCGCAGACCTAGGGGACATCCTAAATCTATGGTCATGGTAAACTTTTTTTTTAAATCAGCTCATCTCATTCTTTCATTTCGTAAACAGCATCATCAAAATATTGTAATAAAACTCTTTTATTATTTGCCCTATATCGATAGTTACCAACTATTTAAAAGCGTTACAAAAAGGTGAGTTTGCAAGGTACAAGATTGAACGTGAAGTGAATATTGTAGACATTCCGTAAAGTAAAAATTCCAAAATACACCGTCCATCACAGATGGAGCACGACAAGAACTACGACAACGAGATTGAAGACCGATTCCGCATGAAGATCTACGCGGAGAATAAACACAAGATCGCCAAGCACAACCAGCGGTTCCAACAGGGCCTGGTCTCCTACTCGCTTCATCAGAACAAGTACGGAGACATGCTGCACCATGAGTTCGTGCATACCATGAACGGATTCAACAGGACGCTCAAGTAAGTCTCGTTTGCTATAGCTCCAGCTCTAGATCAGTTTTGTTTTCAGGGGCATACAACAAATAAAAGGATTTTTATGCCCACTGGTTGTCTAATGAAATTACGGATAAAATTTTAGGAATGCAGCAGCATGAACCCTGGCCACAGAAGGGGTGGAAAGTTCACAAATTACTAATAAATCAAAATGATTCACATTCAAATTGTATTCAAATATATCTGTATCGAGCACGGGTTGAAAATGTTTTGAGAGTTTTAGCTAAATATTTACATAACTGAATTCGAATAGTGTGATGGATGGCATTTGGAATAATGTGCCTATGTCTCATTTTACACTGAAAGACATTATTTTCTTGCCTTCGTTGCGCTCGTGCTATAGAATGACGATTTGTACCTCCAATTAATTCTAATACATAACACTTGAAATATGTTTTATTTAATACCATATTTTATGAAAAATGCACATAGCTAAAAATGCGTTGTTGAATTTCGTACTACTTGAATTGAAATAACATTTAAAAACATCGTTTCAAACAGCCTTAAGATATTATAATGCAATATTTTACGTTTTAAAAATACGAAACCCATTTTTAATCCCGCTGGGTGATAGAATTTTACCAAAATAGCCGATTTCCTTTAAGAAATCGGTGAGAATCTGCCATTTTGTCACCCGGTGAGATTAAAATAACCCCCCAGAGACATTTCCCGCCTATGAGCAGCTTCCTCCCGTCCTCCCCAGGCACGGCAAGCCCCTGTACGGCAAGGCGCGTGCGGAGCGCGGCGCCACGTTCCTGGCGCCCGCGCACGTGGCCTTCCCCGACCAGGTGGACTGGCGCAAGAAGGGCGCCGTCACGGAGATCAAGGACCAGGGCAAGTGCGGCTCCTGCTGGTCCTTCAGTACTGTGAGTATACATGTCGTTCTCATATTGGAAAATTCGTCAGGTTACAACCGCACGGTGGTTTGTAGTCGATTATTTTAAAGTCTATTTCACTGAGTCTAGGTGGAGCTCGACTTCCATACATGTCAGCAATAGTTGTTACCACGATAGGTAGGTACGTCTCGTTACAAACGCCATTTGTGTGATCCCTAATAAAATTAAATTATAGTGATAATGATAAGTACATTATAGTGAATATAAAAAACTCTCTCTAATCATTAGTATTCATTACTCATTACATTACCCATAAATTTAACTATAATGGATTGGATATAATGGTTTGTAGTAATTAATAAATAAATAATTGGTGAAACAAACAGCCCTATCAGTAAATGTCGTAAACATTCTATTGCTAATTAAAGTATTTTGTAATTTAAATCATCGATTTGCTCATTCTGCGACTTTTCGCGATGACACGCACGTAACTCAACTCTAACCCGTCTGTTGATACAAACATAGATACACGGTACATGTACAGTTGTACAGCTATAATATTGTGTCGGATAACAGCGCGTCTCGGCTTTCCTCTCGACCGTGACTGCGGGGCGGTATGCGGTAGGAGGCAAAAACACTCACGTGTTACGTCATCCAACCGGTTAGATGGTGTGATCAAATGAAACTACCCGTCATTATTGTTGTTGGCTTAAAAATATAAGTTTGTTTCGACATCTGGTTCCACTTTTGTAAGTATAGGTTGATGACTAGTCTTAGTTTTTATGATAGATGATAGATAAGTATGCAGTGCATATCGCGTTTTCCTGTTCCATTATCGTAGGTGTAGTTGCTATAAAATTCCTCATAAAATAATTGTGTAAATGATTGTTTAATTTAACAAACAGAAATTCATTTTAAAATGTGGTACATTTTTACCCGGTTTAACCACAGTCACCGCATGTTTTCGCAGTGCAGCGGCTTATTAAAATGACGTTTTTAGGAAATGATCACTTCTTATTGTTAATTGTTACTAACACAACTGTCATTATGTTTACAAAACAGTTCCTGAAACCGCACGAGTGACTCACTGTTTGCTTGATTTAAACAATTGTTACAGTTTATAAAAAACAGCTGTGATTTTTTTTAAATAAAAGTTGACACAAAAGTGGAAATAAGTATGTAGTTTTCATTCAGCCTTAGTTGTCAAATGAATTTTGTAATTTACATGAGGCATAAATAAGATCTTTATTGAACAATTATGTTTATTAGTATCTAGAATACCTACGATGCTTTGCTCTAGGTGCCCCCATGTCATTGCATGTCGGATCCAATGACGGCGCGTCATGTGCTTTGTTGCCGATCATTGTGCACGGTGAATCACACTCATTACCATTACCGTGCCGGCTGGATGCTGTTGAATACTATTTAATCGTAATTACTTTATTACGTGTTCTGCTATTGACATTGATAACAGATAATGCGTTGGTGCTGTTTTCATTGAAATTAGTTTACCTACTGATTACACAAATAAGTTTTGAGACGTGAATGTGCTAAGTTAGGATATCTAGTAATATCAAGGTTTTTCTAGAATACTTCTAGAGCTCTGTAACGTCTTGTCTATTTTTTTTTTTTAAATACCACAGGTACCGAGTAGGTACCTAGTAAACAAAACTTGATAAGATATGGAATAATGTTGGCGTAGGTACGAATACTATAAAAATATTTTTGGAATCGGTCCAGTACTTTCCGCTTACTTCTCACCGAATTTAAATAAACACCAGATATTAAGAAGAAGTATGATAACATGGTCGGCCCTATTTATTTTCCCCATATGTTAATACTTTCTCTCATATCTTACTATCGCTTTTCACTCTTCATGTTAGACCTTAATGGCAGGATTTCAAATTCAAGTCATCACTCGTACTAAGTAAAGTATCCCCCACAGACCGGCGCCTTGGAAGGCCAGCACTTCCGCAAGAGCGGATACCTGGTGTCCCTCTCGGAGCAGAACCTGATCGACTGCTCCGGCTCGTACGGCAACAACGGCTGCAACGGCGGCCTCATGGACAACGCCTTCAAGTACATCAAGGACAACAACGGCATCGACACCGAGCGCACCTACCCGTACGAGGCCGTGGACGACAAGTGCAGGTGGGGCTCGCTGCTACAGTACGACACCGCAGCCCACTTCCTACTAATATTATAAATGCGAAAGATTGTGCGAATGGATGGATGGATGTTTGTTCCTCTTTCACGCAAAAACTACTGAACGGATTCCAATGAAATTTGGAACACAGATAGTTTATAACCAGGATTGAGTAATAGGGTACTTTTTATCCCGATAGTATGTTCCCGTGGGACAAAACTGGAATTACGCGGGTGAAACCGCGGGGCGCAATTAGTACTATTATAAATTATATTATCCCCGTGAAGTTACCAACATACCAACCTACCAACTCGAGGCGGCATCTCTTCGGATTTTGAGCCTACAGCTGAGCCCATTCTTCTCACTTACAACTTAAAGGGACACGATCCCAATTTTCTGAATTTTATAATCAATCCCACTTATATCTGAAAATGATCAAAAATTTAGTTTTTTTTCCCTAATGACAGCTAATTCTTCAGGTATGCTCTGAGTTTGGTTGGTTGGTTGGTCCTCCATGTTTCGGATTCCCTAGAAATACAGCGCATCATAGTTAAGTGTAAAATTAAACATTGTCGTAGTTAAATATAAGTAGTTTTTGTGTCTACTATTTGTGCTGTGCCCGCCCGACCAGATACAACCCTAAGAACTCTGGCGCCGATGACGTGGGCTTCGTGGACATCCCGGCCGGGGACGAGGAGAAGCTGATGCAGGCCGTGGCCACCGTGGGGCCCGTGTCCGTCGCCATCGACGCCTCGCAGGAGACCTTCCAGTTCTACTCCGGCGGCGTCTACTTCGACGCCAACTGCTCCAGCACCGACCTCGATCACGGCGTGAGTATCCCACTTCTGATGTTGTGGAAGGTGCAACTGCCGCAGTGTTCGTGATAGTACATATGCTGTTCCTTGTCAAGTTTTGACCTTACTAACTTTTTTTTAACAAATTGTGTAGATATTTGCATTTGTTCGTAGTTTCTGATTCATTAGATACGGGGAATATCCTAGTTAGGAGTCAGGATCTATGCACGTGGTCGTGGCGCGTTCTTTATTTATAATGAAGTATTTTGCTCAAGACTGAATAATTATCGGTATAATGTTGACCGTGATTGTTAGCAGAGCGATAAGAGCCGGTATCAAATGCCAGTGCGCCGCAACCGCAAGGCGTGTCTGTAAACATCGCGTCCGTATCGTTTGCTTGTCAAAATACTGTCTGACACTATTAATCCTTATTTTATTTTTTATAAATCCACCTTATCTACCTAAAACGACAGAACACTTAATAACAAATATTTGTTACATAATTACACACAGTCACGCCTTTCTCCCGTCGGGATAGGCAGACTGTAGTCTGTAGTGAGACTGTAGTCGCACCATGTGGAAAGATGCTGCTTTCCACATGCTGCGATCCCAGCGAAAAGAAGAAACACGAAAACACCAAGAGCCCGTGTTTGGCAAGTGTCAAAGCCCCCACTCGAAGAGGCCTCACCTCTTATGCCGCTCAGTAGGTATGACAGTTTTCCAGCTTCCATAAATGTATACCAGAAATAGTACCTGGTGCCCTGGTACTACATGTACAAATATGAATATCTGTACCGGATGGTGTCTGTGCAGGTGCTGGTGGTGGGGTACGGCACGGACGAGGACGGCGGCGACTACTGGCTGGTGAAGAACTCGTGGGGGCGCACGTGGGGCGACCTGGGGTACATCAAGATGGCGCGCAACAAGGAAAACCACTGCGGCATCGCCTCCGCCGCCTCCTACCCGCTCGTCTAACCACCCGCCCTCCGCCCGCGCCGCCGCGCCGCCGCCACCGCCCCGGGGCAGCCGCGCCGCGCCGCCGCCACCGCCCCGGGGCGGCCAGCTGCGATCATGATTGAACCACAAAAAATCTCGAACCGTTCATTGTGTCGCCCAGCTCCTGCGCGCTCACACACTTGCTAGCTACATCCAGTGTGAATGAACTACCTGTGGTAACATTTGGGTACCCGCAAAAATGTACCCATTTCTCCTAGCCTAGCTATAAGTGGGTAGGTATAGGTAAACATCGAAAAGACTATATTTTTATATAACTAACTAAACTGAGTCTTTTTCTGAAACGAATGCCTAGGTTTGTAATCCTCATAGTTTATATCTATTTTATGCTAGCTTTGAATTTTGGCCCATGACACCTAGACCCAGTTTAAATAAAAATAAAGAAAGGCATTTCACTGCATTGTTGAACGAGCACATTCCATCGAACTTATGGCTTGAATCAGTGTCATAGAATATTTAATAAGAGTGTATTAGGATAATTAGGTAAGCAATCGTATAAGGTTGGATTTTTGTAAAGTTTCACGTGTCAACGTTGATAGAAATTAGAATATACTTAATGTGATACTACGATTTACATTTAAGTGTTAAAATGGATATTAAATTTTTTTATAGTAAATAAACATCGTTTTCTTTGTTCTGATTTATTAGTGTAGGTAGGCCATGGTTGAATGAGCTGTCTATGATTAGAGGAAACAGTCTGGAGGACAAAGTCATGAACTACAACCCTCTGAAACTGAACATCACTATGAATATGTATTAATTACATTAGGTAGGTACCCACTTTAAAATATATTACGTCTAAATTGTTTATTTTATAGACCTTAAATATTGAATAGTTAGTAGAGGTACATAACAATTTCACATGAAAATATTTTCTTAATAGTTTCGTACCCTTTTTAGAGTGTGGTTTTTTAGTAGTCGGGGTTTAATTTTATAATTTGTTATTTATTTTGCATAGTCCCTCCTGTTGCGGCAATGTTGGTGGGGGGAAACGGAATAACCGTGCTTATTATTGAATTTGTGTACATGTTTAATTGACTGCAAACAATAACATAAATCATTGCGTAGTCAATTGTTTATGACTTTATTTTTGAAGGATAACGTAATTTTGCTTCAATGTGCATAACAATCTATATATATAAAAATGTTATGTTGGTTTGTGTACGCTTCAAAAACATAAAAAGTTCTGCACCGATCGAGCTGAAATTTTAGCATGATATATAATCCGCATCAAGGATTGTTTTTATCTATTTTTTTCATCAGTGACATATCAGAGAATGTGCGAATGTGCCACAGCGAAGCGTGGCGGGGCACAGCTAGTAATTTATAATTATGTAACTAACGGGCAAAGGTATTTTAATTATAATATATGTGTATAGTTATTATGTAGGTAGTACGTGGGGTTCATACATTGTTGTTCTAATTAAATGGATGTAGCTGTAAGAGCTCACATCTATTTTGGATTGATTTAGGTAGTTGAGAAACAACTGGACAATAATGATTGTTGAAATGAATGTTGTTAAAATATAGTAGGTAAATAGTCAAGCCCAAAACTCAGATACCTTCCTTAGCTTGGGTTTGATTTCTTATTGTTTTATCTACTTATTTGATATAAGCTTGCCAGTAAAATGTATTATACGTTTATTACAAACATTTCATACAACTTTGTAGGTATGTACTTTTTACTTCCCATGGCACAGGCATTGGATAAAACGAACGGGTTGACAAAACAAAGTATGTAGGTACATACATTATAATTAGATAAGATTCTTACAATAACTTGTATACTATCTTGAAATAACCAGTACCTATGAGAAGACGAATAACAGACTAATTAGTCATTAATAATTATCATTATCATTAACTCGGCTCATTAAATATTTTTAAGAAATGTATAGACTGACGCATTGTAACAAAACAGAGTTGCTTTGTCTATACAAACAAAAGATTCTGGCTCGTTCCCAGTGCCTATCGCGAGCGCGCTTCGTCGAAATTAGTGGAGTCATGCGAGGGGCGTAGTTAGACCTACTCCTACTATATCACCGTTACCTACTGCCAGATAAGGATATCAGGAGCACGTGATGAGAGGTCGAAGGGGCACTGGACTACTTCGCTGCCGGTACGTCGCGCAATGCGTCGCAGATGGACAGTTCAAATGAGATCATTATATTATGCATCATTTAGTTATGGTTACGACTTACTTATGTATGATGTTTTCATTACGAAGATTGCAATTCTGCGATAGCCCTCGAAATGTAGATAACTAGACATTTTTACTTGGAATCTGTGACACTTTGTTCATGATCCCAATAAAGGAAGCCGACAAGAAAAATTAATAAAACTTTATCTGATCTGCGGCGGTTGAGACCCAACCACGCGCACCGCGCTGCTGTTATCATAAATACCCTCCAATTTATTTATAGTCATAAAGCCAATACTCAAATAATTTATCGTAAGTAGGTAGGTACCTACCTCATAATATAATACTTTTACAATCTCACGAACAAAGACCAGAATAAAAACATACCCTACAGTATAATTAGGTACGATTAACTAAACTGATCCATGATAAATGAACGAGTAAATATAACCCTCAGTGACACAACAATACCAATAAAAAAAATATTATGACAATGCATTTTTTTGTGTGTAATGAAATCCTAGATGATGAAACCACAATTGAAATCCAATAGAGGCACATTGGTAAGTAGGACAGATGTACACGAGAACTACTAATCTGGATCACATGCGCGGGTCGCGCTATGTAATGTAGGCCGGACTTACAAGCCATTGTAGACCAATCAAATAGGGCGATGTTGTTCAATCTGACATACATAATTAAAGACCTTCATTATCTTATTCTAGCTGCGCCCCGCGGTTTCGGCCGCGTTAGGTATTATCCCACAGGAACCGTTAATTTTGACGGGATAAAAGTATCCTGTGTTAATCCAGGTAATAAACTATCTGTGTGCCAAATTTAATCCAAATCCGTTCAGCCGTTTTTGCGTGATTAAGTATGTAACAAACATCCAAACTTTAACATTTATAATTAAGTACAATAGAATTTTTCCTTCGTGGAGCGTAATGGTGTGGTGTCGAATTCATAAAATATCAGTAAATTTTAAGCGACACACTGGTTAGAAGGCTGGCCGTTTGAGAAGCAGCATTTTGAGAACATCACCTACTGGTAGCGGTTTGTTACACTAGGGTAGGCCAGTTTTTGGAAAGTATCATTATCCCCTCAGTGGGGACAACGTAGTGGGGATTATGGGGATAAAGACCCTTTTAGGTTCTCATTATAATTCATTTGTTATATCAACCATCATCGAGTCAATGTTCGTACCTTATAGCACCTTGGCTTGAAACGTAGCCAACCTCACTGCGTTCTCTGAGGCTGCGGGAATTTCCTCTATTGTGCAGGATGTAGGGCACGAGGAGCATGACACCAGGTGGGACATCGTTTGTTTTTGGGCTCCACAGCTACATTGCTCAAGAGATTGGTCTATGAAGCCCCATTTTTCTAAGTTGTGGCTGCAGCGTCCGACTTGGGTCCGGAGACGATTGAGGGATTGATCCTGACCCCTAACTAGGATTGCCTATATCTAGGGAATCGGGAACTACGAGGACCATGCTCCTACACACACCCACACTCGGAGCAAATATTTGAGGTTCATACAAATATTTGCCCTGTGCGGGAATTGAACCTCACGCTTTGCAGTCGGCTCATCACAATATTACGCCACGGAAGGCCGTCAAAAAATTAAAATACAAGGATCGTCTTAATTTAAAAATTAAAAACATTATGTAGTTATTTTCTAAATTTCACAACACATTTTATTGGCAGAGAAAAAACATATATATATATATATATACAAAACCTCGCTTTGGCACTAGACACTTACTTAACACCTATGTACTTACTTATACAACGTTATCGAGGTAACATCGAGACCACGAGACCTATCCCGCTTATATCTAACTATGTACAAAATCTACAAGAGACCCCGCAACGTTACTACGTACGTTAATACCGGTAAGTACTTCAACTCATGTATTATGTACATTTGAAAAGTTAGTAATTATTAGATGACTAATACAGATCTGAAAGCTACAACTTAAATGAACGATAAGATATGTATACAAATGTTTCGAAAAAGACGCCACCTACATAATACGTTAGTCGTTGGATAAGTCAGATAAATCAAAAAAATATTGAGAGGGAAGACTCAGAACAAAATAAATTAAAAAATACTAGTCATGGTCCGTAAAAAATAAATACTGAATATTCCATTACAATAAATAATAAAATTCAATAGTTGCTGCTACACCGCAGGTACACATCGTAATGATAAGCGTACCTATTCTAAAACAATAAAAGGAACGTTTACCATTACTATTTGTATCAGTGACTAGCTTCCTGCAATCGCTTTGAAATGACCAAAAGCGAATCATGAAATTGCAGAACATTCTCGCAGAAAGTTGATTCTACAGACAGCCTATAACAACCTCCGAAACAACTTGCTATTATAAAATGTTTGTGCGGTAATAACTAAAGGCCATGACGACGTGTCCACTAGGTGCGCAACAATCGACGCGCAACACGAGCGTGACGCTCGGGATGTAGCGCAACACGACGGTCTCAACAAATGAACAATAAATAATAACAACTTTAGGGAAATCCATATTAAAAAATACGCAGAAAAAAATATAGCTATATTTTTTTTTCCATCGTTGATAGATATTTGTCTCCAAACAAATTAATTTGTCCCACTACAAATATCGATGTGCTCGCCGCGCAAAGAAAGCAATATCCAATCCAGTGAAGATTTAAATAATGATCGGCCTTACTTATAAACAAGTCAAGTTAACCACATCATTTAAGTTTTGCGTAGTACAAAACGTAATAATAATTATAATGCCCGATAATGTATATAAACAACAGCTGCAATCAGCAAGTCTTCAAGCAAAATAACAAGCATGTCGGTGCGGCCGGTCAGATACGGACATACGTCGGACGTCGTCGCCAATAAACATAACATAACATATTAGTCGTTGCGCAACATGGCGCGCAACAAACGCATCCTAGGGGACGCTCGGGTCAGTTTGAATACATTTCCAAAGTAACAGTGGTCGGCACCGCTCGCGGGCCCGCCGCAGGCCCGGGCTCCGCAGCCGGGCGGCGGCGGCGGTGGCGGTGGCGGCAGTGGCGGCTGCGGCGGGCGGAGGGTGGACGCCCACTATTTCTTCTTGGGTTTCTTGGGGTTCCTGGAGCGCGACTTGGCCTTGCAGAGCGGACAGATGGGCGCGTTGCGGTGGATCTGCTGGTGGCACGACAGGCAGGACTTCATGGGCGGCGGCTGCTGCCTGCGGGCCGGGGTATATTACATTCACGCTTACACTATGAGGTGGGGGGTGTTGATTACAATACATGTTTGGTGTTAATTGCGTTTTGGTTACGCTACCGGAAGACCAGACATACAAATATTCTATCTCACGAAGACCGTCTATTCATGTGGTAACTTGCTCATTGTCTTAGTGTGCGTGAGCTGTCAGCCCCGACGCGCACACAGACATGTTTGTGTCAATGCACGGGAGCGCGACAGGCTAAGCTGAACAAACAGTCTACATTAAATGTAATATTTATACATAACAGTAGGGGAGCCCAAGCGGGGATTTCGGGATTTACTAAAGCGCGGCAGATTAATATACAGGGGGATACCTTGTACCCGGTTAAGTACCTCCACAAAACATGAGGCCCATATATAAGGCCGCCCGTGAAGGATACAGGATCAGATTAGTAAAAAAAAATTGACCATCAGAAATTCTCGAGCGCGTCAGATTAAGGTAGGGTGAGTTAATTACATCCTAAAAAGTGTATATTCCACTAATCTGACAATTTGAGAGTGACGTAAAAAAAGGGGAGGGCAACAAAGTTGTAAAAAAAAAACGTCATCTCGACATTCTCGAGCGTAGCTAAATTTTTTTTTATTTTGAAGGAAGTAATTCAAGAATAATGAAAAATATAAAATCTGACGATTTCCGCAAGCCGAAATAACAAAAATTCGTCGATAAAGTTAAATGCGTGCAGCTGCGTGATGCCTACATTTCCTTCTCCGCGTTTCTATTCCTCTCTCACTCTTTCTCTATCTATTACTCTCTCACTCCGTCCCCACTCTGGTTTCTGTTGCCATGACGCCATCACAGCTGATCATAAAGACTCGTTCGTGGCATACTGTTTACAACGTGTTTCCAACGTTTTGGCTTTTTTGCTATTTTAATATTATTTGTGTGAATTAAAGTTTATAAATATTTAATATGAGTGATATTAATTTAAAATGTGTATTTTGTGGTGAAAGTACCATACAAAAAACAATCAAATTTACGGTAGAAACATTAAAGAAATGTGTATATTTTTTGGAATATCGTCGGAGCAAGCCGGTTATCCGAAAGTCTCGAGGAACATATGATAACCTCCAATTATCGATGGAATCATCATTAAATGATTTATATCACGCACAGTGCTATAAATTATTTACTGCAATTAAAATACCGCGAGACTTTCAGTATTTACAAGATCAAAGTGTAGTGGAACATGACAATACACCGGAAGTTTCGGGAAATAGCTCCGAAACACATGCTCCTGATTCTGGAGAGTGTTCCGAAGCACATGGTACTGTTGATTCCTTGTCTGAGCTCAGAAATGTCATAAGTACAATTTTAAGCACCCAGGAATGGAATTAGCGGGAAGTTGCAGGGATGGCCTTTAAGGTGAACCGTTTTTCTAATTTTTTTTTGTCAGATCAGGCAAATCCCTCTAGATAATCGTCAGATTATGAGACAGTACGTTTAGAACATAAAGATGAACCATATATATCTTAATCTGACGCGCTTGAGTATTTCAAAATGGCGAATTTTTTTTAGACATTATGAAAATGGCCGCGAGTTTGCGTCTCATCGAAATCGTCAGATTAGTGAATGAGAGCTTTTTTTTGGTGCACTTAACACTCCCTTAGAAAATCTGACGCGCTCGATTAATTTTTTTTTTTTTTCATTTTCAACCCTTAAATACAACCACCCCCATCATGCAAACGATCAGATTAACATACGTACATTATTAAAAATACGTAGGACATTGATGCTATCAATATCTGACGCGCTCGAGGATGTCCATGCAACAGTTTTTTTTACATATTTAAAAATCGATAGCGGCTTCCCCCACCGATGTAAAGGTATATATCATATAACATTTTTTTCTTCTTATCATCTAAGCTTTGCATCCCAATAGGTCTCTACGACGCTCGAGTAAATCCCCATTTAGCATAGTGGGCTCCCCGACTATAATGTCATGATAGATATTACGTTGAAGTTTGTTGATCCAGTGAAAGTGTTCATTGTTATTTAGAGACACTGGAAGACCAAAATCAAAGGGTTTTGTCATTTATGTGCCAGTATTTTTTAAACATACTTTAAAAAAAATGTGTCTGATTGTTTGAACACATCGCTCACCGATGAAGTGGTCGTGATTCTTATTATTAGCTAAATAGTAAATAGATAGAAAGGATTTTCAATGCTAACAGAAGTTTTCAAACGTGAATTTCTATCAGCAAACATGGCGTACCGAATGAATCGCAATCACAGAATAAAACACACAATAATTTATTTAAAAAATAACAATGCAGCTGGAAACATTATAAAATTGAATGGTAGAAACGATCGAAATAAATTGTGGCAACAATAAAAAGTAAAGCGAAAGGATCGGGGACGCGGGAGCGGACGGACAGAAACAAAAATAAACAGAAGCGAACCTGAGCGAGACCGTAATGAAATCTTGGTCGAGAGCAGACCTGAACGCGGGCGGCGGCGGCGGCGGCTTGCGCGGGCTCGCCAGGAACGGCAGCGGCCGCGCCGCCAGCCCGGCGCCCGCGCCCCCGGCGCCCCCGGCGCCGCCGGCGCCCGCCGCCGGCGTGGGGAACCGGCTGCCGGGAACAGAACTAACATTTATTATATTACCATTACGACACATCACTCGGAGAGACGGCGCTCCCTGTAGCACAGAATCAAAAACAGCGAGTACTACATAGTGGAGTTCCGAGATGGATTTCTGTCGAGTGAGGCGAATGCGATTAATTTAGATCGCAGGCATTCGCGTCCTGGTCTTCTTGTATATATACTCACTCCGGCGTGATGGGACTGCCCTCCTCCTCGTGCAGGTCGGGCAGGCGCTCGAGGCCGAGGCACTGGCGGCGCAGCAGGTCCACCTCGGCCTTCAGCGGCCGGTAGTCTTCGTGCAGCCGCGACGCCGCCGACAGCTTGCGCGTCATGCTCTCCTCCGTCTGCTTTATCACCGTCTCCATCTGAAAACGATTACCGTCACGAGTTAAACGCAGCCTTATACAGACGAGCTGCTGGCCTCCCTGGAGGACCTTCAAAGAGGGACTACATCTGGCCTAGTTGTGAAAAACCACTCCAGCAGTTCCTTGCATGAAGCTTAATTTTTGCATACCTTGTTACCTTACTGTCGCTCAGAAGTTATGTTATACAGAAGAAAATCGGTTCCTTACTTGCGAGTGGACCCGAGCCATGTGCCTACTAGCAGATGACCACAGGGCACTTTAATTCTAGAGGACATAATAAGACAGAATTACATTTTTAGAAATATGTTTGTAGATCCTAAAAGGAAATAATTTTTACAGGCCTTTAATATTGCAATGCAATGTATTATTAACTAACTGTATCCGGTATGCATTACAATGCAATTTTTTTAGGCATGGAACCCTTGTTGGCGTCCTCAGAAGACCCTACCAAATTTTCATCACAATCTGATTTGATCTGTTTAGAAACACATAGAGGAAAAACATTCATCTAATTTATATTAGATGGATAGCAGAATAATTATTGTCAAAATCCACATCCTATTATTCTAGTGGAAAACCTAAATTCAAATAGAAGCACTAAAGTATCGGGAACCCGAACAGGATGTAGAAATGTAGGAGTTATTTGGAACAGTAAAACACAATAGTGTAGTTAGCCCGCAGCACAGCATGGTTCGGCTATAACGCTGACAATCAAAACAAACAGCTCAAAGAATTCCAATTGTTCACCATAACATTACCCTCCACAGCTGCCTGCATAAATAAACTCAACATTCAGTGATACAACACTATTAATAGACATAGTTAAAGCTCTTCTATTTAACTAAAGAATGATTTATCTTTTGACTTTGTACACCATAGTATTTTATTATATCTGTATTATTTATTTATTTGTTTACTAGCTGCGCCTCGCGGTTCAACCTGCATTGAGTGTAGGAACAGAAACACAGGAACCGTGAATTTTTGTAGGTTAAAAAGTATTCTATCTGTTATTTCAGGTAATAAAGTATCTGCATGCTAAATTTCATCTAAATTCATTCAACCATTTTTGCATGATTGCATAACAAACATCCAAATATACAAACTTTAACATCTATAATTATTATAAGTAGGACACATAGCGTTGAAATTCACTTCACAAATTAGAAGAGTTTCCCATCAAAGCTTGGTGGTGCCCTACACCGGTGGGTCCCGCCTGCAAACAGATTTTTTGTCATCAGCTGTTTCTGCTTATGCGGATATCAATGTAACATAATTATACCATTACACAAGTTAGTCTCTTAGGAATCAAACCGAATAAGTCGCAATGATCAAGTAAACAAGTTATATTCTTGTTCAACAGATTAATTTAAGTGTTCTATACCATTTCTAAAATATGTTTAATTTACAGTTTTTGTGCTTTATTATAAGTATGTCTCACCGCATTGATATCGGCATGTATCTGCCGCAGTTCCTCCACGTGGCTCATCTTCTCCTGCTGCAGCAGCTCCATCTCTCGCTTGTACTGCGCTAGGCAGCGCCCCTCTTGGTCCCCGCTGCGCACTTCGTTCATGATGCTGCGCTTCAGCCGCTCCAGGGTTATAGTTTTATTTCTGAAATAGGTAGCATCCACACTGTTATTGTACACCAGGGCAATTATATATATATGATCCACAGGGATTTGCTAAGAGTCTTAGTGATTGTAAGAGCATGACCCTCATAGTTCATGATTCCCTAAATACTGGGAATCCCAGTTTGGGGGCAAGATCTATAAAATATGTGATTGTACAAAACAAAAATATGTTGTCACAACATGAAAGTGTAAGTAGGTACTTTAATAAAAGAGCTCTTTTGGACATTGGAAACCTTCCCAGGGTCATCAAGGTAAACAATGAATTGTTGTCCTTGTAACACAGGTACTGCATACCTCTTCCTCAGTAACAGTGGTTTAGTGTTATTTTTACAGTTAAAAATTCCAATTGAAAAATATTTATTTCAGACAGAAAAAATCCTCAGTGAATTCTAGACCCTGGTTATGCCACTTCAGTGAATGTTTTTAAAATCATGCTCATATACTGGCCACAAATCAACAAGTCTGTAAAAATATTGTGAAGTGTCTTTCAACACTAGTGAAAAATAAAACCGCAACTGTAATATTACTGACATACATAAAATAAAATAAAACACTACAAAGTGGACATATTATCATCATCTCCTCATATCCTCATATCACCAAATAAATATTACCTTAACAACTATTATAAACATCTATATTACAGACAGATACACAAAAAACAAATTGTTAGATGATGTGACCTGAGCCATCAGCATGCTTTAGAGAACACTTCTGGGCATAAATAAACTTATGTCGAGTTCAATAATTATTAGGTACATATTAGAAGAAGCAATGGGATAACTGAACAAAGGGAACCGGTTGCTGAATACACCCAGTCAATGGCTCTTTTAGTATTGAATTAACAGTTTACTTACCTCACGAAATGCGTAAGCATCTTTATCTCGTTAGATCAGGAGCAACGTTAAAACTTTATAAAACAAAGGTTATGGAATTCATTGGTCTTCAAAATGTACCTACATCTCTAAAGGAACCGAGAGACTTTCCTATCGCAACCGGTATACTAAACTTTCAGTAGACCGTCAAGTTTCTGAGCATTTTTCTTTTGAAGTTAGACGATCTACGTTTAATTTATTGTTCCCTGTCAAGTATTTATTGATCCTAGCCCACAGGTGCGATGGCATTTTGAATCTCGCTATGCAAAACAATTCTCTTACCTAATCTCTTTCATGGCTTCTAATTTATGATAGATCTCACGTTCGTTCTCAGCAGTCATTGTTTAATTCACTTCTTCTATAACAGGATTTCGGTTTATTTTACGAAAATCAAAAGCAAAGCAAAAAAACACTACCACCCACCACAAGCAACATGAGAAAATAGTGTTGTCCCTGACTGAACGAACTAGGATAGAAATAATAGAAATTAAAATTATGAATGAAATGAATGAGTCGTGTGAAACATGCACAGTAGCGGCATCTAAGTAATGAATTTTGATAAATGAGACCAACTAAGCTACTAGTTTACTATATTTCAAATAAAAAAAGAATTATAGAAATCAGATCTCATAACGTGGAGATATCCAGTAGCCTTCCAATCCAAAATCCCCGATGACGAATAAATTCCTTAAAGTTGTAAAGTCTCCCAAGTTTCATCTTGATCGGTTGTATATATATTTTGAAGTAAAACTTCTTTACGGACGCTTGACTTGGGGAGTTAACTGGTGAATGCGTTACGAAAAATGTGACCAGGCGAGGCGAATAAGAGTTGAGAGGTAAATCATAATAAAATAATTAATAAATGATAAGGGATAAAGGGGTTAGGGGGTGAAGGGGATGTGAGGATAAGAATTGAGCAGTTAATGATAAATAAAACAAAATACAAAAAAAAAGTAGTAAAATTTACTATATTAAATTATATATAAATAAAATAAAAAATAAATAAAATAAGGCTAATAAGGCTAAATAGCTAAATGTTTACTTCAGTCGTGTGGTCTAAAACTCACTCGCAATTTTTTAATAATTGTATCGGTTTTCAAATAAAACAGCTTTTTCTTCCTCCACGGGACTCGTCATTCGTATTGAAATGACGAGTCCCGTGGCAATCAAACGTCAGAATGAAACGAACTCGAGCTGATCCGCACCGTGCTGCATAGCCCCTCCGAAAAATTGATAAAATCCACATAGGGATTTTGGCGAGCGCAGCGCACCGACGATTTTCAAATTCGTCCTCGTATTACCAAAATATAATAGCGAAACGCATGGGCTAACAAACAGCAACGAAACGCAACTAAACTTGAAAGAGTGAAGGAAGAGAAGTAATTACAAAAAAAAAAATAAAAGAAAGGAAAATGGCCGTCATTGATAGCGGCTTGCTGTCAAAATATCAAATTGTTCTAATCGCGTATGCAAGTTATTTGCAGTAAACTAAATTCGCTTCAATGCAACGCTTTTAACGTAGACCGGATGATTTCACTAAATGTTGACTTTGATGTTCCGAAGAACAATACACGAAGGTCATTTACACCTTAGCCATTAGCTTCGTGTCGTGCCCACTGAGGCCACAGAACAGTCTGTGTTCGGCGCCAGGATGAGCGACGGGGGCGAAGACTCGCCGCCGCAACGGCCCAGGCGGAAGATCAAGAAAATAATCGTAGCTTCCTCTGCCTCCGCCTCAGATTCGGACGATAGCGGTCCTACCACTTCGACGCGCAAAAAGCGACTCAGGGTAATCCTTCATAATTATTCATCAAGTGAAGCTGCGTTTCTTTTGAACATCCCGCTAACCGGGTGGATAATATTTCAGGTACTGAGCGATGACGACGGCGAGAGCAGTAGCAGCTCGCTGGATTTGGGGAGCCGGCGTAAGCGCATGCTGCCGCAGCTGCGGGACTCTGACGGTGACAGCGATACGTCCGGATGGGCCACCGACCATTCTGACGCGCCTAAAGAGACGCACACCACCACGGAGCTCCCCACTTCTCAAATCATCAAACCGCTTTCTGGCTTCGCTTCAGATAGCTCAGAAGGCAATTCTGAAAAGTGCTCCATCTGTCTCATGCGATTTACCGACCAGCAAGTGGGTACTCCTCAAAGTTGTGAGCACGTTTTCTGCCTGGACTGCATCACAGAGTGGTCTAGGAATGTGAACACGTGCCCTGTGGATAGAATGACATTTGATTCCATTGTGGTGCGTGCATGTGTGGGTGGCCGAGTGCTGTCTACGCAGCCCGTTCAGGTCATGGAGAGGGCGCCCTCCATGGAATTGCTGGTTGTGGAAGAACCTACCGCATGTGAAGTAAGTAGTAAGTTAAGTTCAACACTAAATTAAGTAAGTACAATACTAAATTTGTCATTGATAAGCATTCACAACTTGTTTAAATATTTGACATTTATACAGATCTGTGGCGCTATGAGTGGTGAAGACACCATGCTGTTGTGTGATGGGTGCGACCTTGGGTTCCACATGGAATGCCTCACACCACCTATGACTCAGGTTTGTGATGCTGTTTTTCTTTCAGCATCTGTAAAATTTTACTAAAACGATGTCCAATGAGTATTCAGACTCAAAATATGTACAGTGGAAAGTCTTAAAACCTCTTTCTACTTCCTATAACTTCAAAATTACTTAAATTTGGTGGGTTTACCTTACATCCCATACATTGATTGATTGTTCTACCCTTGTTTACCTATTGTAATTTTTCTGTACTGTATACCAACTCCCTCACACCCTCTACTGATTTCTGGAACTCCAGCCGAATAGGCTGTGTAGGATCCATGTGTGGCGGCGTAAAATAAAATAAAATGTTATATAAATCAAACAACTCAATAGCAAACAAAATTTAATTGTGAATTTCAGTTGGAGGCCTCACCATTTTATTTCAACTTTGGACAGTAATGCCTATGACTGCATTTCTCATTTCAATTTTGTTTGCAAATGGTTTTTGTTTTATTCAATTCTAATATTATTTTTATACCATATTTTTGTTGTTATTACTATAATTTTGTCTTTTTAAATTTACAGGTGCCTCTAAATCAATGGCTTTGTCCAAGCTGCGATGATAGATTTGACGTGTTTGACTTCGATAACATGTCAGACGAGAATTTCGCGGAGTGGACTCGATCGTTGAGAACTTCGAGAGGGACACAATCCGGATCTCCCTCCCCAGCGCCTCCCACGCCCTACGCGGCGGGGCCCTCCACCAACGTGGCGGGGCCCTCCTACTCGGCCGGGCCCTCCTCTCACGCGGCGGGGCCCTCTACCTCCGCCAGGGTCGCCGGGAGCCTCAACTTGGAACTACCCTCCACCTCGAGGGGAAGGGCGAGATCTACGCGCGTCTCCAGCGCCCGGAGGAGGGATACCTCCGTCCGCCGCACGCACCGGAGGAAGTACAAGAGGAGAAGCACCAGAACCGTCATCATCGAGTACGAACTGGAAGGGAACGGAAAGTATCCCGTCACCGAGAGAGTCAAAAGGAGGGTCAAGAAGAGAAAGGTAAGTCGCGTTCTCGGACTCGTCCATCCGAGCTCCAGACTCCTCGGCTTACGTCACCTTTTTCGTTTACAGACTAAAAAGCGCCAACCTCGCACGGCGGCGCGGCGGACGCAAGTGCGCGAGAGCGTGCGCGCCAAGCTGGCCACGCTGCGGGCGGAGCGCGGCGCCGCCGCCGCCCCGCGCGCCGCCGGCGCCGGCTCCGCGCTGGCCGCGCGCCGCTCGCGCGCCGGCGTCCCCGCGCTCAGCCTGTTCGGCTCCGCGCGCGACCTGGACTACTTCTCCGACGACGAGCGCGGCGCCGGGCCGGGCGCCGGCGCCGCGGTCGCCGTGCGGCCCTCGCCGGCCTCCTTCGCCGCCTACCGCCAGGTCCGTGGCGCGCTTCGACCGCCTGACGTCGGTTCGCTCCGGACGACATCTCTAATCGTCCTCGACATTTTCAGGCGCGAAGAAAGATGGTCGCGGTCCCGTCGCCGCCACGCGCGCCGTCCGCGTCCGACGTCCTCTCGAGCATCCTGAAGAGCCAGACGCTGCTCCACTCGAAGCGGTCCATCGTCTCGGTCACCGTGGACGGCGACGTCGACATAAAGATCGAGCCACGCAGACGGCGGCCCACGTCCGCACGAGAGGGCCGGTCGCCGTCCGCGCGGGAGGGCCAGCCGTCGTCAGCGCGGGAGGAGCGCCGCGACCTGTCGCAGGGCGCCGACAGCGCCGCGCGCAAGGCGCCCTCGTACCCGGGGCAGCCGCGCAACGGCGGCGGCTGGGGCGGCGGCTACCGGTACCCGCGGGACCAGGCGCCCGGCGGCTACGGTCGCGGCGATCGGGACGACGCCTACGGAGGAGGCGGTGCCCGCGGCCGCGGCTGGGGCCCGCCGCATCGCGCCGGCGACGGTGACGCCTTCGACGGGTACGACGACAGGAGACCGCACCAGTATTCGCAAAACGACGACGCGCTCTTCGACCGGAACAGGCGGCGGCCGTCCGAGAACGACCGGGGACCCGGCGAACACAACGGTCGGCGGGGCGACGAGCGCGGCCGCCCCGGCGAAGGGCCCGCCTGGCGGCCCTACGGCGCGCGCCCTGGGGCCCCGCCGCCGCGTCACTCGTATGGTGCCCTCGAGGATCCGCTCGACATGCGCGTGGGTCACGCGCCGCCACCCGCCGCCGGCGCTTCCGTCCCCGACGAGGTGCCCGCGCCGGTGCCGAGCTACGGGCCGCTTCCGGAGCCGCCCGCTTTCCGTTTCGTCGGCGCGCCCGGCGCCGTGGAGGACGGCGACCCCGACCGAATCGTCGACACCGAAAAGTACGACCCGACCGAGCCCACCGACGACGACGAAGGCGGCGCGCCGCCGCCGCCGGCGCCCGTGCTCGCCGCCTTCCCCGGCGTGGCGTCGCTCGCCAGCGTCGGGAGCCTCCTGGCCGGGCTGGACACGGGCGCCGTGGCGGCCGGCGTGCTGGACAGCGCCGTGCGGCAGGCGCTGCAGGAGCACCGCGGCCTCCTGGGCTCGCCGGCGCGGCCCGACAGCAGCGACGGGGCCTCGGACGGCGACTGCCCCAACTTCGCGATCTACTCCGCGACCAGCGTGCACATCGCGTCGGACGCCAGCGCCGGCGCCCGCGCCGAGCCCGCGCCGGCGCCCGCGCCTGCGCCCGAGGACGGGTTCGAGGACCTGGTGCAGGGCGACGGGGACGCATCGCCCACGCTCTCCGACGAGCCAACCCTGCCCCCGGCGCCCGCCAGCGCCCCGGTGCCCGCCTGCGCCCCGGCGCTGCTCGCCGAGGCGCCTGCACCCTCACCGGCACCCTCGCTGCCGCCCTCCGAATACGAAGCCTCCGCCAAGAGGAAGTCCGAGGAGTACAACGAGAAGGTGTCCAAGCGGTGTCCGATCACAACGAACACCCGCAACCCGATAAAGATCAAGTTGAACACGCCGTCCCTGATCCGACGACAGGTGTCGCTGTATGACGAGGAGGACGTCGAGACGACCGAGACGGCCGCGGAGCCCGAGGCGACCGCAGAGCTCGAGGTGGCCGCGGAGCCCGAGGCGACCGTCGATCCGGAGGAGGACGCGGAGGCCGAGAATCGAGAATCGAGAAAGGCCGAGATCCCGTGCGCCTCGCGAGATGGCGCCGCGAAGTCGGACTCTCCGCCGCCGTTTGCCGCGTCCGAGTCCGCCGAGGACTCCGAGCGGTCGCCGGGACCCGACGCCAACGGAGACCCGGACTCCGAGGGGAGCTCCGAGCGTGGCGGCACGCCGTCCGTGGCCGGCGCCGCAGAGCCGCGCTCGCCGCGCGTCGCCGCCGCCTCGGAGAAGATGACGGAGTCCATCAGCGAGACCGAGGACGAGCGCAGCTACACCCCGTGCCTCGACGAGAACCGCGAGCGCGACCGGGGCATCGAGGGGCTCGACACGGAAATGATCTCCGAGGACGAGGGCAACGAGATGTTCTCGGACGAGCGCTCCGCCTCGCCGGCCGCCGGGCCGCCCGCCGCGGCGGTCGCCGCCGGCCCGCCCGCGCCCGCGGACGCCAGGAAGAGGAAGAAGAGGGAAGCCAAGAGGGAGGGCCGGGAGCGAAAGGGGAAGGCCAAGCGGGCCGAGGTCGCCTTCAAGAAGGCCGGCAAGGCCGCCAAGGAGCGGAACTATCGCGAGCGCGACAAGGAGGAGCGGGCGGAGTCGCGCTCCCGGCGCGGCTCGGCCGACTCGGAGCGCGCGCGGCGCCGCAAAGACAAGCGCAAGGACTTGGAGCGCTACGACGTGCGCACGCTGGTGTCCGAGCGCCGCCGCCGCACCAAGGACGCCTTCGGGCGCGACGTGTCGCCCCGCGCCTCGCCCTCCGCCTCGCCCGCGCGCTCCGCCACGCCGCCGCGCGCCGAGGCGGCGCCGCGGGCCGCGTCCCCGCGGCGCCGGCGCCGGCGCTCCGCGTCGCGCCCCAAGCGCGCCGAGGCGCGGCGGCGGCGCTCCGGCTCGCGCGCCCGCAAGCGCCGGCGCTCCGCTTCCGGCAGTCCCAAGCCGAAGCCGAAGAAGAAGAAGCGCGCCCGCTCGGAGCGCCCGCGGTCCCGCTCGCGCTCTCCGCGCCGCAAGAGCCCCAAGAGAAAGCGCGTGCGGCGCCGCTCCGACTCGCGGCGCTCCCCCGCGGCTGTGGCGGAGCCCGCGCCCGCCTGGTCGCCGGCGCCGGAGTCGCGGCCCGCGTCCCCGCGCACGCCGCCGCCGCAGCCCGAGCCGGCGCCGGAGCCCGACGACACGCGCCGCGTGCGCAAGCGCCGAGACCGCTCCAAGCACAGGCGAACCGACGGGCCGGGGCCCTCCAAAGAGGTACGGAATTTTCACAACGAATGTAGATTGTATACTATTCTTCCGTTCGTTCCCTTGTCTCATAGTAGTAGAAGGATACGGGTGCTCTATAACGATGCAGGGATAAGGCTCTTAAAGCATATATTTTTGTCACATAGTGCAGTTGGTGTTTTCTGTGACCTTAGCAAAGCATTAGATTGTGTTAGTCAAAACATTAATTTGTAAATTAAAATATTACGGGGTTCAGGGGAAAGCTCTCGATCTTGTCTTATTAATAGAATCCAGAAAGTTGATGTGAATGGAGAGAGGTCATTTGGATCTCTTATCTCATCCCCTAAGGTTCAATATTGGGTCCATTTTGTATTAACGATATTCTTTTTTTGTTAAAATCTTGTGTGATGTTGTTTTGTTTGTTCACGATACTTCACTTATTTTTAAGATTGACAGAACCTAGAATAATTTTGACGATGTTAACAAAGCAATCACACTAGTTCTGAACTGGTTTACTTCTAAAAAACCAAATGTGTAAAATTCTCGCTGCCCAATGTTAGAGGGGACCCCACTTTAAGCAATTTAAATATTTTAATGAATGGCGAGCCTTTCGACCTCATACAGTCAACTTCATTCTTGGGTATTAACACTTTGACTGCTGAGCCGATTTTCTTGTCTAGCCACGGGTAAAAAAATGTCAACACCTTTGTCAAAAACTGTGATATTCATAATTTCAGCACTAGAAATAGAAACAAACTGAATGTACCTAGATTTCGGTTGCAGAAGGTTAATGGTTCATTTATGGGGAACTGTATACGCTTTTATAATTAGTAGAAAACTTATCAATTGCCCATGCGAAAGGTTTAACATATAGAAATAAGTTTTGAGTTATACTATTAATGAATATGTTAAAGACAAAACTTCATGCCTCAATGCCCCCTTCTCCACGATAATGATGATTAACGTAATCTATACAATTTCAATAATGTAATTTAATAGTTTGGTAATAAAATTAAGTATTGTCATAAGATCAGAATTATTGTTATATTGTATGATGCTCCGCTCCTATCGGTCGTAGCTTGATGTTATATCGCCTATAACCTTCCTCGATAAATGGACTATTCAACACAAAAAGAATTGTTCAATTCGAACCAGTAGTTCCTGAGATCTTAGCGTTCAAACAAACAAACAAACAAACTCTTCAGCTTTATATATTAGTATAGAGTATAGATTTAGAATTATTTGTATTTTGTTAATTGTTAATTGTGGCAAAAAAAACTGAATGATGAAAATTGAAAAAATAACATCCCCATAGAGTTTCTTGGTGCTATTTTCTCTGACGGTCGCATTTCCGAAGCACTGGTAGAGTTAATGTAGTTTCCTTTTCCTGTGCGAGATTCAGGCACGAGTCACTAATTGAAAGATAAAAATGTCCCTTTGTCAAACTCAAACCATAATTAGATAATCATTAGTATAGTAAATCATATTCTGACTTATTTTTTAATTTGACTAGTTGCAATAAATTATTTGACTTTAGAGTTTATTCCGCGAAGACCGCCGAGTCCGACCGCACTCCGCGGAATCGGACTCCCGAACCGAGTGTTCGCTCGAATCGAATCTGTCCGTTCGCATTCAGGTGTTCACGTCCGGCGACAACATCCTGGTCAGCGTCAGCTTCAAGGACCGGGAGCGGGCGGAGGCGCAGGGCCGGCGCGAGCGGCGCCGGGAGCGGCGGAGGCGCCGACGCCGCGCCGCCGCCGCCGACGACTCGGGGCCCAAGCCGGTCGCCATCATCGACCTCGAGCGCTCGCCCTTCCGAGAGCTGACGCCGTCACCCAAGAACGTCATCGTGCTCAGCGACGACGAGCAGCGCGAGGCGCCGCCGCCGGCGCCGGCGCCCGAGGTGGCCGGGCCCAAGACGCCGCCGTCGCCGGCCTTGGCGGCGCCGCCGCCCGCCGCCGCGGCGGACGAGCCGCGCGGGCCCAACACGCCGCCGGAGCCGCCCGACTCGCCCGACGCCTACGACCCCTACGAGCCCACGCGCTCCGCGTCCGCGTCGCCGTCGCCGGCGCCGGCCGCGTCCCCCGCGCGGACGCCCATGACGCTGGAGGCGGCGCAGAAGACCAACATGTCGGCCGACGAGGTGCTGGACCGGCGGCCGCTGTCGCCCATCGAGAAGGTGATGGCGCTGCTGCAGTCCACGCGCGACGAGGCGCCCGAGCCGCCGCCCGCCGCGGCGTCGCCGCCCGCGGCGCCCGCGCCGGCGCCGGCGCCGCGCGTGGTGCTGCCGTCGCCGACGCGCGCGGCGCCCCCCAAGCTGTTCCTGGCGAAGCCCTCCCCGATCAAGTCGGACCCGATCAAGCCGATGCAGGTGCGTGGCGCTCCGCCGCGCGCCCGGCGGAGCCGCCGCACGAGCGGGGGGACTTTTGTTTGTTTGTGAAGTTTTATCGGTAAATCGATCCGTACGTTCGATATGCTGCGAACCGTAAATCGCTTCACCGCTACGCCATATAACATGGAGCGTTAATACCTTTTTCTCGGATATTACGCACACAAAAGGACCGAATTGGTAAATTTAGAGAAAGTCCCCTCGTTCGCCGGCGTCCGCAGGGCGCGGGGCGCGGGGCGCGCCCGGGCTCCCCCGGACGCCGCAGGCACGTAATCAAAGTCGGTGTCCCCGCAGCAGGCGACGAAGATCTCGCGGCTGCCCCTGCCGCGGGGCGGGGGCGGCGACTCCCCGTACTCCCCGGGCTCCAGCGACTTCGGGGACCTGTTCGAGCCGCCGGCGGCGCCCCCGGGGGCGCGACGCGACTCGTTCGAGGCGCTGTTCGACAAGCCGGTGCGAGGCAAGAAGCGCTCCGGCGCCGCCAAGGTGCCCGTCAAGCTCAACAAAAAGAAGGGTGAGTGTCTCCGCCGCCTCCGTTAAAACGAAGATAAGTCACTCTTAAAATTAAAAAAAAAATCCTAAAATTACCTACACTGTTGAATATTTGTACCGGTACGGAAATTGGACAGTTTGAGACGATCAAAAACTTGTAATCTGCAATTGCTCGTGTGAACTGTGAACACGTGTTTGTTCGGGACAAATGTTACGAATCTTTTGACCCGGGTCTTGTCGTTCGATCGACTCCGAGACTCTGAGGACTTCCGAACACTACAATATAATGCGGTTACAAGCCGGTTACAAGGAAGTAGACGACGAAACTCCTCGGTGACTAACAGTAGATTTATGGTGTTTAAGCGCACTTTGAACGGCTTGCAGTAATGTATATAACATCTATAACCTTGTCTCCAAAGATAAAACACATAATATGTTTCTACAACTCGAGTCCATTGCAATATTTTGATGTTAGCCGTTAACCGTCAGAGCCTCATTCTGTTTCTATGAAATTGTCTGTTTACTGTAAGTTCTACTATTGGTCTTCCAAATGAATAAATTAATAATTAATAATGTTCGAAGGATATCATATTAATTATTTTTTTATATTATTATTTCGTCATTTTATACTGTACAGAAATTGAGATAAAATTTTCTGAATTTCCAGGTAAAACCCAAGTGGATGTGAAAATAGATGATGACAACTTGAAGATATTAGACGATTTGCCGAGCTCGGCCGTCGAGATGCAAGTCAAGAGTAAAGTGAGTAATGTAAGGTCGCTTTCTACTATCCACTTGTACCCGCGCCTTTCGCCCAGCGACAGCGGCGCGGCAATGCCCAGCGACGGCGGCGCGGCAATGCCCAGCGGCGGCGGCGCCGGCGAGGCCAAGTGCCGTGAGTCGTATCGTGACGGAATCTTTAGTAGCATTCGATTTTTGTGTGACAAGTTGATAACAATGCTCAATGGTTTATTTATAACTTTAGGATATTATAATGATTTGGAAATATTTTATGCATGCAGATTTGTATTCAAAGAGTTGCTGTTTTTTTTTATTTTGGGTGGTAGAAAATCTGTTCGCTGATCGTTTATATTGAACTCTAACAAAATGAAGTAGCGTAGTCGGGATCGATATCTCGATAGCCGAGTCACGATCGGTGTCCTCGCACTCGCCACACCACATTTACTGAATATCCGTTTTTACGCAGAAATATAGGTGTTTTAGTCGAGAAAGACAATATTTAGAGACAGCAATTTAAAAAATTGGTGTGTGACAATTGCCAAAAAGGCCCTCAGCTGTCGGGTCAGAAAGCGTAACACTCAGCCCCTCGCGGCCGGTTGCAGTTCCTGAAGAAGCTGAACCGGCAGGAGCGCGTGGTGGAGGAGGTGAAGCTGGTGCTGAAGCCGCACTACAACAAGAAGCACGTCTCCAAGGAGGAGTACAAGCACATCCTGCGCCGCGCCGTGCCCAAGGTAGGCCCGCGCCGCCGAGGCCTATAATAGTGGCTCGTTCCATGTTCCTGTCGATCTCAATAAAAGCTAACAAAAAGTAGTTTATTACGAAAAGTATATTTATTTTTAAATAATGGATAGATAGGTTCGCGTTTGACCACTATCTCACCTGACATTGAGCGCTATGTACTAATATATTGTATTATAATAATTAATTCTCAAAATAAGTGCGTCGCCTGCTTTTTATTATTATATGTTAGAGAAAACAACAAAATAGACGATGTTAGTAAAGTAACAGTTGTGAGTGACGCCCCGACGCTTGGTTGCAGATCTGCCACAACAAGAACGGCGAGATCAACCCGACCAAGATCCAGGCGCTCGTGGAAGCATACGTCAAAAAGTTCAGGAAAAAACGTAAACTCGGCCTCGCGTAGGCCCTCGCAGGCCTGCGCCCGCTCGCAGCGTAGTTCTAGTGTAGGCATCGAATCTATGTACTCTAAGAAGTTCTATCAAATTATGTTATTATAATTTATGTATTATTAATGTATTTTACTTAAAACGTTTTATTTAAAATAAACAAATAGTATTTAATGATGTACTAAATGGATTTTTTTCTTTGTATTTTACGAGAATCGAATATGTATGTTGAAAAGAAAACGGAATAAATGAAACAACTCTTAAAAAATAATTTTATTTATTCATGTAAAAAAGTAAGCAAAATAACAGAAAAGGGTAGTATCCGTACGAGTCAGCTTTTGTCATGGTGCTGATAATGTCATTTTCTTAATGAAAACAATTTTTCTAACAGGTTCCTATATTAACTTTTTAGCGACTACTAAAAATACTCTACGGATCACTGGTAAATTACACATGGAAACTGACTGTTCGTTGCATTTCTTTGGTAACGTGTCTTAATGTCCATAACTGGTGCTAAATCGGGCTAATCCATAGCGCCATCTAATCTTAAATTCGGATATTGAATCATTTTCTGTTTCTAGAATAAGAAGCTTTTAAAATTACAAACGTATCTAATATCGCTAATATCCCAAAAAAAAACTTACTAATTCTAAATCGAGTCATAGCCGATTACAAACTTATAATCCACGGAAACGTCGCAGAATCTGACAAAGAAAACATATCCAACGTTCAAAAGGGACCAACGCACGTCGTTTTCTAAATAAAAACCAAGAGCGAAAACGATAAAAAGGATCCTCCTCCACGAGAGATAGTTTCGCGGATTATCGTTACCCATCAAATCCAATCGCACCCGCTATATTATCGCGGCGGAGGGTCGGCTGGCGACTGGCGACTGGCGGATTTATCGAGGACTTGAAATCCTCGCGAAATCGTGGAGGCGGCTTTCGCCCTAGGTTTCGTGGAGATATTACAGGTTGTACATGTAGGAGTGCAGTGCTGTTGTCAGACGTAGGAGCTACATCTAATGGTGCAGTCCGGCGCGGTTCCGTGGCGGCCGGCGGCGCTCAGACGGCGTCGGCGAACCCGAGGCGCTTATTGGCGACGTCGAACTCCGTGTAGTAGCGGCCGATGAACACGTCACCCAGGATCCACAGCGGGCCGTTGGGCGGCGGGATGTCCAGCTCCATGAACCCGGACAGGCACACCGTCTTGCCGAACTGGGAGATCTGCACACGGACGCTGAATGTTACAAAATATGCCGCCGCGTTCCTGCCGGGAGCCGGTTCCGTCGCAGGTTTAGTCGCTTTATTATTCAAGCCGAGCGCACCGACGGCGGCGGTCAACTGTTAGCTTTTTTACAAACTTTTTTATAGGTATGTATGTTCGAGTCAAATGTAGCAACTGAATTTTAAAGCAGTTTCGAGACGAAATTTTGCATGCATGTCGAGTTTCGATGACGACACAATATTGTGGTGACAGCGAGCCGATCCGACGACGAAGACAGAAGGCTGTCGGCGGAACTCCTCGAGAACCGACAATAGTTCGATGATGTCGGACTCGTTTCGATCGGCTCGCAGTATATAAATTATGTTTTTTTTATATGTGTGTTTTATAAATACATTTTGGTATTAGAGAACTATCTATCTATCGTAGGCTCGCAGAACCGAATGTACACGGCCGAAAGCTTGACAGAATATATTGAAGCTTCGATAGCGTACGTACGCGTCGCAAACGTCTCTATCGGGGTGAAATATAAAGCTTGTTAACGATAGAATGACACCTGTGGAGGCGCCGAGGGACTCACCCGCAGCACGTAGTCGGCGCCGCGCAGCACGAAGGGCGCGCCGCGCAGCACGAAGGCCACGGGCGGCAGCGCCGGCACCAGCGCGCAGTCCAGCAGGTACTGGCCGCCCGCCAGCGCCGTGGCGCCCAGCGCCGCGTGGAGGCGCCGAGGGACTCACCCGCAGCACGTAGTCGGCGCCGCGCAGCACGAAGGGCGCGCCGCGCAGCACGAAGGCCACGGGCGGCAGCGCCGGCACCAGCGCGCAGTCCAGCAGGTACTGGCCGCCCGCCAGCGCCGTGGCGCCCAGCGCCGCGTGGAGGCGCCGAGGGACTCACCCGCAGCACGTAGTCGGCGCCGCGCAGCACGAAGGGCGCGCCGCGCAGCACGAAGGCCACGGGCGGCAGCGCCGGCACCAGCGCGCAGTCCAGCAGGTACTGGCCGCCCGCCAGCGCCGTGGCGCCCAGCGCCGCGTGGAGGCGCCGAGGGACTCACCCGCAGCACGTAGTCGGCGCCGCGCAGCACGAAGGGCGCGCCGCGCAGCACGAAGGCCACGGGCGGCAGCGCCGGCACCAGCGCGCAGTCCAGCAGGTACTGGCCGCCCGCCAGCGCCGTGGCGCCCAGCGCCGCGTGGAGGCGCCGAGGGACTCACCCGCAGCACGTAGTCGGCGCCGCGCAGCACGAAGGGCGCGCCGCGCAGCACGAAGGCCACGGGTGGCAGCGCCGGCACCAGCGCGCAGTCCAGCAGGTACTGGCCGCCCGCCAGCGCCGTGGCGCCCAGCGCCGCGTGGAGGCGCCGAGGGACTCACCCGCAGCACGTAGTCGGCGCCGCGCAGCACGAAGGGCGCGCCGCGCAGCACGAAGGCCACGGGCGGCAGCGCCGGCACCAGCGCGCAGTCCAGCAGGTACTGGCCGCCCGCCAGCGCCGTGGCGCCCAGCGCCGCGTGGAGGCGCCGAGGGACTCACCCGCAGCACGTAGTCGGCGCCGCGCAGCACGAAGGGCGCGCCGCGCAGCACGAAGGCCACGGGCGGCAGCGCCGGCACCAGCGCGCAGTCCAGCAGGTACTGGCCGCCCGCCAGCGCCGTGGCGCCCAGCGCCGCGTGGAGGCGCCGAGGGACTCACCCGCAGCACGTAGTCGGCGCCGCGCAGCACGAAGGGCGCGCCGCGCAGCACGAAGGCCACGGGCGGCAGCGCCGGCACCAGCGCGCAGTCCAGCAGGTACTGGCCGCCCGCCAGCGCCGTGGCGCCCAGCGCCGCGTGGAGGCGCCGAGGGACTCACCCGCAGCACGTAGTCGGCGCCGCGCAGCACGAAGGGCGCGCCGCGCAGCACGAAGGCCACGGGTGGCAGCGCCGGCACCAGCGCGCAGTCCAGCAGGTACTGGCCGCCCGCCAGCGCCGTGGCGCCCAGCGCCGCGTGGAGGCGCCGAGGGACTCACCCGCAGCACGTAGTCGGCGCCGCGCAGCACGAAGGGCGCGCCGCGCAGCACGAAGGCCACGGGCGGCAGCGCCGGCACCAGCGCGCAGTCCAGCAGGTACTGGCCGCCCGCCAGCGCCGTGGCGCCCAGCGCCGCGTGGAGGCGCCGAGGGACTCACCCGCAGCACGTAGTCGGCGCCGCGCAGCACGAAGGGCGCGCCGCGCAGCACGAAGGCCACGGGCGGCAGCGCCGGCACCAGCGCGCAGTCCAGCAGGTACTGGCCGCCCGCCAGCGCCGTGGCGCCCAGCGCCGCGTGGAGGCGCCGAGGGACTCACCCGCAGCACGTAGTCGGCGCCGCGCAGCACGAAGGGCGCGCCGCGCAGCACGAAGGCCACGGGCGGCAGCGCCGGCACCAGCGCGCAGTCCAGCAGGTACTGGCCGCCCGCCAGCGCCGTGGCGCCCAGCGCCGCGTGGAGGCGCCGAGGGACTCACCCGCAGCACGTAGTCGGCGCCGCGCAGCACGAAGGGCGCGCCGCGCAGCACGAAGGCCACGGGCGGCAGCGCCGGCACCAGCGCGCAGTCCAGCAGGTACTGGCCGCCCGCCAGCGCCGTGGCGCCCAGCGCCGCGTGGAGGCGCCGAGGGACTCACCCGCAGCACGTAGTCGGCGCCGCGCAGCACGAAGGGCGCGCCGCGCAGCACGAAGGCCACGGGCGGCAGCGCCGGCACCAGCGCGCAGTCCAGCAGGTACTGGCCGCCCGCCAGCGCCGTGGCGCCCAGCGCCGCGTGGAGGCGCCGAGGGACTCACCCGCAGCACGTAGTCGGCGCCGCGCAGCACGAAGGGCGCGCCGCGCAGCACGAAGGCCACGGGCGGCAGCGCCGGCACCAGCGCGCAGTCCAGCAGGTACTGGCCGCCCGCCAGCGCCGTGGCGCCCAGCGCCGCGTGGAGGCGCCGAGGGACTCACCCGCAGCACGTAGTCGGCGCCGCGCAGCACGAAGGGCGCGCCGCGCAGCACGAAGGCCACGGGTGGCAGCGCCGGCACCAGCGCGCAGTCCAGCAGGTACTGGCCGCCCGCCAGCGCCGTGGCGCCCAGCGCCGCGTGGAGGCGCCGAGGGACTCACCCGCAGCACGTAGTCGGCGCCGCGCAGCACGAAGGGCGCGCCGCGCAGCACGAAGGCCACGGGCGGCAGCGCCGGCACCAGCGCGCAGTCCAGCAGGTACTGGCCGCCCGCCAGCGCCGTGGCGCCCAGCGCCGCGTGGAGGCGCCGAGGGACTCACCCGCAGCACGTAGTCGGCGCCGCGCAGCACGAAGGGCGCGCCGCGCAGCACGAAGGCCACGGGCGGCAGCGCCGGCACCAGCGCGCAGTCCAGCAGGTACTGGCCGCCCGCCAGCGCCGTGGCGCCCAGCGCCGCGTGGAGGCGCCGAGGGACTCACCCGCAGCACGTAGTCGGCGCCGCGCAGCACGAAGGGCGCGCCGCGCAGCACGAAGGCCACGGGCGGCAGCGCCGGCACCAGCGCGCAGTCCAGCAGGTACTGGCCGCCCGCCAGCGCCGTGGCGCCCAGCGCCGCGTGGAGGCGCCGAGGGACTCACCCGCAGCACGTAGTCGGCGCCGCGCAGCACGAAGGGCGCGCCGCGCAGCACGAAGGCCACGGGCGGCAGCGCCGGCACCAGCGCGCAGTCCAGCAGGTACTGGCCGCCCGCCAGCGCCGTGGCGCCCAGCGCCGCGTGGAGGCGCCGAGGGACTCACCCGCAGCACGTAGTCGGCGCCGCGCAGCACGAAGGGCGCGCCGCGCAGCACGAAGGCCACGGGCGGCAGCGCCGGCACCAGCGCGCAGTCCAGCAGGTACTGGCCGCCCGCCAGCGCCGTGGCGCCCAGCGCCGCGTGGAGGCGCCGAGGGACTCACCCGCAGCACGTAGTCGGCGCCGCGCAGCACGAAGGGCGCGCCGCGCAGCACGAAGGCCACGGGCGGCAGCGCCGGCACCAGCGCGCAGTCCAGCAGGTACTGGCCGCCCGCCAGCGCCGTGGCGCCCAGCGCCGCGTGGAGGCGCCGAGGGACTCACCCGCAGCACGTAGTCGGCGCCGCGCAGCACGAAGGGCGCGCCGCGCAGCACGAAGGCCACGGGCGGCAGCGCCGGCACCAGCGCGCAGTCCAGCAGGTACTGGCCGCCCGCCAGCGCCGTGGCGCCCAGCGCCGCGTGGAGGCGCCGAGGGACTCACCCGCAGCACGTAGTCGGCGCCGCGCAGCACGAAGGGCGCGCCGCGCAGCACGAAGGCCACGGGCGGCAGCGCCGGCACCAGCGCGCAGTCCAGCAGGTACTGGCCGCCCGCCAGCGCCGTGGCGCCCAGCGCCGCGTTGAGCGCGCGCACCTCGGAGGCCGGGCCCGCCACCAGCGACGTGCCCGTGTCCGCGATGGCCTCGCAGCCCTGCGCGCAGTCGGACTCTCGAGACGTGTCGGCCCGAGTTTCAACCGGGACCGGTATATAGTGCATTAAACGCTTGTCATATTTTTTTCAATATGATCTGACTTTTGAAAAGAGTTGTAATTTTTCAGGAACCAGATTACATCGAAAATAATTATGATTGTTAATAATTTTATGCACTACACAAATAAAAATAAACACCGGTGATGGTTTTGAAACTAGTCTGATCACCGTTTACTTTAGATGATGAGTGTGGCACCTCTCCCCGCGGCCCGCCCGCGCCCCGCGTCACTCCCTGGCGGGCCGTCTTCTTTTTTGTTCGCTTAGTGCTACAGCTATTCTATTTTGCTACTATTCCCATCTAGGGTACTTTTTATTGCATAAAAATTAACAGTTCCTGTGGAGTAAAAGCGGCACGTGGGTGTGTGTGTGCGTGTGTGTGCGTGTGTGTGTGCGTGCGTGCGTGCGTGTGCCGCCGGAGCCCACCTCGGCGCAGAAGCTGCGGCCGGCGACGCGCACGGCGTCCATGCGGAACTGCCAGTAGGCGGCGCGCGAGAGCGGCACGTAGGTGAGGTTCCCGCGGTAGTGCGCGGGGTCCGAGCCCCCCAGCACCAGCTCGCCGCCCGAGGCCGCGGCGGGGTCCCTGCCGCCACCACGCGCCGGTTAGTGCTCCGGCGCCCATCCTCGGTTAACGGTTGGAGAATGAAACGCTCGGAGAATTTTACCATTTTTAGAAGGATGAATATGACGTTTCTTAATTGAGTATTCATAGCTTAAACTGTCGGGTCAGGAGAAGTTTCATTTGAAAGTAAAAGTTAAGAAAGTTGCCCGCAAAATTGGAAAATTTGGAATAAACTGAAAATGTTTTATTCTGTGAGGTTCTTGTATGAACTCACGATTTGACATTTGTGTTTTGCAATCTGCAGCTATTACTTACTTTAGTAACATAGTGGTTTTTGATCCGGGAATGCAGAGTTATTGTGGGAAAACAGAAATTATGCGGGTGAAACCGCAGGGCGCAGCTAGTTGCAAATAAGTCGAGCGATATCCCAGATAGTTCCTATTGCGTAAGCATTCGTTCGTTGGTCACCTGTTGAGATAGAAGGAGAAGACGGGCTGCGCCACCAGCTTCTGCGCCACCAGCGTGTCGAACACGGGCGTCACGCCGTCCACGGAGATTCTGCGGGGGCGCAAGGGTTAGTAGAGGGGCGCATTTCATTATACCGCTTTCCAAAAACTTTGCCACTTATATATTCAATGCCGGTTAACAAAGATTGTGTAAGAGCGTTCCTGTTAAATATCATAATTCTCACTCTAAGAGGCTTTCCCCGTGTGCCGACCGGTAGGACACCGCCGAGGACGGCGGCGACACACTCGGATT
Source organism: Campaea margaritaria (assembly GCA_912999815.1). Lineage (NCBI taxonomy): Eukaryota > Metazoa > Arthropoda > Insecta > Lepidoptera > Geometridae > Campaea > Campaea margaritaria. The sequence continues at coordinate 12,163,648 of OU538798.1, forward strand.
TTATTCTTTTTATTTGTTATAGAACAATGAACCTGCCCAGAGGCCCGCGATTGATCACAACCCGTGAACACAACAATGCCGTCGGTACCTGGAGAAGGCCATGCCGAGGATGCCGTCGAACTTGGCGGCCACGAAGGCCAGCCCGGGCTCCGCCAGCGCCTCCGCGAAGGTCTGCCCCCGCGCGCGGAGCCCGCCCACCTGCACACGGGACGGGACTTGCTATGTTTTGACTTCGTGTGACTTACGCATTCAGTCTTATTTCCAAAGTGACTAAGTAGTGTGACATAGAAATGGTGGTATTCGTTAGGACTCAACAGCCAGTATCTTGGAAAAAAGTATCATTATAATTGAACCTTTCATTAAAATGGTCAATAAATGTCTGCAGTCTAGTCGACGTCACGATTCAGTAGCGATGGATGCTTTACTGAACTTTTCAGTAATATAAAATACACGTAATGGCATATTTTTGTATCATCTGCGATCTCGAGCGCGATAACTATCACCTTGTTGGTTAATATTACACGTTAACATCTAAAGAACGGTAGTCTGAGAAAAGGTTCCAAAACGGCACGTGCGGTACTGACGGACACGTCGTCGGCGGAGAGGAAGCCGGAGAGGCTGCCGGAGCCGTACTGGATGGCGAAGGCCGAGCCGTTGGCGCGGTACGAGCTGGAGGCGCCGCTGTCGTACTTGTTGTGGAGCACTGCGGAGGAGAGCGCGACGTCGAGTCAACCCAAACAAACAGTTATGTAGCGTTCATTATTAGTCACGTACCTACTTCAAATCTTATCAAATAACAAAAATATTAACTGAATGTCGCAAGAGGCCAGTTTACAACCTTTCGCCTGAACTAAAGCACTACTAAAGGCGAGCAGCATGTGAAGCCTGAACTCCTGGCAAACCTCAACTTTTACTATGTTATCAGAAAAATCGTTTTTTGACTAATCGTAATTTCAGTTTATGCCGTCGCTATTCGGTTTAGTTCTGTGGTGACGCAGTCGCCTGGCGTCTCGGAGATTTTAATATTTCAGTCCCATAATTTATATTCCAACCGAAAACAATACACTTTTGACGGAGGAAACCATCTCATTAGATAAGCCTACGCTACACCTGCCGGGACAGGTGCTGCCGATAGATGTAGGGCGAAGGAGTGGAACTCCTTGCCTGAGTTTGTGTTTCCCGACAGTACACCCTTCGGCTTGGTTCCTTCTAGATAAGCGTGCGCCATCGCAGACAGCATCGTCGCTTAACGTCAGAGGAGATAGCGATCAACCGATAAATGGCTGGTAGAGAATGTTAGGTGTTATAGTTAGAATTGAAAAAAGATTCCTCTTCTACACATTCCTTGTATGCTAAAGTCTAGATACATCAATAAATAATATAAGAAGTTAGTTTCGTATAATTATGTACTCATGGTAATCGGGTTTACGATTGTACGCTTAATAATTTTCTTGTCAATTTTTTCCGTAAACTTACCTACTTTTATGACATCTGTTTAATATTACTTTCTAATAAATCTATCCGTTTAATATTATTATAATATGTGGAGGCTTGTAAATAGTTTTTCTCAGTATTTTTTTACAATAAAATACAATGAATACAGACATCGTGATTTGCATTTCAAACTAAAAATAGTTTCCGCCAAAGGTTGAGAGCGAGCCAGAAGTGATATTTATGTTGCACAAAAATGAGTTTGAGTCGCGGACAGGTCGCGCGAGCGCCGCGCCCTGTTCGGTTGTTCACCTTGGGAGTTCAATGTCGACAAATAGCTGGCAACCTCTTCACCTCTATTGTTACGTATACACCACATCATAAGCACTTGTGGTAGTTGTAAACAACTGGCCTGGAGCCAGACAACTAACTGTACGCACGATGTCAACATGTGAAGTGGCGTCTCGAGCGATATCAGCATTAATCAATAGTATTTGTTTATTTTCGCAATCCTTTCAACATGACTACTAAAGGGAAAGCGTATTTCAATATACCTAAAACATTTGATAATAATTATCAAAAGAAAGCTTTAGGCTACTTACATATACAAGAAAGGTAGAAATTACGGCCCAAAACCCCGTTAGTACAGTCATGTTTCAAAAGTACAATCCTAATCTTTCTGTAGGTCGAATGCCAGCGAAAACCCATTTTCAAGCCGGGTACCTACTCGACAGGCTGCCCTCATTGGCACAATTAGTTAGAGGCACTCAGGAGAGGACAGCAAGGAGCAGTAACACGTAAGCTGAACAAAAAGGCAATGACAATTTTAGCTGATGTAGTGCTGCCTACAATAAAGCATTTTCTATTCGAAAGAAGAAGCAGCTTTCGTACAGTTTAGTGTATGCTGCAGACAAGCGATGCAAGACGGGCCTTCCTAAATAGCCTAAATCGATCCTTCATTATCATAATCACAAGCAGCTCCTTTGACCCACTGCAGGGTATAAGCCTCCTCCCTCTGACGCCACTCACCCCAGTTAGAGCCGATCAAATCGATCCTTACGATTCATAAACTTCATGGACTACTAGGCTAATCCTGTCACCACGATGTTTCAACTAATACTACCCCACACGGTATAATAGTTGAAACGACTAATTTCAGAAATCCCCTGCGACCATCCGGCATTCCGGCACGCCAGGGGAGCGCAATGGACAGAAACCCTTAAACCATTTATGACGGGTGTAATAATAATTCCGAAGTCGTGCAATACTCACGGCAGGCGATGTTGGTGTAGTGGCACTTCTTGGAGGGCACCCACAGGTTGGAGGAGCCCGTGTCGAACACCACCTTGAACGACTGCGGCGGGGAGCCGATCGAGATGGGGCCGTAGTATTGCGCCTGCCACATACACTCATACATTAATAACTCGATTCAACATGTATACGTAAGCGGTGAGGACTGAGACAGCCTAGTGGGAGAACGGCCGCCTTCCGACGAGTGGGTCGTGACTTCAAATCCCAATGCGGACACGTACCAATGTGCTTCTTGTAAAAAACATGCACCCAAGTTAACACTCGTTTTTCGGTGAAAATAAATATCGTGAGCAAACCCACATGCCCGAGAATTATTTTGGAGGTATGTGATCCACCAACCCCCACGAGAGTGAGGGAAGACCCGTGTTCAGCAGTGGGCCGATATGGGTTGATCTCGCTCCGTCTATAGCTATAAGGATATCAATTATTTACTGACTCAAAACCAAAATCAATATGTAGATATATCGATCTATTTCTTTAGCCACCATTAATTTGCTTGTTTGTCTGTTATAAAATAATAACACCTAAAGCAAATAGTTTCCTTATAATGTAGTGGTTCTGTACTCGATACTCATACGAGCGCCATGCGCCAGGCCGATGATAACAGATCGCTTATTTGCTTTCCAACAAGCGATACGGACACCGCCACAGTAAACAGTAACACTCCGAGATAAGCACAGGCCAGCGAGGGTTATCTGTGAACATGCTATGTTGCGAACTATTCTGCCCGACTCCTTCGATAGTGCAAGAGTCGCGTCACATCGCCCAGCCGAAAGGCAGCGCTTCTTTATACATCTCAACATACAAAAGAACAGACAGATTCGGATTGACGATGACGATGAACACACATTCTAAATAAAATTAAATGGCGGGATAAGGTGTACATAATCTAAATTACTGTATTTCTTCCGTTCATTAGTTACTTCTTATATTCTTTATTGTACACATAGAGATAGACTGTGATTTGAAAAAAAAACAAGACGAGCATAACACGTTCAGTGCTGAAAACACTACTGTCATGTTTTTCATAACTTGCCGCGAGTGCAGGAAAACACAAAAGTTATGTTTGTTGTATGGGAAAACACTATGGAGTGTGCAGAGCCGCACCCGTAGCTAGACAATCGGCTCAGCAGTGAAAGTGTTAACCCTATGAAGAGTTTTCTTTTAGCAAACCCTTGAGGAAAGAGAGCATTCAGGCGAATGTGTAATTCTTTTCGAAACAATAAGAGTACAAAAGGATTTAAAATATTAATTATTTATTAACTAACTGAACTAAATTTGTAACATTTTACAAAATTATTAAAACGGTGGCTGTACCAGTGCACCCATGCCTACATGTGTCTGTTTGCCTTTGTACTTGTATCACGTAAAAACTACTCAACTGAGTGCAATGCAGTTTTCACTGTTTGATAGCTTAGAATAACACTTAAAAACCTGATATGTTGCATTTGAACCTGATCAGTAGAAGTACTAGTAGTACTAGAAGTAAAAATAACTGATTGCATGTCATGGCCCACCGTTCAAGCCTCGTGGCCCACTGCGTCGGGCCACCGGCTTTGGTAGGATCCGTCTTCTAATATTGATACAAAAAACGAGCGAAGTATTCGGTAACAGCTAGTGAAGTGTTAGACGGTAAGTGCTTACATCAAGGTAATTGGAGAGCGGCTCCGGCGCGGGCCCCGTGGCGGCATACTTCCTGCGCACGATGTTCAGGTCGGTGCCCACCTCGTGGAAGTGGTTGCGGACCGTCTGCATGCGATACAGCGGCACCCTGCAACAACGCCGCTGCACAATAACTAATTGTTTTTAGCGAACAGTACCTCGCACGTATCGATCCCTAAACTAAGAATGATGAGTATTGGCACAGAAGATATATATTTATAAATGTTTTCAACATGATTTTTAAACATTTAGTTTAAAGTTATGTTTAAGCATTTAGTTTTAAGATATGTTTGTATTATTTTGCAGTGAATAATTTTTTTTTAAGCGATTGAGATAGTTAATTCATATTAGTAGGTATTCCAAATAAATAAAATTTACATAGCTTGTTCGTACAGTATTTTTTACGACCTGCATGCTGATTTTGTATTTCCTGTGTTTAAACAACCTACTATTCTATTATAAAAAAAATATTCTATGATATTATTGTTTAATTAGCATGATTTTATTAATCTAAATTATTCACATAGTTATAATTATTACAGTTAATAGCAAGCTGAAAATAAATCTTGTATATATTGTATGATATTTCCAATTGGAAAGTACAAAAGAATCTGTGACAACAGTCAAAGTTTGGATCTCGTATTTATGGTTTACATCAGAAACTAGCTGTGATAGTCTGTTGTGAAAACATCCGCCTTCCAAGGAGAGAGTCATGAGTTCAATTCCCAGTGTAGGTCAACCAATCTGTTTCTTGTAAAAACAAATGTACATTGAAGGAAAACATCATGAGGCAACCCGCATGCTCCTGAATTATTTCAGTGATATGTGGTCCACCAATCTGGACTGGGACCCAGTGGTGGATATGGCTTAATGGAAAATGAGAGGAGACTCATGCTCAGCATTTGGCCAATTTGGGTTGAAAATGATGATAATCAGTAACTATATGGTTATGGGAGCAGAGACCATTAATTGAGACCCGAGAATCTTTTCCTCTGATAGTAATAGCCACAATGTTTTTGTTATTATATTGTGATTACTGCACAACTTCTTTCTTCTACTGCTATAAATATGGCGACGGGGGTGATTGCTGGAGAACAAGTCATACTCGTGAACGGGTGCTGCTTGAGGGGACTGGTGCCGTCTGGGTTCTCAATAATTATGTTAATTACAGCTTTTGTGGGTTTTTAGTTTATTTCCTTTGTAAAATTGTTATTTTGAGGTATCTTATTGGCACTTCTAAGTATAATGTTATAATTAATATTATTGTCATTAGAAAAGATTATTTTTATATTATATACTAGCTGTACCCTGCCATGCTTCGCTGTGGCACATTCGCACATTCGCTGATATGTCACTGATGAAAAAAATAGATAAAAACAATCCTTGATGCGGATTATATATCATGCTAAAATTTCAGCTTGATATGTGCAGAACTTTTGAATTTTTGAAGCGTACACAAACCAACATAACATTTATATATATATAGATTGTTGCATAAAAAAAATGAATGATGAAAATTTAAAAATGACATCTCCGTATTTTCTTGGTGCTATCTTCTCTGACGGGCGTATTTCTGAAGCACTGGTACAGTTATTGGAGTTTCCATTTCCTGTGCGAGATTCAGACATGAGTTGCCACTTGAAAGGGAAATGTTCTTTTTTCAAACTCAAACCATAATTCGATAATCATTACTTTAGTAGATCATATTTTGACCTAATTTTGTTGTTTTAGTCTACATATTAATTATTCTGTGTATTAATTGGAGATTTATATTTTTGAAGTGTAAAAGTGCTATTTTTTGCCTATTTACAAATAAATGATTTGAGTTTTGCTGAAGTTGTGAGTTCTTGTCGATGCTTCTCCACTCAGCTAATAATGTTATTTAAAATACACCAATGTTCAAATAAATAAAAAATATCACAGTAATTACATACCTCGTAAAGCCCTCGCCGTAGACTGCCGCAGCGACCAGCGCCAGGACACAAAGCAGCACTCTGCCCATTGTCCGTTCCGTTCGTTACTGCAAGTCACCCACTCTGCCAATCCCAAAACAGTAAAATATTATAAGTTCAGTTTCCATATTATACAACGATGGTCAAAATTAACAAAAAACTGAGATGAATAAAATATTACCTCTACGTTGAGTGTAGGTATCGGCTTTCGTCGATCCGAATTTCTAAACGCTAACTAAAAATTAGAGAGAGTAGAAAACGGATTCCATTCCTATCCGCTGTATTCAATCGAGCCCAACGACCGTAACCACACACAACACAATACAAATTAAATTAATTAAATTTTAAACAAGGAATGACTAAACGACAGATAACAAATAGACATAAGATGTCAGTCAAGTCAAGTAAGTAATCCACAGATTCCACAGACGTTGTCTGTGATGTAATGTCATTTTTCATTTGGCAAAACTGGCAGCAAGATAAGTGTTGCCAGGTGGCAGTCTCAGTTTCCCTCCAACCCTGTCACATATTCACCCATTTTTAGGTTTTCAGAAAAAAAACTCTTAAAAATCTTTTATTTCCTATTTTAATTTATTTTGAGCTTAATTTTACCCTGTAGTCAGAAAAAATATTCAGGAACTTGAAACTTGTAAATTCTAAGCAGAGCTTGAAAGAAGTAAGTAGGAGTTGCAGATCTTTCAAAATAAATATTTTTGCCTAGCTTACTTTAGTTTTTTCATCCAATTTTCTCCCTCCAAAAATCCCCCAAAAACACAACTATTCGTGGTGGATAAACAAGTTCAAAATTCTAATTTAATGCGATTGAACGAGTCGACAGATAACTGCCTTCCTTTGCTGGTTTTTTGTTTGGTAGTCACAGCGTGTGACAACTGGCGAGTCAAGGAAAGGTTTTCAAATAAATAAAACTAGAATAATGAACTCATATTATTTTAATGCCAACAACTGTGATATATTAAAATACACTTACATTATTTTGTATTACAACAATACTAAATAACTACCGCGGTCAGTAATGACTGCGTTGCTGGCCGCGATTACGATGCGATGGCCGAAAGCGCGGGTCCAGTCAGCATTGCAGTCCTTGATAACCAAGTTGAAATGCGAAAATGAAAGAAAGCGAGGCCATTATAGCGCGGGCAGCAATGATGACCGAGAGTGTAGCTGACCTAAGCTCGAGGCCATCGTAGCGCTGCCAGCAGTGCACTCATTGCGGACCAAGGCTTGAATAGTGCTTTACTCAAAAAATACGAGTAGGTAGGTACCTAATTTAAACCACTTCAATTTAACTTCCTTTTAAATGTCTGAGAGTGTTAAATACATTAAACTGGAGAATACATCGCTTGAAGAATTCATTTTTACTAGTTTTTATACAATTTTAAAATACATAATGTATCACGAAATCAATGTGATAATCACCACATTACTAGCATTTTTGAGTAAAACATCTTACGTAAGTTTGTAACTGACGGATTCTGGAATGATTACACTATAAATTACTACTATTCTCTAACATTCAAGAAAGCCACAAAGCTCTAACATTAATCAACGTACCGGAACATCATTCCCAGAGTCGCGCAGCCTCCAGGGAAGTGTACTAATGTTAGCTCCCAACATTGCGACACTCGCGAGAGACTTGCTGTAACAAATAAGTACCTACCACACTAAATCGGGTTCTTTCAGAAAACTGACACGATACAATTGTATCGTGTTGTACTTATTTGTTACCATAATGTAACAATGTGCTAACAATGTATTTTATGTATTCAAACTTAGAAATTATATTTTATAAGTCACCTGTGGCTGTGCTCCAAATGTCCCATGCTAAACTCCAGCCCAGTGTTCACAACCTTAGGCGAGGCACCTCTCGTACGGGGTGCGGGCCAGGTAACCTCCACGAGTGCCCGGCTGTTGTTCGTCCCTCTTGATGCGTTGCATCCGGAGGGAAGGGCAGCAGCTGGGACGGTGCACCCTGGGGTTCGGTCAGCAATTCTCCTAGGGGAATTGGTGGCCGTAGCAAATAACCTGGCGAGAAGAGGTCCTTCGCGTGTCCCTCTGATCAGCAGAGGGCACAGCGAGGGACCAATAACGGAGACTTTTGGGCCGCGGATCGGGGGTCCAACGCCCAAGTTAGAAGTCCCGAGCTGAGGTGCGGCCCGTGTGTTCCGGGACGCACCCAGCGGAGAAAGAGGCCCAAGCCTCACGTGGCGAGCCCGGGAGGGCGCCCGCAGAGGTGGTCGCGGAAGCGCCGTGCGAACCCGTGACCACCTCCATAATGCGGAGAGGAGAACACCCCGGGGTTTTAGTGGGTAAACCCCGCCAGACCAGCTGGCGGGGGAGTCCCACATAACCACCCCGCCCCCCCCCCGGGGCCGGGTGGTATGCCTAATGCATTTCCCCGGGAAAAAAAAAGGCACCTCTCGTACCAGAGCCGTACAATTAGATAAGGGGTTCACTGTCCCCTGGAAACTTGAACAGGGGTTCGGGGAGCCGAAAGTTTGAGAAGAAACCCTGCTATAGTCAATCATAACAATCGTACTGTATCGTACATGTACGATCGTAATCGTACAGCTGTGAACACTGCTCCACCCTATTGGCATATATTTACTGGCACTGTCAAATAAAACAACTACATCATATTCATAATATCATTGAAATTAATGTTAATTAACTATTACATAATTTAAAGGTTTGTAATAAAAAACTATAGAGACACTTATTATATATTATCAAATAATCTGTAAAAGTACATTATTTAGGTTGCAGACATTAGTTGTTTTATTTTAGATGATTTCATTTATGTACTTACATCTTTAAAGATTGTATATTCCCAAAAACTGTTATGATAATAATTCGATTTATTTTTAAAATTTTACTTTATAAGTAGGCGGAGATTTGGACCTTACGACAAAATGTGCATCGCGGAAAGCAAACAAAGAACAAACTCTGGTGCAATGCAAATCCCCTCCATATACCTACGCTTATTCCAATAAACTAAACAAACTACTTACATAACCTGAAACCTCAGTGTTTTGTTTTGAAAAATTTTATGTTGAAGTGCAATTCCGAGCTCCGGCTACCAATGTCAGGTAGTGCTATTATTTTTGGGTTTTTTTTTCAAGTACCTACCTAAGAGAATATACCTTATTATTTATTAACACAACTTAAATAACAATATAATTAAATAAAATAGAAAACTATAACTCAAAGTCAAAGTCAAAGTCAAAAATCTTTATTCACATAGGCTCCAAGAGGGCACTTATGAAAGTTCACCGACTCGACCGCCAGATTCGGAATAAAACTAAAACTAAAACTTAGAAATCAAAAGAGGATGGGTGTCCATGAGGCATGGTGCAAAGAACACTGGTTGCATTTCCACGTTAAATAATAATAGCTATTCTCTGTGCGAGAAATGAGCCTAACTAAGCATACATAGCTTTAACATATACACAAACTCTTGCCAAACTAAACAATCAAGACTCGCAATAAGATAATATAGAAATATATAGTTTTAATTCCGCCAATCGCTAGCAAGAGAGAGCGCTCTCTCTTGCTAGCGCTCGGCGAGTCAAGAGCACCTGAGGATGTCTCGTGCAGAGACGAAACACGTGTCGTAAATTAAAAATTGGCGGAATTAAAACTATATATTTCTATATTATCTTATTGATTATGGATTTCCGCAAAATAACGCCTGATTCTATTAACCAAGACTCGCACTTTGTGTGAGTGGAGACTAGGAGCGCTCTGCTAACAAATCGAGAGTTGAGGCACAGGCGAGGCGTCTTTTATTTTTATCCGAAAGCTTATAGGTGCGCTGTGGTTTTATCGTGTATCGTTAAAAATATAACGAGCACGCATCGCCTGCGCGTGCGCCTCAACTCCTACTAGCGGCGCGCCTCGGTTTCTGGTCAGGCCACGACGCGTGTCCTTGACTACATGTAATATTATATACACTACATTTTACTAACATCTCTGGTCACGGGGCACCTGATTACCCCAGACTGAGTGCCGACGTAATTAAACGAATGAAGGGCGACTATGGTTATGGAAAAAACGGCAAACGCATTAATCTGTCTTTAGAATTGGAATAACGCGCCGTTAACTACTCATTTCAAATTACTAATAATTGAGCACGTTGGTCAACGATTCGTGTCCGCTATAGAGTAAAATATATAATCATTACGTACATGATTCATCAAGAAGATGTCTTCAAGTCTCGGATACCACAATGTCTGAAGACCAAAGTCTACAACCGGTGCGTGCTGCCTACCCTCACTTATGGTTTCGCAAATGGACGTTCACAAACGAAATCTTACACAAAATAAAAGTAGCACAATGTGCCATGGAATGGAACGAGCAATGTTGGGAATCTCTATGAGAGATCCAGCGCCTAATGTAGAAATCCAACGTCGAACAAAAGCGTTCGATGTGGGCAGACATATTACGGAACTTAAGTGGAGGTGGACAGGACATCTGGTAAAACGGAATGACAATAGGTGGACCAAAACAATAGAGTGGTATCCGAGAGGGGCGACGAGCTCAGTCGACAGAAAGACTAATGAGTTTAACATAAATTGCTAAGTAGAGTTATTGCTAAGATTGTGTCCATTAACACATTTCTTACTGTCTATATTAAGGCGAAGACACTTTGTTAATGTGTTCTTTACTAGTAGATTTAACTAAACTACACTTCACGGTCACATGAGTACACTAAAGAGAAAGGTTTTTTCCTTTTTAGTCCTCTCACTATATTCGTGTTGTCGAGGAGCTGGATCGCCTCGATGTTCACATGGTGGTGGAGTCTATGTTCATGAGCTTCAGTAACCTTTTTAATAACAATTGAGACAAGTCCACTTTTAGGTCCCCATGAAGGTCTTCGTTTCTGTAGTACCATGGGGCATTGACAATACCTCTCAGCACCTTATTTTGGAATCATTGTATGATCTGAATATTATTTTGGTTGGTACAGCCCCATAGCTGGATACCATAGGTCCATATTGGCATAAGGACTTGTTTATATAAGAGTACCTTATTATGTACCGACAGCATGGATTTTCTCCCAATTAACCAATACATATTTCTGTAGCGAAGATCTAGTTCATCACGTTTCTTTTTGACATGTGCTTTCCAGCGAAGCTTAGCGTCCAAAGTCATGCCAAGATATTTGGTCGTGTTTTCTTAAGGTATAACTTGACCATTAATGATAATAATGATGAAATGATTCATATAAGTGGTTTCGGTTCTGGGTGTACCTTTCGGCAAACGTATTTTATAAAATACAAATGAAAATGGGGTTCATTCGACAATTTTAGTATGGGCAAAATGTCAAATGAATTAAATGTGTGTTAAGTATTATATTACTGCTGCAGAACTTCACAGTAGTTGTAAACTTAACGCTATCTCTTTCATTAACATGAAAGGGATAGCAATAACGAAAGTGTGGAATGGGAGCGCGGCGCGGCTTCTAAGGTTACGCCTCGCTCAACAGTGCCACTCTCGTTGAACGGAAACATAAGCACGTGTTGTAGGCACAGAACGGAACAGTTCGATAATAATATTATTTACTATCTGTATAAATCGAGCGCTTCAGAGGTGCGCGATCGCCTCGCCGGTCGCGGCGGCCAGTGCCCCGCTTGGGCGTCCTCGGAGAGCCGTCGGCGCCTCAGCGGTGCGCGATCGCCTCGCCGGCCGCGGCGGGCGGGGCTCCACTCGGGCGTCCTCGGAGAGCCGTCGGCGCCTCAGCGGTGCGCGATCGCCTCGCCGGCCGCGGCGGGCGGGGCTCCAATCGGGCGTCCTCGGAGAGCCGTCGGCGCCTCAGCAGTGCGCGATCGCCTCGCCGGCCGCGGCGGGCGGGGCTCCACTCGGGCGTCCTCGGAGAGCCGTCGGCGCCTCAGCAGTGCGCGATCGCATCGCCGGCCGCGGCGGGCGGGGCTCCACTCGGGCGTCCTCGGAGAGCCGTCGGCGCCTCAGCGGTGCGCGATCGCCTCGCCGGCCGCGGCGGGCGGGGCTCCACTCGGGCGTCCTCGGAGAGCCGTCGGCGCCTCAGCGGTGCGCGATCGCCTCGCCGGCCGCGGCGGGCGGGGCTCCACTCGGGCGTCCTCGGAGAGCCGTCGGCGCCTCAGCGGTGCGCGATCGCCTCGCCGGCCGCGGCGGGCGGGGCCCCGCTCGGGCGTCCTCGGAGAACCGGCAGTGTCTCAGCGGTGCGCAAACACCGCCTCGGCCGCGTTCCGCATCGCGCTCCGGTCCCTGGACAGCAGGCGCACCGAGAAGGAGTTCACGGTCCCCGGCGCGCCGCGCTCGATCTCCACGTTCCCCGAGTTGGCCTGCAAGGGAGCGCAGCGTCATAGGCGGGGGCGGGCGGGGGGGCGGGGGCGCCACTCACCAGGAACAGCGTGGCGAGCAGCACGCGCGACACCTCGTGCGGCTCGGCGACCGTGCAGAGGCGGGGGCGGGCGGGGGGGCGGGGGCGCCACTCACCAGGAACAGCGTGGCGAGCAGCACGCGCGACACCTCGTGCGGCTCGGCGACCGTGCAGAGGCGGGGGCGGGCGGGGGGGCGGGGGCGCCACTCACCAGGAACAGCGTGGCGAGCAGCACGCGCGACACCTCGTGCGGCTCGGCGACCGTGCAGAGGCGGGGGCGGGCGGGGGGGCGGGGGCGCCACTCACCAGGAACAGCGTGGCGAGCAGCACGCGCGACACCTCGTGCGGCTCGGCGACCGTGCAGAGGCGGGGGCGGGCGGGGGGGCGGGGGCGCCACTCACCAGGAACAGCGTGGCGAGCAGCACGCGCGACACCTCGTGCGGCTCGGCGACCGTGCAGAGGCGGGGGCGGGCGGGGGGGCGGGGGCGCCACTCACCAGGAACAGCGTGGCGAGCAGCACGCGCGACACCTCGTGCGGCTCGGCGACCGTGCAGAGGCGGGGGCGGGCGGGGGGGCGGGGGCGCCACTCACCAGGAACAGCGTGGCGAGCAGCACGCGCGACACCTCGTGCGGCTCGGCGACCGTGCAGAGGCGGGGGCGGGCGGGGGGGTGGGGGCGCCACTCACCAGGAACAGCGTGGCGAGCAGCACGCGCGACACCTCGTGCGGCTCGGCGACCGTGCAGAGGCGGGGGCGGGCGGGGGGGGTGGGGGCGCCACTCACCAGGAACAGCGTGGCGAGCAGCACGCGCGACACCTCGTGCGGCTCGGCGACCGTGCAGAGGCGGGGGCGGGCGGGGGGGTGGGGGCGCCACTCACCAGGAACAGCGTGGCGAGCAGCACGCGCGACACCTCGTGCGGCTCGGCGACCGTGCGCGCCAGCAGCTCCGGCGCGGACAGCACGCCGCCCACCGGCAGCGTGGCCAGCAGGGTGGCGTTCTGCGCCTCCGCATCGAACACGTCGCGCGCCTCGGCCGCCGCGGCGCGCTCGGCCGCGCGGGCGCCCCACGCAGCCATCTCGGCCGCGAAGGCCAAGTCTTCCTCCGTGGGCGGCGGCTTCGGGTAGCGCGCGGCTATGCTGTCTGGCGGCGGCGGGGGGCGCGCGAAGCGCTCCGCGCGTGAGTGGTCGGAGCCGGTGAAGGAGCTGCGCTCGAAGAACCCGTCGTCCTCGCTGTCGGCCTCGGTGACGCGCCGCACAGCGTTCAGCTTGGCGCGCTCCACCAGAATCCGCGCCGCCGCCGCCTCGGACTCGCGCGCCTCCCGCTCCGACCAGCCCCGGAACCCTGCGGACGCGTTCGGTCACGGGGGCGTTCCGTCGAGCGGAGACCGGTCGGGCCGACCGAGAGGTTCCGAAGGGACGGAACCGATCTCGGCCCGCGCGACGGCGATCGGAACCGAAAAGTATTAAATCGGGACACTCACCGCCCGCGTCGGGGTACTCGTCCTCGAAACCGCGGAAATCTGAAACGGAACACGGGATCGATCATTCTCGACGGGACGAAACTCCGTCTCGTCCGGAATTTTAGATACGACGTTTAAAATAACCACAGTGAGAAAAAAGACTGCGACCGACCTCTCTCGCGCTCGATGGAGAGCCGCAACTCCAGGATGCGGCGAGTGCGGCCCGCCAAGACGCGCCTGCGCAACTCGGGCTCCGGCGCGAACTCGCGGCGTTCGTCCAGCCACGCCTCCAGCTCTGGAAAGAGACGCGGGCGTCGGTGAGAGGGCGGGCGGCGCGGGCGGCGGGGGCGCGGGCGGAGCCTCACCGGCGCTGACGTGCAGGCCCAGCAGCGCGGGGTGCACGGGCGGCGCGGACGCGCGGCGCGCGCGGGCGCGGCGCGGCGCCGCGGGCGGCGGCGCGGCGGGCGGCGCGGCGGGCGGCAGCGGCGTGGAGGCGCCGAGCGGCGGCGTCCAGGCGCGCGGCGGCGACGCCGGCGGCGAGGCGACCGAGCCTCCGTGGAGGGCGCGCCGCAGCTCCTGCAGCGACAGCGCCTGCAGCGGCTGCGGCGGCGCGGCCGAGGCGCCGTTCCACTCCGACAGATCGTCGGTCAGGAATCCGTCCTGCATTTTTGCAATATGTTATACTCAAATGTGCTAGTGATGAGGTCTCGATGTGGCTGTATAGATATATGTAGATAAAAAAAACAGAGCGCGGAAGCATATTTTCATATTATTTTCGTGATTTTTTAAATAACATTGTAAAATCTGGTAAAAATTTACTCTTCAAGCGATGAATCCTCCAGTTCAATGTGTTTTACACTCACAGCATTCAGAAGGAAGCCGCTTTAAAAGGAACACAGTCGGACCTTCAAGCTAAATTAGTGATTTATATAATAATATAAAAAATGTTTATTGCCTTCTCTTAAAATTAACATACCTAATAAGACTTAATTTACAATGCACTCAGAAGACTTAGGTTTTTGATGGATTGTTGGTTTGATTACTCGCATTGTTTAAGTAAAACACCATACAAGCCTTCGTCCGCAATGAGTGCCCTGCCGGCCGCGGCCAATGGCGCCGAGCGCAGGTCGGCTAGCTGTCGGCCTTCGCCCCTGGCCCTGGGGACTGCAGCGCCGCCCAGCCGCGGCAGTAACACAACTGACATCGCCGCCGCCCCATATCGGCGCGAGTCTCCCCACACTTTCGCGAGGTAGAAGGCCATCGTCCACCACAGGGGCCATATTCGCATCGGTGTATAACAATATATCTTTGAAATAATTCACGAATGAGAAAAGCGAGTGATAATTGCGTATAATTTTTTTTACAGAAACACATTGGTACGAGTACAAACACACTGAGATTTGAACTCACGACCTTCTCCTCGGAAAGCTAACGTTCTCTCACTAGGCTACCACTGCTTATATCGCCGCGGTAGTCCCGCAACGTCGCGTCGTGCTGCGTCGGCAGGCGCGGCTCCAGCTCGATGTAGTGGCGCGGCAGCGTGGGCGGCGGGCGCGGCGGCCCGGGCGCCTGGGTGGCGCCCGCCCTCTCCGCCAGGGTCTCACCTGCAGGCGTAAGCTGACGTGGAAGTCAGAGAGCAGCCCGAGGGAGTCGCCGCGGTAGTCCCGCAACGTCGCGTCGTGCTGCGTCGGCAGGCGCGGCTCCAGCTCGATGTAGTGGCGCGGCAGCGTGGGCGGCGGGCGCGGCGGCCCGGGCGCCTGGGTGGCGCCCGCCCTCTCCGCCAGGGTCTCACCTGCAGGCGTAAGCTGACGTGGAAGTCAGAGAGCAGCCCGAGGGAGTCGCCGCGGTAGTCCCGCAACGTCGCGTCGTGCTGCGTCGGCAGGCGCGGCTCCAGCTCGATGTAGTGGCGCGGCAGCGTGGGCGGCGGGCGCGGCGGCCCGGGCGCCTGGGTGGCGCCCGCCCTCTCCGCCAGGGTCTCACCTGCAGGCGTAAGCTGACGTGGAAGTCAGAGAGCAGCCCGAGGGAGTCGCCGCGGTAGTCCCGCAACGTCGCGTCGTGCTGCGTCGGCAGGCGCGGCTCCAGCTCGATGTAGTGGCGCGGCAGCGTGGGCGGCGGGCGCGGCGGCCCGGGCGCCTGGGTGGCGCCCGCCCGCTCCGCCAGGGTCTCACCTGCAGGCGTAAGCTGACGTGGAAGTCAGAGAGCAGCCCGAGGGAGTCGCCGCGGTAGTCCCGCAACGTCGCGTCGTGCTGCGTCGGCAGGCGCGGCTCCAGCTCGATGTAGTGGCGCGGCAGCGTGGGCGGCGGGCGCGGCGGCCCGGGCGCCTGGGTGGCGCCCGCCCGCTCCGCCAGGGTCTCACCTGCAGGCGTAAGCTGACGTGGAAGTCAGAGAGCAGCCCGAGGGAGTCGCCGCGGTAGTCCCGCAACGTCGCGTCGTGCTGCGTCGGCAGGCGCGGCTCCAGCTCGATGTAGTGGCGCGGCAGCGTGGGCGGCGGGCGCGGCGGCCCGGGCGCCTGGGTGGCGCCCGCCCGCTCCGCCAGGGTCTCACCTGCAGGCGTAAGCTGACGTGGAAGTCAGAGAGCAGCCCGAGGGAGTCGCCGCGGTAGTCCCGCAACGTCGCGTCGTGCTGCGTCGGCAGGCGCGGCTCCAGCTCGATGTAGTGGCGCGGCAGCGTGGGCGGCGGGCGCGGCGGCCCGGGCGCCTGGGTGGCGCCCGCCCGCTCCGCCAGGGTCTCACCTGCAGGCGTAAGCTGACGTGGAAGTCAGAGAGCAGCCCGAGGGAGTCGCCGCGGTAGTCCCGCAACGTCGCGTCGTGCTGCGTCGGCAGGCGCGGCTCCAGCTCGATGTAGTGGCGCGGCAGCGTGGGCGGCGGGCGCGGCGGCCCGGGCGCCTGGGTGGCGCCCGCCCTCTCCGCCAGGGTCTCACCTGCAGGCGTAAGCTGACGTGGAAGTCAGAGAGCAGCCCGAGGGAGTCGCCGCGGTAGTCCCGCAACGTCGCGTCGTGCTGCGTCGGCAGGCGCGGCTCCAGCTCGATGTAGTGGCGCGGCAGCGTGGGCGGCGGGCGCGGCGGCCCGGGCGCCTGGGTGGCGCCCGCCCGCTCCGCCAGGGTCTCACCTGCAGGCGTAAGCTGACGTGGAAGTCAGAGAGCAGCCCGAGGGAGTCGCCGCGGTAGTCCCGCAACGTCGCGTCGTGCTGCGTCGGCAGGCGCGGCTCCAGCTCGATGTAGTGGCGCGGCAGCGTGGGCGGCGGGCGCGGCGGCCCGGGCGCCTGGGTGGCGCCCGCACACTCCGTCAGCACTATGTGCTCGAACGGTAGCTGTTCCGGCGGAGCGCGCGGCCGGCGCTTGCCGGATGACTTCACTAAGCTCGGCGTGTTCTGTTCCGCATTCTCGGTTCCTTCCTCTTCGGCGTTTTTCCTGTGACGGTAGGATACATGTTTCGGTTTCGGTTTGTGTACGTATGTAACCGCAGGGACGGCGGGGTCATGGGAAGAAGGAAGATATGTCGCTCGACAACACCGGCTCAAAATTACTTTAAATTTTTTTAACCCCCGACACAAACATTATTTTGTTATAAGTTTAACGCGTGTATCTTGAGTCTGTCTATGCCGCCGATATCGATTTTAATTATTTTTGGTTTTAATGGTGCCTACATCGAAAGTGTCCTTAGCTAATATAAGAGGTTTCAAGAGAATAATTATATTCATTCGTTTGAAGATTTCCAGCTCTTTTCTAGTCGATGAAGGCATGTGAGCAATTTTATCAGGTCTGATACATTCTAAATTTGGTATAGAAGAGTCGATTGTCCGGAGCTCAGTTATACAGATTCACGATTACCGATGGTCATCTGCGACTATGTTAAATCTAATTCGTTAAGAAAATTTGTAAGACTATGTATGTACGGAAACGTGTCTCTAACAAGAAAAACATTATGTAGATGTCTAATAAGCTTGCAATATCTTTGAAGTAACTAAAAACCTACTAAATTTGGAATCGATCAGATCTGTGGAAATTGTTCACATCCCTTCATCAACTAGAAAAGAGCAGATGATCTTTGGACGGCAGAACAGATTTCCTTGAAACGCAGCTAAAAACACTCTCGATGAAGTCACCTTTAAAACAAAAAATAACTAAGTAAATCAAAATCGGTTCATCCGTTTGGGAGCTAACATACGTCGCCATGGATACACAGATTACACACATCATCATAATCATCAAGCTATATTAGCTCATTGCTGAGGGAGAGTCTCCCCTCCCCCTCATAGCATAGCATTTATGTCTATCTTTTAAGGTTAATTCACTATAATCTTTTATATGGTAATCAAATTTGTTCTAAAATAAGGCATTAGTTACGAAGGTGTTTTCATAAACATGATATTAATCCTTATACAAATGAATACGTTATTTATCATAAGTATTTAATTTTGAACAAAATTGCCCTTTTCATCATTTGAATTCAACTAATATCTTAGGAGATATCATAAGTTTTAATTAAGTACCACGCGCACATTCATTGCAAGGCAGGCGATCCTGATATAGCAGCGCTAGCCGGCCGCCGCAAGTAGCTCTACGAGGCACCATGGCGCGCGGCTCAGACGCATGGTTGGCTTCTTTTTTTTTTAGTTTTTGTTTTTGTCAGGAGAAGGTTCTTATGAAAGAAAAATTTAGAAAGTTGCCTGCAAAATTGAAAAATATGGAAAAAACTGAAAATGTTTTGTTCTGTGAGATTTTTGTATGAACTCACGATTTGACATTTGATTTTTTGCAATCTGCAGCTATTCTTTTGTAACATAGTGGTTATTGATCCAGGAATGCAGAATTATTGCGGGAAAACTGAAATTATGCAGGTGAAACCGCAAGGCGCAGCTAGTGCCTTATAGGCACTAGCTGCGCCAGCTGATTCATTAATGCTAAAAATATTTAATTATGTTTGCCTTAATTTATGTTTTCATATTTTGATATTATTGATAGAAGTAATGTTATGATAAAAGCTTGTTTTGGACGAGATAGACAGGTCGGAGTAGTGACTGCGAAACTGCGACGAAATTGAAAAAAAAAAATTGTTATAGCGATTTTGATGTAAAAATATAATTTGAATATGGAGTTTCTTGAGACGTCGCCGACATATACCTAGTTACTAAAGTCCGATAAAAAAAGTACGCAGCTTATACAGAGAAGCCACGTAGCGTGTAGTAGGTATATGCGGGCACACACGTATAGGGGCGGAGAGCGCGGCGGCCGCGTGGGAGGCGTGATGGCATCAGAGCGTCTCATGTCGGTTGCCGTGACCGCAAACCAGCCGATTTTACTGCTTAGGCGCGCCAATAATGTTTTACATCAAAACCTGATTTCGAATCTATACTCGATTAGTTTCACACCCTTGCATTCTGGCCTTGTATAGTATGGAAATACGCTTCATTAGCACTGTAAGAAGCCATCCTATCAGTTTAAAAGTGACATAACATGAAGTGTCAACCTGCTGCATACTCTGAGGGTAGTCTATGTCTGCGGAACGGATGTAGTGTTCCAACTCGGCACTCACCTGAGCGCTTCGTAGATTTGAATCGCATTCTCGCAGAGATGGTCGACCTTGGATGCGTAGAGCTCCGCGCATTCTTGGAGCGCCGTGCCCGCCTCCACGAAGCCGGGGACGCGGTTCTCCTCCAGCGCATTTCTCACGAAATTCGTACATATCTCTTCGAGAACCTGGATGGGGAAGAACACGCTTGCGTTTATTAAAGGTGATCCATTTAAGTTCGCATCTCATAACGACCGAAGTATGTTTGATTACACCGTATGAGACTACATTCCGCGGAAGTGGGGGGTCGTGACTTTTTAATGCCAAAAACTTCGAATATAGTGTGAAGACTAAAAAGGAAAACCCTTTCTCGTTAGTGTACTCATGTGACAGTGAAATGTAGTTTAGTTAAATCTTCTAGTAAAGAACACATTAACAAATCGTCTTCGCCTTAATAGAGACACTAAGAAATCTGTTAATGGACACAATCTTAGCAATTTATGCTAAACGCAAATTACTCATTAGTCTTTCAGGCTAGATCGTAATTTTAATTATGTAGGTACTTATCGATAAGACGCATCATTACCAAAAAAAAGCTCGATGACACTGGGCTAGTTTACCCGCTACAAGCCAGCGAGTTCGCGAGCAGCTTGCAAACTCGCTCCGCGTCATTGAGCTTTCTTACAATATGCTTTTGAGTATCCGATTGTAAAAAAGCTGCATGTTGAATAGAACGCCGGGCTAATTTACTCGCCATTCGCTGGCGTGTTGGCCTGTAAGCTAGTTAACTAGCTGTGTGTCATAATTGCTGCTAGTGAACTAGTTGCGAGCATCTTTGCGTTTTGGCTAAAAGGTCAAGGGAAAACTCAACTCTTTCGCCTAATTAGTGGCAGCCTGTGCTGTCTCGCCTGTCAATCTATGTTGTTCGTAGCAACCACGCAAAACTACACGTGGTTCCGACTCGCTAGCTAGTTCGCTACTGAGCGAGTGGGTGAGTGAGTGTTCCTAATCTGTGTCTAATCGAGCCTTAACCGCGAAGTGTCCAGTCTCAGGGAATACGTTCTCTAAACCGAGTGTGGAATGCATCGTGATGTGGTGGCAATTGAAAAGACTCTCACACCGCCCTACTTGACAAACGGGAACTGGCGCAAACCATCAGTGTTGAGCACCGATGGCGATGGCCGCAAGGGCGTATGGAAAGGCAAGGAGCTGCACTGGCGGTTCTATCGGGCCTTAACAGGACCTGATATGGACCTGCTCGCGGCGGTGAAATGCCCACGTTTCCATGAACTCTTTGGGGAAACTGAGGGTTAAGTCTGTGCAATTGCGGACGAAGCTATCAAGACGGACTACTGCCGGAAATATATTATGAAGGACGGCACGGTCGACATTTATCGGGCGTGCCACCGTCCCGATTCTATGACGATATGACTCTTCTAATTTAAATTAAGAGCAATGTCAACTCCAAGATCTGTATGTGGGTTCACTGTGGCTGAAGAGTTTCCATTCAAACTGCATGTTGATCTGCGGCTATTTTGGCCTAGATGTAGGATTATTGGATTTAGCTTTACTATCCAATCTTAGGATTAGTAAAGAATTTGCCTTCGTCAGCAAAGGAAGCAGACTGAGATTCCACTAGTCCAATGAGGTCCTCTTTAAATATGCCAAATAGATGGGGAGCGAGAACTGATGTGTGTGAAACACCACTTAACACACATTTCTTTTGTTACAGGGAATTACCGACCGCACTAGAAACCTTTCTACCTTTTAAATAATTCTCTATCCATGTAAGCAAGTTCCCACACAAACCAAAATAATCCAGTTTCATAAGAAAATGAAGAACTTTGCCAAATGCATGTTCAAAGCCTAGGTATACCACATCAACTGGGTTTCTGTTATCTTACAACGTTGACATCCGAACCGGGTTTTACATTTGGGCACAATTACGAACCGTGTGTTTTCCAGCACTGGCGTGCCGCCAGTGTGAGCCGCACTGTAGTAGCGCCGCATTAAACATACACATCTGTGTTTTGCCGCACAGCCAGCACGTAAACTGTGCTAACACAAGAGGAGTGTTTTCCCACACTCGCGTAACATTATAAAAAATATAGGTCTGTGTTTTAACACCTTCAGTGCAGAAAACACAACTGTCATGTTTTACATAACTTGTCGCCAATGCGGAAAAACACAATTGTTGTGTTTGTTGTATGGGAAAACACTATGGAGTGTGCAGAGCCACATCAGTGACTAGACAAAAAAATTGGCTCAGCAGTGAAAATGTTAAGCTGTCAACATGTTAACTTAATCTTAACTGTTAACTTTCAGGATATAAGAAATAATAGTAGATTGTATCAACAAGGGAACAAAATAATGTATTTACGGCGAGAGCGATTTTTTGAATCCAGAGCGAAGCGAAGGATTCTATAGTAGAATCCTAAGCGTAGCGAAGGAGTCAAAGTACTTCGCTCGAGGTTAAACAATTTTGTTCCCGTGTGGTACACGATACTTTTCATCCTAAGCTATGAGAAAAATTCATCATACGAGAAAAAAATCCTTTGACGTAACAACGTCTAATAAATCGCTGAACGCCGGCTGCATGCACGAAAAAGTTGACACATTGTCCCGTAACGCTCATTGTCCCGTTACACTCATTGCACGCTTGCGCCGCATCTATCTCTCTTTTCTTCTAGACAGGTTAATTATTCTTGCATTTTAAAAATCTGATTACTAGTATAATTTCAAGTATTTATTCTTTTATTATTAATAAATGACTCATCTTTATTCATAAAAGTACGCAATCACTTCATCAATGTTATGTTACGACGTTGTCACGTTAAAATATCGTCCGTAAACCAACTTTACAGACAACCAATTGTTTTTAAATTTGGATAGCCAATGCCTCGTACGTCGGCACGCGCTGTTTTTTTTTATTGCCAGCCAGGACGGACTTTATTGAAGCAAATTGCGTTAAAACTTTTTAATTAAACAGTGTTCCAAATTCAAAACTCATTTTGTGACTGTTATTAAGTGCGCGGAAATGACCCACTTTGCTCGCACAAATCGAGGAGCAAAATGCCTCTTTTCGAATAGATGGGATGCAAAATACATTATGTTACATTTAAATCTAATCCACATGCTCGATGCAACAAGCTGATGTGATGCTATGACAAAAATTAAAATGTAGATATGCTCTGCTACCCGTGCAGAGCCAGGGCAGTTCACTAGTGTATATATATAAACAAAAATGAATGGCTTAGTGTGTTGCTAAGTACAAAACACAAGAATGAAAGTCCGAGGAAGGTTCCTGTGAAAAGAAAAATTGGAAAATTTGGGTAACTTAACATGCTTTTTTGTATGAACACACGGTTTGACATTAGCTTCTTTTTTATTGCTTATTTTCATGTATGACATGAGCTGTTTTTAACCTGGGGAATGCAGCAAAACTTGAATTGCATGGGTGAAACCGCAGGTTATATGCTTGTTATTTTAATATGATTTTGTAAACTGTTTCTTACTAAAGCCCAGTGGCCTATACCAGCATGAGGAGGCTATAGACACACCTATGATGGAAAAGATTAACACCTTGACTGCTGAGCCGATTTTCTTGTCTAGTCACAGATGTGGCTCTGCACACTTCATAGTTTTCTCCCATACACCATACAACAAACACCACAGTGGTGTCTTCCCGCACTAGCCGCAAGTTATGAAAAGCACCACAGTTGTGTTTTCAGCAGTGAATGTGTTAAGGAACAAATGTTGAAACTGATTATGTTGCATCAGGCCTAATTTGTACTAGAGCTATGTGGTGTATTACTTGGATTCCATATTGGTTACATTTCATTTTGAAGCTAAGGAATGCACCCAAACTTAAGTCCAATATGTGGCCATGGTGTGAGTTGTGTTGCTATTCAAAGTGGTGTGTTGAATAGAATAATATATATTCTATTATATGGTATTGCTCAATTTGGTTTCAATACCGCCAAATGCTATCGCTGTGTAGCTATTATGTGCGGAAGACTTTACTTTTTTCAATACGATTGTGTTATTTATTTCCCATTCCCTTTTCATTTGAATATATTTAATTCAAATTAGGTAGCTGTATATGGGATTGTGAAAGTAGTAGAACTGTACAAAAATGTAAGCCATTGAATTTGAAACTTTTGAAACTAAATTTGGATAGCCAGATCACATGATTTTGTTCAATTCTCCAGCCTCTCCAATGGCTAAACAAACACCTGCATTTTTCTAAAGGACATTGATACATTATTCAATGCATTATTGATTTTTACGGTTCAGGCTGAGTGTATAAATGTAACATGCAGTATGACTAGAGTTGACTTGGTGGATTAACTACTTGAGATTCAACTGTTGCTTTGTTTATTTATGCATAATATGCTATAATATTACGAGATGGTGAAAAGGCGCCAATAGCACTAGTAGCGACTGGCGTTACCTGGTACCTGTAGTTAATACTCACTGAACCGATGTTCACACTTGTAAAATCAATTTCAAGCTTGCGCAATCCTTTCCGTAATAAGGCCAAAATTTTCTCCAAACGGTCCGCGTCCATGCTGAGGCGGGCGGTCCTTTTGGTGGATAAATCTCGCTATCTGAAAACATTCAGGATTCATTGTCGGTAACAAATTTTTACAAAACAACATAATTCGTGAAGTTGATACAGCCAGTCAGCCAGTGGCGCGAAAGTTTCTGTCAAGGACCCTTATTTGATTTGTTTGAAAATTATGTTACTGGTGATGGTAAGATAATAGAATGAGCACATCATGTTACCTTTTCTCGATAAAATCGGCGTCCATTTTATAATCAAAATCGTGCATATGAAGAACGTAATACATACAGTGGCCATTTATTTGTTTTAGTGAGAGACATTTCGTTCGCTCGCTGTCAAAAATAACATGGTATGTTCGGTTCGGTGTTCGTTTCTTGATTATCTGTGAAGTGAACGATGCATATTCACAAAATAATCAATAATATTTAGGTATGTGCCACAGATGTTCCACACGGCACGGTGAAAATTGTGCTGGCATGTTTACGCACACATCAATACTTGATATTTCAGGGTCGAACTCAGGTTCATTATATAAAGAACTAGCTGTTCCCCGCGGTTTCACCCGCGTAGTTCCAGAATTTTAGATCTTTTAAATGGGTACACGTCATACATAATTTTTGCGTAACTAACCGTTTACCCAGTGTACGCAGCTCTTGAAACAATACTTTTTTCCCGTTATTGCCACATTCTTCATTGATGCTCCGCTCCTATTAGTTGTGGCGTATTGTTATATGCTTACTTATATTATAAATGCGAAAGTAACTCTGTCTGTCTGTTGCTCTTTCACGCCTAAACTGCTGAACCGATTGAAATGAAATTTGGTACAGAGATAGTCTAGAGCCTGAGAAAGGACATAGGGTACTTTTTAATGCGATAAAAGAATTGTAAGGGTTTGAAATAGGGGATGAAAGTTTGTATGAAAGCTACATTGACAGCGAGTAACATAGGCTATTTTTATCCTCATATTCCCGGGGGAACAGGAACTACGCGGGTGAAACCGCGGGGCGCAGCTAGTAGCCTATAATAATATTTCTCGAAAAATAGACTATACAACACAAAAAAAAATGTTTAATTCTAACCAGTAGTTCCTGAGATTAGCGCGTTCAACCAAAAAACAAATAAACAAATTCCCAGCTATATAATATTGGTAAGTATAGATACATCCCCAGACACAGAACTACTTTTAGATTGCGGAACTTGAAATCGATTCCAATTCCTGTCAAAATAGCCAAGTTTAACAAATTAGCATCCCGGTAAAAAAACAGCCTATTCTTAATTATATTTTACTTTTGTTACTTTTTCCATGATGATATGCCAATAGAAATTAATAGTAATAATAAAGCCAATTTGCCATTTTTATGCTTTTGGCGCATATTTTAGATTTGGTACTAAATAGCCTTTGGCTAGGAGTAGATGTTCTTCGGCTGGAATGATGATGAAAAATAACTATTTGACGCAATGGATCAATAGATGTGTTTCTGTAAAACATATATTATGCACGTAATTAGCACATGCTTTTCGGTGAAGGAAAACATAGTGAGGAAACCCACATACCTACCTGAGAATTATTTCGCAGGTAGATTAATATAATATTATGCTAACGGCAATTATGTTGTTTCATCAATTATATTTAAAACAACATTTCAGGCAGTATACGATTTTTTTACTATATTTTTATTTCATTTTCAATCTTTTTCCGGGTGTTTACATTGTTCAGTTATCGCTCTAATGATTTTATTTTAATTTGTTATTAAACTTTTAACTTTGTTAGTTTTTTCGAGAAGACTGAGTTAGGGAGGTTGCAGCCGGAGGATGCAAAGAAACACCAAATATACTAAAACAAGGTTTATTAAAGTTAAAATATTACACGGCTAAATATTAACCTAAAAGTGTGTACGTTCAATCCAAAGTGAGCCACCCAAGTCACCTAAAATTACGTGGAATATAATAATCTGGGACATTGGAATGCTTTTGCTGCGTCTACGTTAAGCTGTATCGCCGCCAGTCACGTGGCGTGGCGTGGAATGCGTTGTCGACATTCTGGACCTCGGAGGGCTACGTAACAAATGTCTTTTTTGTTTGTTTATGTTTGGCTGTAGACAATGTTGATGTTGATGGATCTCTTGAAGTAACTGGCTGACAAGAGGTTGGACTTTGCTCTGAAAGAATATAATATAACTATTATATAATAAAAAATATCTTCTTCCTAGTAACTATGAATTTTACATACTAAGCAAATTACTTCCTCCATGTTGGCTTCATTCTTATGAGCATAATAATATAGTCCATAATATTTCTCGGAACTTCTTTGCACCAGTAAGAGGCCAGCTTATAAGTTACAACATCTAGGTGCTCTATCAACACATAATATAATATAAACAACTTACTTTGTGAACATCTACGAGTAAGATAGCAATCGCATCGGGTTTTAGTCTGGTACAAAATGAACCTGGGTTCAGAAATTTCGGTTCAAAGTGCTTCGAACATAATAGGCTATTAGGTTTCCGCCTTGAAATACTAAGTTGTCTAGCCAACGTTTTTTTTCCTATAATCCATAGTAATTAAATCTGTAACAAGAATCAAACATGCCCTAAAATTCACTATTTTTAGCTTTCGAAGTTTCCTTACTTGTTTATATATATAAGGAAACTCCTGACTAATTGCCATAATGTAATCATTATGACAAGAGAATACCTCTTAATAATAAAATTATTATATTGTATGTTGTTGTTATGTAAAAAATGAATGTTCCAAATCTGTCCCCTTTCAATGAGTACGTAAACAAATCGTAGCGATAATTTAAATATACACAAAATGTAGTTTTGGTTCAGTATATTAAGCCGATAATTTCTGGAACATAATGAGTAGGCATAGTATTAGCCTTTTTAATTCTGTTATTTGGCAAACAGTCATATATATAAGAGAAATTCTATAATACAAAATATTGCATTGCATTCCTAGAAAATAATACTTACTGATGTTATTCCTGGGATATTTTTATGAATGTAACTTTCAGAATTGTTAGCACAACACCCATCGTTGTATAACGTATATTCACAATGAAACTATTTCCGTTTCTAATAAGCCTATTTTACAAAGCATTATTTGTTCTTGATTTATTTTATTCTGAAAACAATATGGCGGAATATAATTTCATGCCAGGTACTCTAGACTGTCAATGAGTGAGTGTAGTGTTCCTATAGGTGAAGAAAAAGGATAGCGCTATATGTAAATAATGAGAATAAGAGAAACAAAACACTTCGTTTGTTCGGAAATGAATATATCATCTGCTTTGGTATACGATGTCTGTGGTAGTTACCACAGATTTGATATGTATAGGAATATCTATGGTATACTCACTATGATATTTATTAGACAGCTAAAAGAAGATATAAAGCAATACAATTTCGTAATTTCTGCATAATTATTGGTCGTGGGTAGTATCGGTGGTCACGTTTTAGTTAATCATAGATTTTTAAATATCAACGTTTTGGTTTCGCTTGAATTGTGCATTTACTTAAATAGTGAAGTAGTTCTCTGTGGTCTGTTTTGTCAACTGTGGTTTGTCTTCTACTATCACATCCAAATCACATCACATTTTTATATCGTATCGTCTGTGGACTGCGATGATAATGTTTGGATAATATTATTAAATGAAAAATAATGCAAATTAATTGAATCCCTGTTTTATGGGTAATAGACTGCTTTTGGTTGAATTATCCCAAAGTTTCTGTAGTCCGTTAGGAGTAATAGGCGTTCTGTGCCGTAGTCAGTCAGTGGTCATAAGTGTTTATTAAACTTACGAGGTGAAACCACATCATGGGAATGTCAAAGTGCTATTCTCTCATGAAATGTTTACTTATAATATTTAACATTATATTTCTGGTAAGAGATTATATTACTATAATATTTTCTTAGGTTTTACTGTTTTCAATTTTAATTTCTTTCACAAAGCTAGCCATCTCTTGTAGAAGTACTAGTTAGCTGACTGGTTATTGGGTGTCCGAAACATTTGGCAGGTGTGCAGTGCAGCTTGTTTGTTTATATTACAACCGTGTGCGGTGGCAGCGTGCCGCGTGCCTGACAGAGCACCGTGTCTACATTAGGTTTATAGCCCAGCAGTGGACCATCATTTAATTCATCAATTTGATAAAGAAGGCAACAAAGAACATAATGTTGTGGGGGTTAAAAATAGGCAATGCAATTCAGCAGTAGTGTGCAAACATTAATGTCTTCCGGTTTGAAAGGCACTGTTTCCAGTGAAATTACTGGGCATATGAGACTTTAGAGCTGATGTCTCAAGTTGACGAACGCAGTGCAGTGCCGCAATAGATTCTGGGTGGCACTGTAACTGTTTTGGGCAGGCGTGGCGCTTACCATCAGGTGAACGACTTGCTCGTCTCGTCACCCAGTCAAATAAAAAAAAAACTCACGGCCCCTTTATTTTACCCATTTCTTACTTTTTAAAATATGTTTTTGACGGCGGGGATGTTTCAGATGGTGGGGTGCGGCGCGTGCGCGTTCGCAGCGTGGGCGTTGTACGACGGACGCGCCAGCGAGAGCGCCGCGGGCCGCGCCGGCCTGTGTGCGCTGTGCGCCTGGGCCGCTGCGCTGGCCGCTGGTGCGCTGGCGGCGCTGGCGGGCGCCGCGCGCCGCTCCGCCTCGCTGTTGGCCGCCGCCTTCGCGCTGCTGGCGCTCAGGTCGCTGTCTCTGCGCTATCGTCTTATCTGTTTCTCGACAGATATCGAGCCGCGCGTGGGCGAGGTGGCACGGCGTGTCGAAAAAATATTTAAATAAAAACACTACTTAGGGTCATACTACACGGGCGGTTCTCCCGCCGCGGGAATCCGCTCGACAAAGCTGCCGCAGACCATCAAACTATGTGTAGTTTATCGTTTGGACGCGGTTTATCACTGTATTTTGTTTATCAGGGTTCATCAAATCATCAAGTAAGTAGACTAGCCACGCAAGCGCACGAACGACGAGCGAGCGCCAATGTCCCGCGCAGAATGATGTAATAGCGGAAAATCGCCCGTGTAGTATAAAGCGCCGGTTATCAGCAGCGGTTTGACGCTGCATACGGCGGTCGTATTTCTCCCGCCTGTGTACCGCGACGGGAAACCGCGCAGTGTAGTATGACCCCTAGTCGGCCCGCTCCCGCATCGAGAGTGCACGAGCCTGCAACTAATAAATGAGATTCATCGGACCGCTCGGTCCGATCTTTTTAGAATGTGTCGAGCGAACCCGATACTGACGATCGATTATTGTGCAGTGCCGTGGCGGAGGGTGCGGCGGCCTGGTGGGGCGCGGCGCATGCGCCGGCGCTGCGGGCGGCGCTGCGGGAGTCGCTGGCGCGCGCCGTGCGGCTGGACTACGGCGCCGTGGCCTCGCGCACCGGCGCACTCGACGCCATCCAGCACGGGGTGCGTATCCGTAGCGCCGGCGCCCGCGGCGGCCGCCGGCGCCCACCGACAGTGCCGCGTCCGTTACAGCTGGAGTGCTGCGGCGAGAGCGGCCCGCGCGACTGGCAGGCGTCGGCGTGGGCCCGCGCGCAGGCGGGCGCCGCGCCGGGCGCCGCGCTGGACCTGTCGGTGGGGGCGCCGGCCGCGTTCTACTGGGTGCCCGCGTCGTGCTGCGCCACGCCGGACGCGGCGGCGTGCGAGGCGGCGCGTCGCGTGCCGGCGGCGTCGGGCGGCGGCGGCGGCGGCGCGCTTCACGCGGCGGCGTGCGGACCGCGCGTGCTGGCGGCGCTGGGCGGCGCGGCGCGGGTTCCGCTGGCCGCGGCGGCGGCGCTGGCGGCGGCGCACGCGGCGGCGCTGCTGCTGACGCTGGCGCTGTGCCTGCGCGCGCAGCCCGACCCCGCCTACAAGGCCTAGGGCGCGGGGGACGTCTCCCGAGTGACCGTCGTACATTTTGCACAAATTGCGATGTCCTTTTGATAGGGTGTGTCTAGATGACAATATTTTAAAGGGGTTGAAAAAAAATTCTATGGAAACTGGCATATCCACTCGCTTTTGATATTTTTGAAAAGCTTCCGCGCACTGTAAAATTATATATTTGGGCAAGGAACACTATTCAAACGAAACATGTCAAGTCAAGGTAACCTTCGATCAACAATACAACTAGATAACGCCTCACGTGTTAAAACGACACTCAAATACGGCATCTATCCTTCCATTCGAAGTCTTCACCTACGCATTATAAAAGCAACTTTATTTCAAAATAACTAAAGTTTAGAATAACTCCCGCAACATATTCACTAAAGCCGTTATGAAATTATTAGATGCATTCGACGAGTGATTTCCCAGAATTGCGTTGCCGAGAACTAGAGGCCTGCCATGACCTCTTATAGCGATTCAATTGAAGACCTAAACTGAACCGCGTCGTATAATCGTACCGTGACTTCTTATTTTTATGTTGCTGCCATTTTCAACCTAAACTGGATCCAGTTAAGGTTGAAAATGGTAGCAACCTAAATTGAGTCGCTAATAAGCAATTTTCAACCTAAACTATATCACGTTTAGGTTGAAAATGGCAGCAGTATTAAAAATAAGACGTCACGGTACGATTATGCGACGCGGCTCAGTTTAGGTCCTGAACTGAATCGCTATAAGACGTCATGGTAGGCCTCGGGCAACAGTACGGAGTCGCGTTATATAATAAATAACGTATCCATTTGTATAAGGATTAATATCATGTTTATGAAAACATCTTCGCAAATAATGCATTAATTTAGAACAAATTCGATTACCATATAAAAGATTATAGTGAATTAACCTAAAAAGATAGACATAAATGCTATAGCGGACTCTTTTTTAGAACTTATAAAGGGGAACAAATTCATCATACATATTTTTTGCAAAACTTTAACCGTTAAGAACCACACGCAACAAAAGCTCTTAAAAGCAATATATTTTTCCCGTTTTTGCCACATTCTTCATTGATTCTCCGATCCTGTTGGTCGTAGCGTGATGTTATATAGCCTTATAACCATCCTCGATAAATGTACTACCCAACACAAAAATATTTTTTCAATTCGAACCAGTAGTTCCTGAGATACTAGCGTTCAAACAAACAAACAAACTCTTCAGCTTTATATATTAAAATATAGATTTATCTACTTCCATATAAGTATATTATTATTATTATTATGTCAAATTCGTATCACGTTGTTTTTCCGTGATGAACTCCTTAACTACTAAACCTACTAGTTAAGGTGGAAGGTTGTCACAAATAAAAATATCACTGAATTCAACATGTATAAAATCATATTTATAATCTACTCCATGCATTTACTTTTTCTGTTTAAACAAAAGTTTGCTCATGTGTTGGCTGAACTTGGCCAAACATTTGTAGCAGTGGCGGAGGTTGAACACGTTCAGTTCTGAAAACACAACTGTCGTGTTTTTCATAACTTGCAATTTTTGAATACACATTGCGGCATTGAGAAACGTGTCTACATTGGCTTTATTTCAAGCGACGTAAACAAAATAAGAGCTCAGAGTGAGCTGTAATTTGCCAAGACGTACCTACTCTGTGCGCCGACCCGACATCTAGTTGTATTCTTGATCGAAGTATAGTACCCTGAAGTGTCACGTTCCCGAGATATTTATCGAGTAAAGATCGCCGTAAGAGAACAAAAGTCGTTAAAAATGCAGTAATAACGTGTGTATACGCCATACGCATTCTATTGTATTTAAATAAATAATAGTACCTAAGTCGGTTTAACTATTTATTAGAAGGCGGTACAAATAATATATTATTTAAAAATCAAAACGACGGGGCGGGTCGATATGCCACAAACGTTTCGTGCCCGTTCATACTCATAAAAAAATACCTCGGGCAGTATTCATTATTGTATGAGCGATTTATCTGTACCCCAGCGAGATCGCAACGGACGCCATATTGTCATCGCTTCGAACCCGTCTACAACTCGAATAGCCAAAACGGCCAAACGAAAGGATGTTCATTCATCACCTAAAGTACAAATATATTATAGTCGTTATTCACCTCTAGAACTGCCACTGGTGCCACGGATCGAAACATTCCTTCACTGCCAGTATTTAAAAAACCTTATAATGCGACGAGGCTATTTACAAGTAATTCTCAAAGACTGAAACGACTTCAAAAAGACTTCTACACGTGTCATACCGCTTTAATTGATACGAGTTTACGTCTAGTATGTAGTTTAAGAATGAAGCGTGCGGCGCCCGCGGTCTAGCGTGAGGCGCCAAGTCGACGGAATACGGTCGGAACGAACATAATATGTCCCAACATATTCGTAGTACGGGGAGGGGAAGACACCGTCGGCCGATACTAACCCTAGAGTAAGCTCGTAACCAAATGTGTGTTAGTCGTAAGTTTGTGCCGAGTGTCCAGTGGTGGGCGCCGCTCGTCGAACGAACAACGCTCGGAACGGGAGTATTCCCGACTCGGACGATACTCACTGTTACTGCGAACAACAAACACGGGCCAGTTTCACTGCGCTCGGCCTCGACCGGTTCAAAATGTTGTTCGTTTGATGATCTATGATACTTTTTAGTCAATCTAAAAGGATAGTAAAGGGAATGCGCAGTGAACCGCAGCGTTGTTTGTCCAACGAACGTCGGCGACCCGGGGCGGCGCAGTCGGCGCCGACCGAGGCGAACGTCAGCGACCCGGGGCGGCGCAGTCGGCGCCGACCGAAGCGAGCGTCGTCGGCGTCGGCGACTCGCCGGCCGCTCTTAGGAATTAATTGAGTGTGTGTGTACTTCCATTTGTTAATGTTAATATTATTCTGCGGATTTTGTGAGGAACGCCCGCTCAGCAGTGCGGCCCCCGCGCCGCCGCCTCCGCCTCCGCCGCCGCGCCGATGCCTTGTTCCACCTCTGTGGCCACTTCTTGTCCGAAACATAATACATGACCGAAACTTCGTCCGTTCTTTCTCCGACGGCTCCTGTGACGGCCTCCGATAGAATGCGCCGGCTTATATATTTTACTTTCTAGTATGTTCGCAATGTGTGGCCGAGTCTGAGTTATTGCGTTTATTCCCTTCGGATCATGTCACGGGGCGGCGGCGCGGCGCTGCGCCTGCGGAGTACTAATACTCCGTAATATCCTCTATTGCCATACTTTTATAGACTTTCGTTGAGACTGATTTTATTATTTTTTTATTTTAGTTATCGGGTTTAAGTTATAATTATAAACCAGTACAAATGTTTAGTTATTTTCAGAACTGATTTTATTATGACTGATTTTATTTAGCGTTTAAGTTTAGTGCGCGCCGGCCGCATTTATTATACCTATTATAACGATGGCTCTCTATGTTAGAAAATAATGAAAACTGTAAGTTTGTGAAACTTTTATTTTGAGAAGTGATAGCATATGTACTCAAAAATACGAGTATGTAATAGTACATTACTGCCGCGCTCTTTAATGGCTCCGTTGTTGGCCGAAAGCCGTAGCCGTTGTAGCGCAGGTCCAGGCCATCACAGAAAACAGTATGAAAATGTGCAGAAAAATTCCTGCGCTTTTGTATTTTTTTTTAATTAAGTAATTATACTTGTTCCCCCTATACCTAAACAGCTAGTTTTTGAAAACATTTTCGTTTTTATTAAAACTTTTTGCATTTCACTTCTGTGGAAACAGAACACGACAATAATGGATTTTCCATATTCAAATGTAATTGCTGGCCGCTAAAACTCACAAGCAATAAATTCCATGCAACTTTACTGGCGCCTATTCGAGTAGCGCGGAAAGGTCGCAGAAAGTGGTCAAAATAATGACCACATTAATAGCATTTTTGAGTAAAGTTCTCTTTGGTATATCTGTCACGTCGGTTCCTGGAATTCAATTAATTTGTCAATGATGAACGCTGACCTCGCTTTTACGAGATATCGCTGTAATGTTCCTCGTACACTCGGTAATGAAATGCGGTACCTACTGACCACCGAACGCAGCTCGATGCCATTCGATACTAATTAATTTCCCGACTCGGAGCTGCCGCATGCCCCCACTCCATTCCCTATCGGAATATTTATTGCACCTAATACCGAAGTCTGTGAGCCGAGAGGAATGGAAGGAGGGTAGGGAGGCCTTTGCCCTGCAGTGGGACGACCATGGCTGAAAATAATAAATAAATAATAATAATAATACCGAACGATGTTATCACTTCATGCATTTATTTATTACAAATGTTTCACACATTAACGTAGGTTCACAATAATGTATGTAAAATATAAAGGAAATGTTTAAAATATTGAAATACCAAATGAAGATGCGGTTCGGTTTCAGTGGCGTTGTTGTGCTTTCTGTGTGTTGTTATGTAGTAAGGTATTTTGTAAGGCACGCCGCGGGCAGGATCTAGGACGGGCTGGGCCAGACCGCCTGTACTACCCCTAGTACGGGACTGATCCATCTGTAGTCAACCGTTCATCCCTTTCAGACATACGGTAGGTCGGGTGTAACAGTCCCCCGCGGCGCGGCGTAGCCACGTGGTGCCATCTAGCGTTGTGTGAGCTTAACCCTCTAATATTAGTGTTCTCACAAACTATTAATTGTCGTCATATCAACACTAATAAATGTATTAATGTCAACTGAGTTTAATTTTTGCTGTAAGACCATCACAAAGCTCCGTCGAACCCCTGCACTGCAGGGCATAATCAGTCCTCTTACGCCATTCGGCCCAGTTTTGCAGGTATTTCCATAGAGGGCTTTTTACCTGACTGAGCGACGCAAAGGAAGGTGTACCTATTGTGTTTACCAGTCCATTTAATATAATATGTTAAGGTTTAGATATCTAGAGTACAAATTCGTGGGACGATTTTGATGATTCTTACGTCAATTGATTCGTCTTCACCCTGCGAGTGTCACTAAAGACATGAAAATAATCATAATTTACCACAGTGAAAACAAGATGTGATAGGGTCAAAAATAAAAATAAAACTATCTACAATTAATGTCGAGTGGGGCATCGTTGAATAGGTATTTAAAATCATCTTTATGTTTCTTTCGTCATTTTTCATTTTATTTAACACTGACTGCTGAGCCGTTTTGCTTGCTTGACTAGCCAAAAGGGTGTGACTTCACGCTCCATAGTGTTTTCCCTTACAACAAACACAACTCCTTTCAATAAACTTCTTTTTCTTCATATTGTTGCAAACTTCTTTCAATAAACCTTCATGTCATAGTGTCAACACTCAACTCTTAAACGCATTTACGTGCCTTTCTATCATAAAATATGTGTGTGTGCCTCTTAAACGCATTTAGTATGTGTAATGTTTTATTTATTAAAATAATGTATTTTTAACGCATTATTTTAGAAAAATACTAGCTGCGCCCCGCGGTTTCATCCGTGTAGTTCCCGTTTTGTCCCACGGGAACATACTATCGGGACTAAAAATAACCTATTACTCAATCCTGGTTATAAACTATCTGTGTGCCAAATTTCATTCGAAACCGTTCGGTAGTTGTTGCGTGAAAGAGGAACAAAATCCATCCATTCAGCACTCCTCCATATAAACTGTGCCAAATTCCATACTCTTCCGTCCGTGCACTTTTCATAAAAGGGGATCTTAAGTTTTTGCTTCACGTATTTAATATAATTATATAATACTAGCTGTACCCTGCCACGCTGTCTGTGGCCTATTCGCACATTCGCTGATATGTCACTGATGAAAAAAATAGATAAAAACAATCCTTGATGCTAAAATTTCAGCTCGATCGGTGCAGAACTTTATGAGTTTTTGAAGCGTACACAAACCAACAACATTTTTATATAATATAGATAGATAGCTACATACTATAATGGACAACTCTTTAGACCCAGATACGTAACACAGATTACATCTAGGTAACTCTGTATTCGCACAAGAAATAAATGAAGCTGTGATGTCACCGCGAAAATGATTGGCCAACGAACCACACCGCTTGCAGCGCCGCCGCCGCCGCCGCATCAAATGCGCATTTGCATGCCATCGTTTCAACACGACACGATTGCTGATGCATTTGTACCTAGAACGATCTAGATTTTGTGCCTATCTAGGAAATCTAAAAGTAGGTATCTAGGTAATTTGCCTTTTGCAGTAAAAGAACGTAAGTCACAAATTATTCAAGAGGGCTACTTCCCTATTCCTAACGAGAAGAACCCAAAAGGAAAAGGCCAGATAAATATTATTTATATTTATATACATATATTGTACCTACTTAATAATAAATAATACTCGATAGTCTCTAGGTATCGCGGATAACCTAATTATAAATTCACTTAGAAGGTTCACGCGGTTGCAGTTGTTTAGGAGAAGGCTCGTAGAGCTCACGGAGCGTAGGCCTTCAGTTTTAAGGAAAAATGGCAAAGAAATATGAAACAAAAACAGGCTTAGTAGTAAAATCACTTTTTTTTAATAGAGTGACAAAACAAGCAAGTCATTCACCTGAGGCCTGATGGTAAGCGCTACGTATAAGCAGTTGTATGTGGTTGTGCAACATAACAGATTGAGACGGTATTGTGCGCCGCAAGTGGGTGGCTGCGGTCGTGCTGCTGCGCCCGCCGGTCACCGATGCCGTGAGGGCTGGGGCGCGGCGCACAGTTGCATTCGACCACTACGACACTTAGCGCGCTGCTCTGGTACGCACAGTCGTTACATCATTTTATAGGATACATAAAGGAATAGAATAGAAAACTCTGTACACAAAAAAAAACTCTTTTGAACTCTTTCAAGCATATATTTTTACGTGTGAATAGGACGTTTCATGAGGATTCCATAATAATATAATTTATCTATACTAATATAAAAAGCACAAGAGTTTGTTTGTTTGAACGCTACGATCTCAGGAACTAGGTACTGGTTCGAATTGAAGAATTCTTTTTGTGTTGTATAGTCCATTTATCGAGGAAGGTTATAGGCTATATAATTGCCCGCATAATTGGAAAATTTGAAAAAAAACCTAATATGTTTTACTCTGTGGGATTTTTGTATGAATTCATTGCAATCTGCAGCTGTTATTGCGGGAAACCTGATATCATGCGGGTGAAACCGCAGGGCGCAGCTAGTATATAATATACTTACGAGTACAGGCACTAGTTTCTAAGTTTGATCGAACAAGTGTGGTACCTACCTATAGAGTAGTTTGATGGCCTTTTTATTTGTGAACTGACGACAGTTGTTCGAGCGAGTGACTAGAAGATTATTATTATTACGGGTATAAACGCCGTACTACCTATCTACCGAGGCTGATGGGATTTCAGTATTTGTTTTTCTGGAAACCCCCCTCGCGGCAGCTCGATTTAATAATAAGGGGGATTCTCGGGTAGGAAATCCGGCTGAACTATTATAATACCATTACTAGGATGTACCATACAAAACGGATGACATAAAAAGAAGCGCGCGGCGTTATTGTAGTTGCGGCCATACCGACACTAAATTGTCGTTGATTGGCTGCAGAAGAGCATTAA
Source organism: Campaea margaritaria (assembly GCA_912999815.1). Lineage (NCBI taxonomy): Eukaryota > Metazoa > Arthropoda > Insecta > Lepidoptera > Geometridae > Campaea > Campaea margaritaria. The sequence goes on from OU538798.1 coordinate 12,201,351, forward strand.
TAGTCACAAAGAGCGCGGCTCGGGCGACGCCGCGACCCGGCGACCTATCGGCGGCGGCCCTCCTCCACTGCACTGCAATATTACTTCTTTTCTTCGGTAGATACACCAGCTGCAACGAAATTATTTAGCTATGAAGGTTCAGTGCGCGCCGCAAGCACCTAGGTGGTTCTTACTTACATAACATCTTGTATTATAGAATATACAACTTATAGCGGAAATGTACAAAACAATATTTGCGGGACAACGAAAATATTTTTATAGCATAAAACTTCAAAAATTACGAAACTTCCATGCTAACTTTCATCCCCTTTTTTTTTTTTTTTTTTTAACCCGGGGAAATGTCTTTAATCATACTTCCGACCTCGGGGGAGGCCGGCTAGTTATGTGGGGTTCCCCGCCAGCACGCGTCCTGCGACGCGTCTGACGGGGTTTACCCACTAAAAACCCCGGGGTGTTCTCCGCACCGCGTGTTGGGGTGGTCACGGGGTCGCTGTTGCGCTCCGCGGCCACCCCTGCGGTCGTCCAGGCGACCGCCTTGGACCCGTCCCCAAGACTCCTTGGCCTCGTCCGTGTTGAACAGAGTTACTTTCGCATTTATAATAAAAGTGCAAAGAAAGTAGTACCTACTAGTGTAGTGTCCAAATATTACTGTGTTCCGGTTTGAAGGGCATTGTTTCCAGCGAAATTACAGGGCATAATGAGACTTTAGAGTTGATGTCTCAGGGTGACGAGCCCAGTGCAGTGCCGCGCAGGATTATGCAATGCAGGGTTCTGGGTGGTGCTGTGACTGTTATGGGCAGGCGTAGCGCTTACTATCAGGTGAACGACTTGCTCGTCTCGACACTCAGTCAAATAAAATAAATTAAAAAATCCCTAGCTAGTAATAATTCCTCTATTGTATTGGTCCTTTATGTTCAATAGGTGCCTATTTATAAGTAGTTAGTACAGTAATACTTTGATCCAAGAAAGAGCGTCAACCGTGTCCCATCGCGCGTTATTTTGTCGCTACTACCGGAGTAGCAGCCTTAGACTTCGCCTATTGAACGCAATCAAACCATTGATATACACAATGTAGGTAGGTAGCTAGTTACTGTAAGACAAGTAGGTATGAATCAAATGGTCCAAATTGAACAGGTCAGGTATTTGGAGCAGCACAGCGCTGCTCAGGCCACAGCTGACAATAGGGATTTATGGGCGCGATCTGAATCATGTAGATAACTAGGTAGGTAGGTACCAATATTCCACCTGCCGCCGCCCACGTGTGGGCAGTGGGCACGTACGACGCGGCATTGTGTAGAGCCAGAATTAGCTAGATATGCCTGTATGATTTATTATAAAATTAAGTACCTACCTACTGTATTAATACACCTGATGATTTCTGAAAAACATGAATAGAAGTACTTTTCGAAAAACATGAATAGAAATACTTAGCATAATTTAAAGTAAATGGATTATGTCAGAAATCTCCTGCAAAAGGGATTTTTGGACTTTGGTATAGAAATCCGTATATTCCTAACGTCCGCACTAACCAGCCCACCAGTGACCAGTGTGGACACTGGGAATTACTTTTCCGACGTTCCCACTAAGAATTTGTCTTCCTAACGCAAAATTCCTCACTAATGGCATTCGGAATCTGAGGAAAGTGCAGCAGAAAGTGCTACAATTGTTATTGTTTGTTAATTGTAGGGTGGAGTGGTGTGCGTGCAGGCAGCTGCCGAACTTTTGTTAGGTAGGTACGAGACAGATGCGGCAGCAGTGAGTGAGTGTGCTGTGCGGGCCGCGCCGCGCCGCGCCGCGCCGCGCCGCGAGCGAGGTCGAGCGAGGGAGGGAGCTTTGGAATTGCGCAGGGTGTAGGGAAGCGTGCGTCCCGCCGCGCGCCGCCCGCCGGCCGCCACGGCATCGGCACTTCACGCCAGCGGCCAGTGCCTTACCAGGCGGCCGAGAGAGCGCGCGTCCCTCGCCGTCCGCCGCGTCATCCGCGCGCCCGATGACTCGTGCCTGACTCGCAGCCGCCGCCATGGGCTGCACCACAGGCCTCTGCACCGCCGAGAAAATATTCCTCTTCATCAACATTGCGTTCGCGGTGCGTATCCAGCTTGTCTTTTTTGACACTTGGCCGTAACACCCCATATTTACCTACGTAAAGCTGCTCTGGAGGTTACAATTTGGGTACATTTCGATTATGTAAAGAATTTTTGCAGCTCCTTTCAATTTTTACCTACAAGTGCAACAAACATGATTATTACCTACAACCACGTATCTAAATGAGCCGGTTAATTAGGCTTATCAAGTTATCAAAATTATATTAAAATTGTAAATAATAACCGTGGATGCGGTGGGAAATAAGTTATGGATTTCCGGGAATATTCTTTTTATTTATCTTTTCTCCCTTGCACTACTTTTATAGGCGGCTCCATAATTTCATCAACATTAATTTTAGTGAACCTACCCGCATTTTTATGAATTTTTAAACATCGTTAACCAGAGTGCAGTTTCTTGGAAGAAATACATCAGAATGTAAACAAGCCGTTCCCCCGCCCCCCTGCCCCGCTCCCGCCCCGGGGCGATTCTTTGTGTCGCCAGTCGCAACCACTCACTACACCAGTTAACCACCTGACACCACACGTGGAGCTTTTAACAAAAACCAACCTACCTCCCTGCATTGTGGCCGACTGCCTGGGTACCTACAAAAAATAGTCAGCATCTACCTGCGTGCTCCTCATCCGGTTCATAGAAATGAGGTCAATTTCTAACTTCATTCAAGTATATTTATAATTTCGTACATTTCAATTTATGGACTTTTGATCGGAATGTTTTGGACGCCATTGCTCTTAATCCAGAAGATCAATGATCCCTGAAGTTGGAGAAGACACGGAACTGTACACTGATATAATAAAAAACGTTTTCATCTCATGTATTCGAAAAGAGGCATTTTGCTCCTCGATAAGTGCGAGCAAAGTGGGTCTTTTCCGCGCACTAATAACAGAGACGAAATGAGTTTTGAATTTGGAACACTGTTTAATTAAAAAGTTTGAACGCAATTCGCTTCAATAAAGTCCTGGCCGGCAATAAAAAAAAACAACGCGTGCCGACGCAGCATTGGCTATCCAAATTTAAAAAAAATTGGTTGTCTGTAAAGTTGCTTTACGGACGATATTTTAACGTGACAACTTCGTAACATAACATTAATGAAGTGATTGCATATTTTTATGAATAAAGATGAATCATTTTTTAATAATAAAAGAATAAATACCTGAAATTATACTAGTAAACAGATTTTTAAAATGCAAGAATAATTAACCTGTTAAGAAGAGAAGAGAGATACATAGATGCGGCGCAAGCGTACAATGAGCGTAACGGCACAATGAGCGTTACGGGACAATGTGTCAACTTTTTCGTCCATGCATCGATTCATTAGACGTTGTCACGTCAAAAGATTTTTTTCTCGTATGATGAACTTTTCTCATAGCTTGGGATGAAAAGTATCGTGTACCACACGGTAACAAAATTATTTAAGCTCGAGCGAAGTACTTTGACTCCCTCGCTACGCTTAGGATTCTACTCTAGAACCCCTCGCTACGCTCGGGATTCTACTATAGAATCCTTCGCTTCGCTCTGGATTCAAAAATCGCTCTCGCCGTAAATACATTAATTTGTTCCCTTGTGGTACAATCTACTAATTTCATCCCATGTATTCAAAAAGAGGCATTTTGCTCCTCGATAAGTGCGAGCAAAGTGGGTCATTCCCGCGCACTTAATTTTTAGAGTTTTTTCAATAGAGTGGTAATATAAATGAATGAATCAATAAAAATAATTTTTAAAGCAAAAAAAAAATTATAAATATTTTTTTTTTTTTATTTCATTTTATTGTTTTTTAATGAATGAAATTTAATTTCTTTTAAATAATAAAAGAATAAATACTTGAAATTATACTAGTAATCAGATTTTTAAAATGCAAGAATAATTAACCTATCAAGAAGAGAAGAGAGATAGATGCGGCGCAAGCGTACAATCAGCGTAACGGGACAATGAGCGTTACGGGACAATGTGTCAACTTTTTCGTGCATGCAGCCGGCGTTCATCGATTTATTAGACGTTGTCACGTCAAAAGATTTTTTTCCCGTATGTTGAATTTTTCTCATAGCTTGGGATGAAAAGTATCGTGTACCACACGGTAGCAAAATTATTTAATCTCGACCGAAGTACTTTGACTCCTTCGCTACGCTTAGGATTCTACTTTAGAATCCTTCGCTTCGCTCTGGATTCAAAAAATCGCTCTCGCCGTAAATACATTATTTTGTTCCTTTGTGATACAATCTAATAGTGCAATTCACACGTGGTAGAGGTGAAACCTACAAAAGTTTTGGTTTCAAGATACATAATGAGATGAATATAAAATTTCGGGAAGAGGATAATTGTATGATTTAGTAATGATCATATTTAAAATACAAAGTTATGTAATTATTTTACATTTTATTTGTATTTAATACATAGATTTATCCAGACTCAGAGCTTACATTTTCGATTAATGATACAGGAGGCTTATGGTAACTAAAGTATATAATAAATACTTACGGTCTATAAATCTTTGGAATAGTGCGTCGATTTCTGTTTTGGATCTCGTTGTTGGTGCAGTGCGACTGCTGCACATTTTCAAATTAAATTTGGCGTCCTAAAACTCAATCAACGGAATCGCTTTTTTTCGATAATCGCGACAATATTCTGCATTCTTCTTCGGCATATTTGAAGAATTTTATTTTAAATGATACGTACACATATACAAAACACCTCGGTTGTTGTGATACCTTTTCTCAAGCTTTGTACTACGCATGCGCGCACAAGCAATCATGCTTCCTATCTCATTTTCTCCCACGTTAAATCTTATGAATTTATGTATGTCTCTTCTTACTGTCGCTTTTTCGTTTCATCGACTTTCGAATCACAACGATGCTAAAGAAGTTTTCACTATAAAAAATATAGTAAAATTACATTGCTTCCATCCAATCGAAAAACCATCCGTCGCAATCGATGATCATTCCGTGTAATCTGATCAAAGCCGCTAAGGCATGGACTAAATATGTAATCAATGGCGAAATATAGAGTACGTAGTACTATCTATTCTGTGCCCTTGCGCGCGTCTGTCTGCATGTCATCAATATTAATGATAGGTAGGCAAGTCAAATACTTACCCCGTTTCTAAAGATAATAAATTCATGAATGGACAGGTATCTTTACGCATTACCACAGGCATTTCGGTGCCGGTGTAACGTTCATTGTCACAAGTCGGAGACGCATTTCAACTATTATTATTATTAGCATCGTCCTTGCTCATTGTAGATTTTTACTCATACTTACGTTGTATGCGGTAGGTAGGTCACCTGTCATTAACGGTACCTACATATGTAGCGTATGAACTATTAATTATATAATGTCATACCCTTCAGGCCAATGCAAAATGTATCAATTCCTAGCTCGCCTCTAAAGGGTCTGCTTTCAAGCACCTTTTGAGAAACACGCGTGATTAATAATATCCTGTCGTGGATTGCATCTCGCCCTCGCCTGACGACGCGGACGCCGCGCCGCCGCGCCGCCGCGCCGCCGAGCGCGTATATTGTGATGACGTACAGGAACCGGTCTTAGACGCGGTCGCGTCTCATGTCTAGCGCTGGCCGGAGGAGCTGGGTGGGGCGGGGCAACGTTTGATTGAACTGTAAAATCAGTCATTCAACAATATATTGAGATGATTCGAGTATATATATGCCAATTATAAACAACAGCCAAGTTCGAATTATGATCGATATCGGATGTAAGTCGACGACAACTAAGCACATAATGCATCAAAATATGTGGTGACGGGACACGCGCAGTCGGATATCGCATCATGAATAATAACGATAAAATGCATTAACAAAGAGCTCAGTCTTAAATTTGGACCCATATTTAGGAGAAATGAAAAATAAAAAATAAATAAAAGAATGAATCTCATAGTTTAATAATAACTAGAAATGGATAAGCACAATGGTGATGGAACAACTTGTTTTGTAGTCTGGTCGAGTGGAGGGTCAGGCAGGGGGCAGGGGCAGGGGTGAAGGCGACGATATATTCCGATGACGTGACGATAGATCCGATACCGGTCGCGTGCAGACTCGGGCGCCGCGACCTTGCTCGCGAATCTTAACTCGTGGCCAAATAACGCAATGCTCACTTGGTGCTACACCTAACACGATATAAACGTATCCGATAAGTATAGTTTCAGGAAGGCCAATATCGCCTTCACACAAAGTGTTTCTCAATGTAAAAACAAGTCGTGAAGCAACAGTAATAAACTTAGGACTTTGTTCGCTGACTGATGTCGACGAGTCAACAATGAGTAATATTTATTGAAGGAAAATAAATAGCCATAGGTATATGTATTACCTATTATGTAGACAAGTAAGCTTGTACATAGGGAATAGGTACATTACACCTACACAGTAAGGCAAGCAATAATAATTATAAAATATTTATTATCTTGCGATGATGGTAAATGATAATTATGTCACCAGCTAGCTGATCTGCGTCACCGCCGCCCCGCGCCGAGGCCGGTGATGACTCTCGACTCTCGAGTATGGATGGACAGCGTGACTGTTGCTAGTGTCACTAGTCACCATCGAAAGCTGATCGCAGGCTGCTCCCGTTTGTCCTGAGCATGACTAAATATAATGTAGTCAATAAAAAATGCTTAAATGAGGGAAGCTATTTAAAAATCTAGGGTTGGGAACTGGCGGCGAGACGATACATACTTGAACAGCTTGGGCTTCACCAGAACACTCAACCCGCTCACTTTCTAAAGGTGTCGAATGAGATTCTTTAGTATATGTGTAAACGTGGGGAGGTTGTTTGAGCTATATTATAATTAATGGTAAAGAAAACGCCGAACGCAGGTCGTCGTCGCGATATGGAGCGCCCTCGATCGCAGTCATCGAGCGATCTATTCTAGACGCAGACGGCAGCATCGGCGGCGGCGGCGGCGGCGCGGCGCGGCGCGGCGGCGCAACAAGTGGCCGCGACCAGTTACCGACTACCGACTGCCGACCGCGACAGCCCCGATTGTTCGCTGTAGTTCCTTTAGCTCTAGTGAAATGTGAATATCTGTAGGGATATAAAAATGACCGTAGTTCCTCCAATGAAGAACTACTCACAACAAACAGACAGACCACCACCACCCTCTCGAGATCCGATCGACTCCGGATCTGGACACCGGGTACACCGACGCGAGAAGGGGGGAGAGCTCTGTAAAAAGTAGTTCAACTGGTGGATCGGTATTCTGTGATTCGGTGGCCTAGTTTTCGGTACACATTTGGATATATGCCGCCAGTCAACGAGATTTACTTAATTAGCTGAGACTAATAAATTGGACGTATTGATTATGCTAATTAGTACGTATTACAGAGTGGAAACGGAAATGGTTCAATGTGAACACGATCGCTGCTGTTAGGGGGCCTATAATCTACATATTCCACGATTGAAAATCTGTCTGTATGTTGTTATTTGGCTATTCTTTCGACTGAAAGAGTTGCAACACTATGTTCAGGGGAATAGATAGACTAGCGCTCTACAAGTCTGCACTGACATTTCGTTTACTAATGTATGCCCTAGCCCTAGTGCCTAGCTAGTACGTAAATATAAACTAGCTACTTCAGAGAGGATGCTGGCCAGCGTTGCCAGATTTTTATTTTGCCAAGTCGGGATTTTGGAACTTTATGAGTGAAAAAAGCGGGACTCTTTCGTCGAAAGCGGGACCTAGTAAAAAACGTATATAATTAATCAGAAGTTTTTAAATATTTATCTTATTATTTGAATTAAAATTACGTTTACGTGACAATAGATAGCAAAAATAGCCATAAATAGCCATTTTTTTTCTTAATGAGATATTTTGATGCACGCCTACACCGTCTCTCCTTCACTATGGGTGGTTGACTGGTAGAAAATGCTCTTAGCGTTAAGTCCGCCATTTGTACTAGTTAGCTAATCTGTGCAATAAAGTATTAAATAAATAAATAAATGTATTTTTATAAAAATATAATATGTTAAGTCAGAGATACCTTAGATCGTTAAATAGGTGGGTCTTATTCGTCTTCTGAATAAAAAAAATAACGGTCGGTCGAGTTATCCTCGAAAAGCAGGACTGAGACTGTCCCGCGCGGGACATTTAATATTGGTTTAAAAATCAGGACGTCTGGCAACGCTGATGCTGGCGTACCCTGCGATGCGATGCTGTGAAAATCCTCTGTTGCTTTGCTCTCTTGCTCCTCAAAGTTTTGGTATGCATTACAGAAAAAGGTCTCTGTAACTCTGAAATATTGCGATAAATAATGGCTAATGTGTTTATAGTATATACATTAGTTTATTATTATATGTATTATTAATATTATATATTAACATAATTGATGCTAAAGTCGAACAATAGTTATTATTAGTGAGTTACCTCGTGTATTTTGAAGTACAATCAAGTATTTTTTATTCGTGACGGCCTCCGTGGTAATGCTTGACGTGACAAAACGCTTTAAAAACCCGCAAAGTTGATGACGTGGCAGGCAGCGGACTCCGGGCTCCGGGCACGCTAAGCATTTAATCAATACTGTAACGCCATAATCGGTCACTTGTTAAATGGTCGAGGTATCGCATTACACAGCACACTGACAGTCTGACAGCAGCGAGCGAGCGAGCCATGCCGCGGCATTGATCTCGGCGGCGCGGCGCGGCGCTGCCTGGCGCGGGCGGCGCGGGCGCTGCCAGCGTGCGTCTTGTGCGGCGCGCGGCGCGGTGCGGTACACGTGGGAATGTGACGTGCCCGTGCACAGTACAATAACAAAATTACTAATGTCACATAATCCAGTAGGATGATTACATTGCACCTGTTTGGCGTCCAGCTATGTTATTAATGGGGACAGTGTAAAATAAAATTCCATCGTCCCTACTGAAATTCTTAATGAAGACGCTGGGAAAATTAATTATCAGCGTCTCCACTGGTGGGGGTGGGGCGAACAGTGCGGACGCTGGGAATATACCATGATTCGTGACACTATCAATGTTGTCTATGAGTATATAAGTATGGCTGTGCTGGTTTTCCGATTAAATGAATTATTTATCGGACAAAATCATAATCCTACAAACATTATAATAAGTAAAAATAACGAAAGGTTGTTTGTCGGTTGATCCTGCTTGCATGCAGCAATGAATGGGCGTATTTTTTGCATAGATATACATACCTAGGTAAATTAAAGGACGGAGGGACGAATTGTGACAGCATCGACTACTTTTTACCCGGGAAAAAGCACCGTTTCTGTGGGATACTAGTCAAAGCGGGTGATGCCGCAGGCCCAGCTAGTTATAATATAAACACAATAATGTAGTCGGTATTCTCGCGGAAGCTTAAAACGATAGTGACGGGGTATTTTTTTATATCATTATTGTTTTTACCACGATTCATAGCACAACAACTAGTGACGTAAGTTAGCACAGAGTAGAGTTGCCCGTAATATAGCTAACCTACTCGTACTACATGTACGTACAGTCACGCCTTTCTCACGCTGCGATAGGCAGAGACATCTCTCCACGATCCCAGCGGAAAGCAGTAAACCAACTCCCTGACTGAACTCCAGACCAATAGGTTGTGCAGAGTGTGCAGGGTCAATGCGTGGTGGTGTCACATCCTTTCCGCCTGGTCACATTCACATAAAGAACATCAATCCGTCTTTTAAACATCATCTCGCATACTTTCTCAATTTTATCTCTCATGCCTCCTCCAACATTCATCGCAGCAAAGTGGATTTCTGTAGGCCACTCTTCGCCACCTCGGGAATCGTGACGTGTCGGGTAGCGACCCACGTCGCCGATTTGCGTTTTCACGAGTGGCTAGGGAGGATATTGTCCGCCCAAGCAAAGCCGCGTCCTTGGGTAAGTATAGTCTGGGATCGCCGCGCGCCGCGCGCCGGGTCCCAGGGCATATGGCGCGCTAGTGGCTAGGCTCGCCTCTAACCATGCAGCCATCGGCGCGGCAAACACTGGCTTGGCACAGGGGAATGGAAACTGTTGGGTTAGGATACCCTTTCTCCCGGAACGAGTAGGAAGAGACAGCGGTAGCTAGGGAGGGAGGACGGGGTCGCATACCCGAATACCTTAGCTCACTTGCTGGACTAGACAAGTGTAAAAGTACCATTTTTAAGGAATCATATTATATTTAAAATAATTATGTAATGATAAGTCTTTAATGCATTAAATACCGGTCATGGTTTTTGAAACTTGTCTGATCGTTGTTTACTTTCGATGTTGACTGTACTTAGGTACGTTTTTTTTTAATCCTTGATTTTAATTAATGTCTAAATTGTCTAATTGTCTGGGAAATCTAGTATATTACCAATTATAATATAATTAAGCTTATAACTAGCAATTTATTACAATGACATCATGAGTGAGATCCATTTTTTGTGTCAATGCGGGTAACTCCACTGTGCGGGTACACAATTGGGCGATAGATAACTTCAGGAGAAAAATGTTGTTTTTCCGCATTGAGCTACATTGTTCTACATAGAGATTGTTGCTTTTCCGCTTGTTTGTAATCAACTAATCACCTATGTCTACGAACAAACGAGCATGGGCCTAAACTGCAATCCATTCCTAAAGGAGGGACGTTCTTACCGAGAATGCTAAAGTTACCGGACTTTTTCTTAGTGTCTTTAATTCGTCGCGCGTCCAATCACCTGTGAGTCCAGTGACTCGAGATGGGTTGTGTTGGTTGACGCATCGCAAACACGGTGACTCATCTGCACTGCGATTTCCAGTGACGCTTTTTACAAGCTTGTGTCAGTTAGTGATCCATATCAGTATGGATGGATATTGGACAAATAGGTACCTACCATAGGTTTAAATAAATATTAACGGGATCAAAAATTTTCAAATGCTCTGTTCCAGGACTTAGTAAAAGTAAACTTAATGTATGTACTTATCTATGACCACCAAACATTATTATCTGTTGAGCCGTTGCTTGCGGCGCGAGCGTGAAGACAGGACAAACAAACAAACAAGTAGTTGAACACACAAACTTTCGCATTTATACCTGACTAATATTAGTGTGATGCAAATAGATTGAGCCCCGCTGACCCGCGAGTGGCAACTCCCGCCTGACGAGGCCTAACTGGTCTGGGACTGCCTCGAGACCGGCACACCTGGGACCTGCTCCAATGCTCTGTGCCTGGGACAGAACACCTAGGAGACACTTGTACTGCCTTTTACTTTTGTTGGTAAACACACCGGGCGACGCTAGCTAAGTCGTTAGCAATACATTTAATTTAATGCTAATAGCATTTTTCTGTTTCACGTATGACATTGTCCTACTAACGAAGAATAACAAAGTAAATACCTACATAAGTGAACGTACCTACCTACTTAAACCACTGTACCAGCACATTGCACACGTGGTGAGGTCATCGACGCGAGGTTCGATCGGTTTCTAACAGTTATAATAATATATTTAAGTTATCTTGCTAAACCAACATGGCCTTCTCTTTGGAGTCAATGTTACAATCGCTATCTGCCCAAAAGAACCATCGTGGTACGAACGTCTGGACCGGACGTGCAGAATACTTTGAGAAACAAATGTTGTCTAGTTAGGTACCTATGTTATCTACACTAGCTACACACGTGGCGTGATGACATGCTGCTCTGGTTCACTGGGACTGCTAAGCACGGGTCTCCCCTCACTTTCGTGAGGAGGGTTAGGGTATAATCCACCACGCGGACCCGGTCCGAATAGGTGGATAACATTCATAAGTACGAGTACTTCCGAAATAATTCTCTTGGGCTTCCTCACGATGTTTTCCTTCACCGATGAGCGAGTGATAACTATTAATATGCTTTTCACATAAACACATTGGTATGTGCCCGCATTTTGATTTGAACTCACGACCTTCTCCTTGGAAGGCAGCCGTTCTCCTACTAGGCTACCACCACCGCTTCTTCTTTCCACTACTTTGTGCAAATGGATAGGTATGTAACTGAGTTCTTGAGAGAACCATCCATACGAGTAGACGTCGATATGACGTGACGTGACGCGACGCGACGGCAGATTGCGGGATCTCTTGGGAGCGGTACACGGTTACACGCCGACGCGGACGGCACACCACGGTTGTACAAAGTCATAGCCCCAGAACGCCAGAACCGGTTTCCCCTGAATCCAGGCTCGGGAGGCCATGCTGATTGAGCGCTTCGAACCTAGCCTTGACAGCTGCCTCTGATTGGGGTGAAGCTAATCTAGTCAAGTTCAATGCCAGTAAAACCCAGACCGGTCTCTGATTTGCAAAGCCTAGACAGTTTGTACCGAATCCCACTTGTGGCACACCAACCTGCATGATGAACCCACCGAATTCATATACTATGTTGCATTGCGTGCCATCATAGTTGGTATAGCGAAAGCAAATAAAAGAACAAACCGTGGAGTCAATTCACATGTATACTACATGAAGTAACTTTTAAGTGTAAAATTTGTGGCATTTGTCAAGTATCAGGAATGTCAGTCAAGGCAATTTGTCTAAAGTATGCTAACGAGACGCCCGCCACTGTCGCCGACGCCCGTGCCGTCGCCGCCGTGCCGCCGCCCGCCGCCGCCGCCGATTCGGCCTATTCGGCAGTTCTTCCCGCACCCAGCCCTACCGCCCTTATACGAGTAGCAGGCAGCAAAAGGGACTTCAAACATACCGCAACCTAACTTAACGATTTTTATGTAGGTATATATACTTCAACTTATTTAGTCATAATAGGCTTAAATACCGTCCACACATGAATATATGTGATATGAAAGAAAATACAGATAAATCTGAATAATAATAATTGTGTCAAAAAATAATAGAAGTGTACAATTGTAGGCCTACATAGCATACGGGTATTTGATTTAGTAGCTACAGACAGGTACCTTTTTTTTTTTTTTTTTTTTTTTTTACCTGGGGAATGCAATTACGCATACCACCAGACCCGGGTGAGGGCCGGGTGGTTATGTGGGACTCCCCCGCCAGTCTGACGGGTATACCCACTAAACCCCAGGGTGTTCCACCGGGACGCCTTTGTTGTCGGGGCTACGGGTGCGAGAGTGGACTTCCGCAGCCCCGACGGCGTTGGTCCTCAAGGGAGAACCCCATCCCGTTGGTAGGAGTGGAGAGGAGTGCTCCACTCCGTCTAACTTTGTGAGTGTGGCGCGCGGGAACACCGCGCGCGCCGCCTCGAGGCATACGAGTGGGCGGCGGACGTACACCCGGTCCGCCGCCCAAGCCTCTGTTATGGGGGCCGGAGCAGGGCGTTGAAGAATACTCTTCTTCGACGCCCCGCTCGCCGGCTGCGGAGGGGAAGTTCGGAGGTGATCTCCCGTTCCCGCTCCGCAGCCTCCTTCTGCGACATCACCTCTTCGCAGAAGGTTTCTCCGGCTTGCCAGGACCTCTCGTCCCCGACCATTGACTTAATCAAGGTCGGGAGCGAGAGGTCGGCCCCCACTGCTGCGACGAGTTCACGGCGCTCGCTTGCCCAGCCCGGGCACTCCTCAAGCGTATGCTGCGCCGTGTCTTCGTCGCAGCCACAATGGTGACACTTGGGTGTCGGCTCTCTTCCGGCTATGCGGTGCAGGTACTTACCGAAGCACCCATGCCCCGTAAGCACCTGCACCAGCCGGAAGGTGAGAGACCCGTGAGCCCTGTCCAGCCAGTCCTGGAGGACCGGCCGGACAGCCTCGACAGTCCTTAGTCCCGCTCCAGGTGCGGCCAGCCTTTCTGACCAATTCCGGAGTAAGGACTGCCGAGCATGGAACTTCCACACTTCAATCGCCCTTGGCGGGGGGCTTTCGCCTTGGAGGCGGAGGTTCATGCGCCACTCGAACATGTCGGCATGCATTTCCGCCTCCAGGTCCCACGGAGGGGACCCCGCCAGCAAGCACGCCGCCTCGCAGGAGACGGTGCGATATCCACGGATGACCCCGACGGCCATCACCCTCTGAGCTCTCCTCAGCAGGGTGATGTTCGGCCTTGTCAGGGCACCCGCCCATATGGACAGACAGGTACCTACCTCAACCAAGGACCAATCAGTTATTAATTTATTAGTATCCGTTTACCATCCTACCTATGTACTGTAAAGGTAACTTATATTATACACATATGAAGGTTTGTGTTAAGACGAGTGGACTGTATCTAGGGGTGCTGAGGTTATGAAGAGGAAAATTGGTTGGTAAAACACTCACCGGTGGTCGACACTTAACTTCCTTTGGAGGCGCCGTTGGGGGCCCCCTTTTGCTAATTGTTGATGGTACACTGATTGTTATTCACTGATTATATTTTATTTTATGTTTTTGATGGAGCGACGCACCGTGTCGGTTGGTTAGAGTTTTGGAAGAGAGTGAAAGAATGAAAAGAATTGGTAGAGTGAATGTGTAGAAAGGACTGAACGTTCATAATGGGAACGAATGAAAGGGCGGGAAGGTTTTAATTTGGAATGGTTGAATAAGAGGCTTTAACAGCTTGTGCCTATTACCTACCTCCAGAACAATCTGGACTCGGACTTTGGAATCCGGTAGTACTACGAGGATCATCTATTCTGTGCTCCGCCTCCTCCGGTCCGGTCTAATATACTTAACTTACCTAGCAATAGTTTCCAGTTTGTACGTAGGTAGTACCTAGTCGGAGTGTGCAACGGTTGCAATACGACTTAACGAATTCCTCGTACCTGTGGTGCAACACGTTATTAATAATATAATAACATAACTCGGACATAAGGTAGGTACCTATGGAGTTTGTTGTTTCAAGAAAACCCACGATACCTACATTTCCAAGCCTCCGCTCGCTTCATTGTTCGTATTCATTGTTCGTGGAAAAAGTAGGACGTAGGTGTTCAAACGTACCTAGCTCTACTCGTACCCACGTAACGTATTTTCAAATAGATTTGATTCAATAATATCATGTTACTTGCATTGATCGAAGCTTGCATTTATCCATTTTGCGTTTCGTTCGAGAATATAGCTAACGGTGATCTGTAACTTTGCTTACGAAACATTATCTGAAAACAGGAACATTCAAACAAAAAAGTACCCACCTTGCTTGAAAATAAGGCTGAAAATTACCTCGCTTGATACACAGCTTGGTAGGCTGTTGGTACATTTTGATGGGACTTTGATGAACAAATATGTAGCTGAAGCTACCAATTTCGCAGCCAAACGAACACATAAATTTAAGAATGCATTTTATTTACTTACTAAGTATAAGTAAACAAAGCAACAGACGTTTGTTAAGGTCATCAATTATGTAAGTTTACAGCACACTCAGTAGATCAGGGCGACGACGCGACGGCGACGTCTCGCGCCTCTAGGCAGCCGAGGCGACGCCGACGGACGGTCGCGGCGACGCGCGACGGTGTGGTTGGATGTTCCGATGCGGCGGTCGGCGGCGCCGCGCCACGCCGCGCCCGCCGGTGCATGTCTTGTACATGCATCGGAGCCGGTGCAGGTACCCCCATGCAGCCGGTCCGGGTCGGAATGACTTCCTACTCGGGAGCGCGGGCACCGTGTCACGGCCGAGGAGCAGGAATGATCTGGAGCCGAGGTGAATGCCCTCCGCTCTTCCCACGCACACACGTTGTCCGCAGGGAGCGCCCTTAACAAATACCTAGTATCGCCTGCTTTTGCTTCGGTTCTGCGCCCGAGCGAGCGACTGTGATGTGACGGGTGACCCCGAATTTATTAAACTTTATTGCTGTACTACCCATTAACAACAGTCATTTGGAAAATTAGAACCGCTCAGTTGATCGCGACTTGCGTGTAGTAGGAGTACGCATTGGATGGCGTCCGCGTCGCTCGCTCTCCGTGCTCTGTGCCCGGTGCTGTCGGATATCGAGTCTCGCGGGCCGCGGCCTTGGCTCACTTCCACTCCACGAGTTCCACGTAATAAAGTCAAAATTCTCACGAGAGATGAGCGTGCATTTAGCGTGCTAATATATCCGAAATGCTAAACTACCGTCGACTATCATGACGTCTGCGGCCTTGGACGCCAGATTGGATGAGTCGGCACTATATTGTTGTTGCACATTGTTGTTGTTGTTACCGTATTGTACTGATGTACCAAGCGCCGCAGCCTCCAAATCTCGAACAATGTTCTCAATATGTGAGGAAGGTAGGTACTTACTGTTTGCTCTACTTTAAAATCAACATTGGTTTCTTCTAATTTTGCTCGATTTATTAACCAGACCGATGGTGACTCTCACCATCGGCGATCATGCGAACGACGCGATCCTAACTAGGTATGAGGCCTCTCTGCTGTTAGTTCAAAGAATATTATTAATCTAAATTCCTGCGATGACTGACTCACTTGTGGTCTCCAATTGCAGGTCGCGGGGTCAGAGTCAGCCGCCTCTCCAATACTGATAAGTCTCGAATTCTCGATAACTGTTCAAAGATGTACGCTTGTATAATATCTTTGTTTGTCGTTATCGATCGAAACAGTTAACGCTCTTTATACTACGACACTACTCAGTAGGTACGTACTTCAGAATGATGCTAACATTCCATTATCCATAGCATTTGCTATAATGGGTTGCTGGAACTCGCGTGTACGAGCACAAAGTTGTCCATTTCGACAAGGGTAGGTAGGTAGGTATGGTATACTCGTACCTAGGTGCCGACTACCAACCAACCGATATCTACCTAATAATTGAATATCTACTAATGAAATGTCAACATAATATAGGAGTCTTATTCATTTAGGTTAATTTAATTTATATATCGCCATTAATTATTGTCCTTGACGGCCGAATGCGGGAGTAGTCCGAGCGAGACACGCTGAAGGGAGTCTTCGGAAAAGGTAGAATCTACGAGTCAGCGTCAGTCGATCACGTTCCAACTCTTCACTTTTCCGTCTTTACGGATTAGTTCTGTAATACAATGTATATTACAATAATGATAAATGGGTTCGATTGTCGTTGCCTGTTGAATACGAAGTAAGTAATATTTAAGTACGAAATAAATGCAATTTCTACAAAAAAAAAATTACATGAAAATTGAAACAGCAGTGAAGCAGTCAGCTGTGACCTGTGTCCATGATCAATGACCGCACCCGACGTTGCTTCACTTTTGTGATCGGACGACAATCAGCGGTAGGTACGTTCAACGCGTTACAATGTCTATCGGCGCCTCAGGAGTTGTGTCCTAGGTATCAGAGCGGTGTGGCCACAGTCGGCGACCGCCAGCCTCGCATCGTCTGCGCTGGCGACTGCTGTCTCTCGCGGTGGTGCGGTGCAGTGACGGTGCGTGCGGTGTTTGTTCCAGATGTACAGCGGCGCACTGCTAGCGACGGGCGCGAGGCTGGCGTGGGACCCCAGCACGTACGCGTGGTTCCGCTACCTGTGCGCGGCGCAGTACCGCGTGTCCTGCGCGTACGTGTGCGCCGCCGGCCTGTGGCTGCTGGCGCTCGTGTACCTGGCCGCCGCCGCCGCGCCTCGCGCCGCGCACCGCTCCGCGCACCGCTGCCTGCACGTCGTGAGTATGCGTATGCGTACTCCACCTGCACCCTGCTGCACTGCAGCGAACGCAGCGCTAGAGCGTTTCGTTCGTTTGATGCCAAGGAATATCACTAACTTCAAGTAACTTGGCACCTACCTGGCGGAGGCAATACGCTAACTTCGCGATATGCATCAGGTGAAATGATAGCATCCAACAATATCGTCATCATGATCAACAACTCATATCGCCCCAATGCTGAGCCTGAGCACGGGTCTCCCTTCAATTTCATGAGGAAGTTTAGGCCATAATCCAATATGATGTTCACTCTAATTTATACGAAAGTGATCATTTGTTATCCTTTATTAATCTATTATAGTATGTATCTATTATATTGTATCTATTATTTTCTTTGTATGTACCAAAGAAATACATACAAAGTCACCGATCTTACGTAGGCATTACAATATCTTACCTATACCTATTATGCCCATAAGTGTTGCTCTTTTTTGCGCTAAGATCGATTGTGTAATTTTCCACTCTGTCTTGAATCGACGTTGAGTGAGCGAGTTTTTGTGGAGTAGGTATCCTTTGTGTCGGTTCTGACCACGGCGGACGGTCGCCCGGAGCGATGATCGGCGGCGGCGGCGGCGGCGGCGGGTGGCGCGGCGCGGCGGCGGCGATTGCTGGCCACTCGGCACTCGCGCCGATTCAATTAGTGGTTGACGAGATGCGTCCACATTTTTTTGCAAGAGGTCGACAGGAAGTTTTTATAGTCTCGTCCAAAGGGTACTTTCTGAACCGAAACTCTCCTATACAGCTTGTTTTAAAAATACGATAAATTTATATTGGAATTTATCACCTACACACACCTACAACGCTTGGTTTTATCAACGAGGTTTTATGCCTTTTTTTGCAAATTACTAATGTTTTTGTTCTAAAAAACTTTTGAATCGGATTTTAATGAATGGTGCATTTTCTATCAAACGGCTTCGGTGACTTTACGTAGTTAACGATATTAGTTTACTATACCCATGTCAGTTGATAGATAAATATGATATATATAGAGGGTTCTACCGATTTCTCAATCGGAACTATCGTGTTCATGTTAAAAGTGATTTTCTCTTTTTTCGTGTTATTTCGACGGAATATTTGACATGACAGCCACGTTGAAGAGCGCGCTCACTTGGGCTTTATGTCGATAGGCCACTGGCGATGGCGGTGCCTTGTTTGTTGGTAGGGAGTGCTAGATAGCTAGGTAACTAGGTATATCCGTTAGAGTAAGTACGAGTAGGTACCTCATAGAATTGAAATACAGCTGGACAATTGAAGTCCGTGGCTTTATTGACAGCCTGATTGGAAAATGTATTTGTATGGTGTTTTCTTGAGAATTGTCACGACTTACTTGATAGTTCTGGAGGCACCTACTGTGAAGAGCTAGAACAGAACAGAACCGAGCCGGCCAGATATTGACGATGTTATTTGTTGATGGGATCGCTCGCTTGTTGGTCAGCTACCTCTGATCCTGATGTTACGTGAGGAATAGTACTAGTGATAGTGATAGTGATACTGATAGTGATAGTGATAGTGATAGATGATCGACGATATTGTACGTTACATACTAGTATCCGGACAGATTCTAGATTCTATAGTTTATTTAAAAATATTGGAGAGAGAACAAGAAATCTAAATATTAGAGATCCCGAAACACATAATATTTCATAGTTCTGAGGAAAGGTAGGTGGTGGTACTTGTACAAAATAACAGATAGACTAATATTGAAGCTGTATGTTCAGTACACCAGGGGCTGTCGTGGTCTGCCCGGATGTCTGTCTATGCACATTGCACAACCAGTACCGGCTGTTTTAGTCAATCTCAAGTCTTTCTGACGTGGAACATACATGATGATACAGGGCTGTGGGCTGTGGTGTGGGGTAGGCACCTATTACCGTCATTCATGGCGAAAACGTGAAAATGGATACAAACTGTCGGGGTCACTAAGATTAGGATTATCATTGGAAACGGGATGTTTACTACATGTCTTATGTTTGTTTGTTGGTGAGAGAAGCGATTGAAATGTCCAAACCAAAAATAATGACACGAGGACATATTTTCTGAAGTCTTACTGTATGTCTTTGTGACAACCGGAAGAGTGCGCTTTCCGGTGTTCTGAACTTATCTATTCCGTGGTTAGGACTGATAGGTAGGTGCCGTCTTTGTCGCGTGTCGTGAACAACATCGACTCCCGAGTGACTTAAGCAAAAAGTAAAGAGCTCTACAGATAGGGGACAGATCGATACGTTCGTATCTGCCCGCTCGGATGTCGTGGCGGCATCGGCATGCGGCAGTCGAGTGAGCCGGGTCGGTGTCGGTTGCAGTACTCGGCGGGCGTGGCGTGCCTGGCGCTGAGCGAGGTGTGCTACGGCGCGTGGATGGGCGCGTCGCTGGCGGCGTGGTGGCGCGAGTCGCCGCGCGCGGAGCTGGCGCGCCGCGGCCTGGACCTGCTGCACGACCTGCGGCCGGCGCTGCTGGCCGTGGAGCGCTACCGCGACGTCGTGCGCCCCGTGCTGGAAATGATCGAGGTCCCTACCCTACAACATTATACACCTCACTACTATTTTATTGTATAAATCTGTGTAAGTAAAGAGTCGTACATGTGCCGAGCGTTTAATGACTTCAAAATGCACGAGATAGTAATTAAATGTGACAAACGTCGAAGTCATCACACCGAAACGATTGTGTCGATTACATTATAATATTGGGCTTTTTGCAAGTTGCACGCATGAAAATAATTGATACAATTACAAGAAAGAGCGAAGCGAGCGCGAAAATGTGGACGTTGCATTATTGGCAGAGCGCGTAATCGGTAGCCACAGTCCTAATCCGAGAAGTGGATAGGAATGATCGCCTGCGGATTTCCTTGGACCCACGAAAAGTGCGTCAGCACGTCAGCAGATGCGTCCTCCAGTAGCGTCTGTAGCACTACTCGGTTACATTCGGTTGTCTAAGTTGCCCGAGTGACGCTTTCGAATGGTCATCGACATCGTTTCACCCTTACCTTCCTCCATGATCATTGCAACCAGTTGTGTTATTCTGACGAGACTGTTCTCTGTTGCAGGAGGTGGAGCGCGAGGCGCCTAATAACGTCTTTGTGATTATCATTTTTGGAGTCGTCGGGTTGATACTGCAGGTCGGTGCAGGTTCATTAATCATAACTCGGGAACGGGGAACGGGGACCGGGGACCGGGGACCGGGGACCGGGGACCGGGGACCGGTCGGGCGAGCTCGTGTTTCATATCCGAAAGGACTGTATAATAATAATTATAAAGTGTTACGATCACATACAAGGAGTGGACCCTGCATCGAGGGAACCGGGAATTACGCGAGGACCATGTTTCCATTAACACCCAGACTCGATACAAATATAATATCCGATGCGGTTCACTCACACAAATCAAGCTACGAAATATGCGAATTTCGGCAGCGGTTTCACAATATTTGAGCCGTTCGCTGTTGACCTGTTGAGACATTGGGTCCGTGGGGGCGGGAGGGGAGCTCACCTCTCTGAGCTTCTGATGAGCACGGGGCAGCAGCTAGGTCGTCGTCGCGCGTCGCCAGTGGGATAGTAACACATTCGGGCTACAGGAGAGGCATTTGCCTGTTTTCAATAGAACAACACAAATATGTTAACCGAATCGCGTCGATTCGTATAATATGTCACATTGAAAGAAAATTACACGACGCTCGTACGTCGTTCGTACGTTTCAGGTGGCGGCGTTCGTGCTGTCGCGGCGGCTGGCGCAGCGGCCGGCGGCGGCGGTGGCGCTGGCGGAGAAGGCGGCGGCGCCCGACGACGACGACAGCGACGCGACCGAGTCCGCGCCCGCTCCCGGCTGGCGCAGCAACGCCAACCTGCGCATGTACACCATCCTCGACAAGATTTTCTAGCAGGTGAGCGCGAGCCTTCTCGCCGCGCCGGCACTCGCGCGCCTCCCGGGCCCCGCTGACCGCGTCCGTGTGTGCAGGAGGAGAGCGCGGCGGGCGGCGCGACGCCCTCGCCGCGGCGGCGGCGGCGCGGGCGCCCGGCGGCGCGGCGCCGCGGCGGCGGCCGGGCGGCGCCGGCGCGCGACGCCGCGTGGGACGCCGTACAGGCGCAGTTCCGAGCCACGCGCGCGGTGCCCGCGCCCTCCGCGCCCGCGGCAGCGCTGCTGATTCTGCACACGGAGCTGTAGCTTCCACTTCGCGCCCGGGATCGAATTTCCTCACTTATTTTTGTATTTTAGTAGCCAAAATATTGAGTTTAGTGGTGATTTGTCGAGGTCCCGCCAGACCGGTAGGTTCCGAGAGACGTCGAAGGCGGTACCTATCCGGGGTCGTCTTCCGACCGTAGAGACTGTACCGGCCGTCGGACGCACATGCCGTGCGTATCTGATTACTAACGAATTCCAGACTGCCATATTATATTGTTAGCGGTTGTAAATGATATCTCTAGTGTAAGTTGTAGGATAATGTTCATATCACCAGTCGTTCACGATAATTCCTATTGTAGGTAGGTAGGTGCCCGATGTAACGAATGTGAGGTACGCATTTAAACTCAAATGTTCTATATACTCGTGTTTAAAGTAGGAAGGTAATATTGTTTCGATTTTGATTGTGTCGGTTACTGAATGTGATTTCTTGCCTTTGAGCCAAATGATCCAAATGCTGTGACGCGGTGCTATGTATCACCTTCTGATACTATTTGAGTATACCAATCTCTACATACCCCATCCGGTCGCGAAGCACGGCCGCGTGGCCATAGCAGTCCGCACGAGGCGACGGCCGCGTGGCTACAGCAGTCCGCACGAGGCGGTGGCCGCGTGGCTACAGCAGTCCGCACGAGGCGGCGGCCGCGTGGCTACAGCAGTCCGCACGAGGCGGCGGCCGCGTGGCTACAGCAGTCCGCACGAGGCGGCGGCCGCGTGGCTACAGCAGTCCGCACGAGGCGGCGGCCGCGTGGCTACAGCAGTCCGCACGAGGCGGCGGCCGCGTGGCTACAGCAGTCCGCACGAGGCGGCGGCCGCGTGGCTACAGCAGTCCGCACGAGGCGGCGGCCGCGTGGCTACAGCAGTCCGCACGAGGCGGCGGCCGCGTGGCTACAGCAGTCCGCACGAGGCGGCGGCCGCGTGGCTACAGCAGTCCGCACGAGGCGGCGGCCGCGTGGCTACAGCAGTCCGCACGAGGCGGCGGCCGCGTGGCTACAGCAGTCCGCACGAGGCGGCGGCCGCGTGGCTACAGCAGTCCGCACGAGGCGGCGGCCGCGTGGCTACAGCAATCCGCACGATCTGCACGGCCTTCAGTCAGCGCGCGGTGGGGTCACTCGCGGTACAGGCTCATTATTTATTCTGATTGCGTAGAGACAAATGTTTGTATAATAGGTAGGTATGGGTACAAATTGATATCAATTCGGACATTCACACTGGACTGTAAATGAATGTGGGAGTTCTTGCGAATTGATCTTTTATTAAAGAATGTGAATTGAGGACGATTATAAAAGGTGATACAAAAAATATAGTTCCCATAGTAGATTAGAGGAACGTTCAAATAAGTATTCATATTTAAGTATAGTTATTCTGGTGGTGGGCGACCGCGGCGGTCGCCGGAAGTTTCGGTGCCAAATAGCGTAAGGAACTTGATTAAATAGCGGTTTTCGGTAGACGTAACTTCTACTAGACTCATGCCTCGTCCACGCGGCGGTCTGCAGCGTTTCGTCTGCTGTCGCCCTTATTGTCATTCCACTGTCCTATTTTCTGTCGCGAGATCGCCGCGTGACGAGTCGCATAGGAGTTCCGACGAGAACCACACCGATTTCAGCCAATTATTTAATGAGAACGCCGAGAATGCATATATTTTCATGTCAGTTTATGAAGTAGGTTCGCGCACGGTGGCGGTGCGGTTCTCGTCGCCTCGCGGATTAGACAATAAGCTGCGATACGCACACAGCTCGCACCGCCGGCGCCGCTCCCGCACGCGGGCGGCACGCGTGCGGGCGGCGACGGTAAGGGGCCATTGCCAGAACTGTCACACTGTGAGAACTGTTACAATTTTTAGAGAAAAATTTATTTAGCACATAAAAATGAAAGCAATAAAGTGATATTTTTCTAGATGAAGCTGTTTTATTATAATATCCAGAAGCTATGACTTCTCATGTATACCCAAGTTCCGAACGTTCACGGCGGCTTCTGCACTCCGCTCCAAGAAATCCTACCTATCACGAGCAGAACCAAGAGTTTAAAAAATAACATGGTGTGGCTTGTGCCTCAGACACGGCCGCCAGTTTTACGTCAACATTGCATGCTGTATTGCCGTGTTTATTGTTTCTAGGATGGACTTGGACACTGAATGTCACCTAAATGTTTTTTAGATATGTTAATTCTAAGGTGTGAGGTACATGCATACGATTTAATCCGATTTTATCTCATTTTCTGTTTTTTACGAGTATATTGGCTTTGTTTTAGAATGATGATTGAAAAGATATGATGTGATGATACTAGTGTATTTAAGAAACTGTTAGTATTCCGTGCAAAATAAAATAAAATTAAAAAATACACCTTCCTTTGCGTCGCTCAGTCAGGTAAAAAGGAACCTGTATAGGATTTACTGTCGTCCGTCTGTCTGGCACCGACTTCTAATAGATGAGTGAGTGGGTAGCGCTTTCAATAATATTATTCATTTATTTTTCTCTTTTGTGTGCCATTTCTTTTGTATTGAAGTCGGTTGTTTTTTTTTTAAATATTTTTATTATTTTACCATTTTTAGTGCAAAACAAGTTTTAATTAAACAAGGTAGCTACAGGAAAACGTTGAGGAGTTCCGTTGACTGTCCTTCGTGTTCATCATCAGACTCCTAATAAGAGTCACAGCCCATCTAGGTATAAAGTTCTCAACAATTCTCTCTCGAAATCGGTTAGCGTGATATTGAGTTATTCGACCATTGGTCACGCACATATATATATGCTTAATTATTAATAGTTACACCACTATCTCACCTGATGTTAAATGCGAATGCGGCCTACCATAGAGCACGCACGCCTATACCTTACCTAGAAGTAACCTGTTCACCCGTGACTTGAACACTCCCGGGTTGTACTATCGGGAAACACAGACTCCGGCAAGGAGTTCCACTCCTTTGCGGTACTCTCCTACGCAACATAAATGTAGAACCAAACCGCTTAGTATGAACAGATGGAATGTCCATCATGTAACGGTGGCGCATCGCCGTACGTCTGGTTGTTCGATGGTGGAATAGACTTGGCGGAATTGAACTGTGCAACTCCGTCGCTCGCACAGTCACACACGCTCGTGAGTCGTGGCCACAGTCGCCTGTTCCCTCATATACACTTGGAGCCGGATGGATTATAACTACAGAACTTATTGATTTGTCTAAGTCTTCACACGATTTTACAGTTTTTTGGTGTTATTTTTAGGCATTCCAAATCGAGGTAATACGATTACAGATAGTGGATGTGAGTAAACAGTGCAGGTAGGTACCGCACGTGTGTCATCGCCAATTTATTGCGAAGCGATAGACAGTAGGCCCGATCTCCGGCTGACTCACCGCCAGCGATTGATATGATATCGGTATGATAATATTCAAAGGGTGGATATCTCGCCGACCGCAGCATGCGCCCGCCTTCACTGCTCCGCAGCCTGCAGCACTCCGTAGTATAGCGCGCACACGCACATCACAGGCTGTGGCGTGGCGTGGCCTGTGCCGTGCCGCTCTGCCGATGCCGCTGTGCCGCATGCCGTTGCCGTAGCCTCAGTGTGGGTATACATATTACTCCTTAACTTCAGCATCTAGTATGCCTTCAAAGTTCAGCTTTCTCCGACATCTAATCTTTTTGCTTAGAAATTATGAAACATGCCAGAACCTCTCATGTCGTAGCCAAAGTAGGTTATTTTTCTTCTGTTATATATATAAAAGTGTTATGTTGGTTTGTGTACGCTTCAAAAACTCAAAAAGTTCTGCACCGATCGAGCTGAAATTTTAGCATGATATATAATCCGCATCAAGGATTGTTTTTATCTATTTTTTTCATCAGCGACATATCAGCGAATGTGCGAATGTGCCACAGCGAAGCGTGGCAGGGCACAGCTAGTTTATAATAATTTATGTCAGCATACAAATAATTAGAGATGCGCCGAATAGTGGTTTCACCGAATATTATTCGGTTTTACCTTTACCGAACCGGATATTCAGCCGAATTATTCGGTTTACCATTACATTGTTTTGCTGCGTAAACAGGTTCTAACATGTACGCTACTAGTCGCTGCCGCCGTTCACTATTTATTCGGCCGAATACAAATACTTAGTGGAAAAGACGTCGAATACGCCGAATACCGAATATCAACCGAATATTCGGCACATCTCTACAAATAATGATGTATAGGCAAGAGTTAATACTAAGTAGCATTATTTGTACAAGTCATCCCGGAGCGGAGCTCCGCTCCGGATGCTGCTGCTGCTGGATCCCCTCCGCGAAGGGGCAATAGAAATCGGTGGTGGTGGGGCGGCTTGTTTTTGTGGTAAGTATTTATAAGAACGATTTTACCAAAACTACAATATCAATAAATTTTCAGCTGTGGGGTTTACATAAAGTGGTGCGAGTTGTAGAATGCAGAGTACGGGCGCGGCGGCGGCGGCGGCGGCGCGGGCGACACCTGCAGAGCCCGCGCCCCCGCGCCCCCACACCCCCGCGCCCCTCGGCAGCCGATAAGGCGATAAGATACGGCGGATTCTCTTAACTCGGCCAGTTATCTACGCACAGTGCTCATGCGCTCATTGCGCTGCCAGACGCCGCTCGAGTGCTTCTTGTTGACACACCGCTCCGTGTTCGAGTGCTGCCGCCGTGAGCTGCGTGGTGCTGCGTCGTCACCGGCGCGGCATGTGCTAGTGGTGCTGAGTGGTGCTGCGTGGTGCTGCGTGGTGCTGCGTGGTGCTGCGCTGGCGGATGGCGTGTTGCGCGCGCGTCGCGCCCGTGCTGCTCGTGCATGTCTCGCTGCTGCTCGCCGTAAGACACTTCATTATTGGATCCTAACAATATAGGTTTATAGGAATTATAACAGTACGTCTACCGCATCTACGCTATAAATTGTTATCCATTTTGACGACGCGACGACACGTCCAAACCAAACCTTTTTATGTACTTATATTTTGCATGTCCAATGACGCAGCGCGCTGGTTCGTCGGCCGACGGGAAGGAACGAGGAAGGGAATCAATCCAATGTTGCACCCACGCGCGCGGATGGTATCTGCTAGGAAATGCATACCAATAACATGCTATGTGACGGATGACACTCCTATTTCATATATGTGTAATGATTGTTCGCGTAGAATTCTGAGGCTTTGCCGTCGCATCGGTTTCCGGATGCGGACGAAGGATCGGGCCGTGCAGTTTCCTGTAAAAATCAGAATGGCGACGACTTCAATTCGAGGGATCCACCACTCCCGGGACTCGTGCCGTCACTCACAAATATGTCATCGTCAGAGCTATTGTACCCGTAGGTTAGGGGGGCACTTATGAGTTGAGTACACGTATCATTATCCCGCTTGTCAAACGGCAGATGCTAAGCGGCGCGGGGCTGGCGACGGCGGCGCGGCTCAAGTGGGATCCCAGCACGTACATCGTGGTGCGGGAGCTGTTCCCGGTGGAATACCGCGTGGCGGCCGCCATGCTGTGCGCCGCGGCCTTCGCGCTGCTGGCGCTGGCGCACCTCGCCGCGCTGGCGCTGGCCGTGCGCCGCGTGCGCCTGCGCCGCGCGCTGCTGCTCACGGTACGTGTCGGTACAGGCTCCGGTAGGTAGGTAGTGGTGTCTCGTTACAGCTCCCTTTGTGTTGCAGCACGCGGTGCTGATGGCGGCGTTGGTGTGCGCGGAGGTGGCGTGGGCGGCGTGGACGGGCGCGCGCGTGGCGGAGTGGCTGCAGTCGTCGCGCGCGCAGCAGGTCATGGAGCTGATGGAGGTCCGCGAGTCGCTGCAGCCGCTGCTGCAGTTACTGTCGCGCTGGCACCCGCTGCCTGGCAGGATACAGGACCTCATACAGGTAGCGGTCGCATCGCACGGTGCTTCGGATGAAAGCGTCGTAATCTTATCTCGCTAATGTAACGTACGTCGATAACTGTGGTGATAGCGTTTAAATGTCCCCAATTTACATCAAAAACAGCCGTATGAAGTGAACATTGACTAGATGATATGCGAGTCTTCCAGGAGGCGGAAGAGGACGCGCCGCGCAATTTGTACGTGGGCGGCGCCGCTTTGGCGCTGACGGCGGCGCTGCAGCCCGGTGCCGTGCTGCTGGCGCTGGTGTGCGCCTGCGCCGCGCGCCGCGCCCTCCCGCGCGCCGCGCCCCACGCGCCCGACTCCGTCAGGTGAGTCCGGCAGGAGGCGAAGGAGGACGCGCTGCAGCCCGGTGCCATACTGCTGGCGCTGGTGTGCGCCTGCGCCGCGCGCCGCGCCCTCCCGCGCGCCGCGCCCCACGCGCCCGACTCCGTCAGGTGAGTCCGGCAGGAGGCGAAGGAGGACGCGCTGCAGCCCGGTGCCATACTGCTGGCGCTGGTGTGCGCCTGCGCCGCGCGCCGCGCCCTCCCGCGCGCCGCGCCCCACGCGCCCGACTCCGTCAGGTGAGTCCGGCAGGAGGCGAAGGAGGACGCGCTGCAGCCCGGTGCCATACTGCTGGCGCTGGTGTGCGCCTGCGCCGCGCGCCGCGCCCTCCCGCGCGCCGCGCCCCACGCGCCCGACTCCGTCAGGTGAGTCCGGCAGGAGGCGAAGGAGGACGCGCTGCAGCCCGGTGCCATACTGCTGGCGCTGGTGTGCGCCTGCGCCGCGCGCCGCGCCCTCCCGCGCGCCGCGCCCCACGCGCCCGACTCCGTCAGGTGAGTCCGGCAGGAGGCGAAGGAGGACGCGCTGCAGCCCGGTGCCATACTGCTGGCGCTGGTGTGCGCCTGCGCCGCGCGCCGCGCCCTCCCGCGCGCCGCGCCCCACGCGCCCGACTCCGTCAGGTGAGTCCGGCAGGAGGCGAAGGAGGACGCGCTGCAGCCCGGTGCCATACTGCTGGCGCTGGTGTGCGCCTGCGCCGCGCGCCGCGCCCTCCCGCGCGCCGCGCCCCACGCGCCCGACTCCGTCAGGTGAGTCCGGCAGGAGGCGAAGGAGGACGCGCTGCAGCCCGGTGCCATACTGCTGGCGCTGGTGTGCGCCTGCGCCGCGCGCCGCGCCCTCCCGCGCGCCGCGCCCCACGCGCCCGACTCCGTCAGGTGAGTCCGGCAGGAGGCGAAGGAGGACGCGCTGCAGCCCGGTGCAATACTGCTGGCGCTGGTGTGCGCCTGCGCCGCGCGCCGCGCCCTCCCGCGCGCCGCGCCCCACGCGCCCGACTCCGTCAGGTGAGTCCGGCAGGAGGCGAAGGAGGACGCGCTGCAGCCCGGTGCCATACTGCTGGCGCTGGTGTGCGCCTGCGCCGCGCGCCGCGCCCTCCCGCGCGCCGCGCCCCACGCGCCCGACTCCGTCAGGTGAGTCCGGCAGGAGGCGAAGGAGGACGCGCTGCAGCCCGGTGCCATACTGCTGGCGCTGGTGTGCGCCTGCGCCGCGCGCCGCGCCCTCCCGCGCGCCGCGCCCCACGCGCCCGACTCCGTCAGGTGAGTCCGGCAGGAGGCGAAGGAGGACGCGCTGCAGCCCGGTGCCATACTGCTGGCGCTGGTGTGCGCCTGCGCCGCGCGCCGCGCCCTCCCGCGCGCCGCGCCCCACGCGCCCGACTCCGTCAGGTGAGTCCGGCAGGAGGCGAAGGAGGACGCGCTGCAGCCCGGTGCCATACTGCTGGCGCTGGTGTGCGCCTGCGCCGCGCGCCGCGCCCTCCCGCGCGCCGCGCCCCACGCGCCCGACTCCGTCAGGTGAGTCCGGCAGGAGGCGAAGGAGGACGCGCTGCAGCCCGGTGCCATACTGCTGGCGCTGGTGTGCGCCTGCGCCGCGCGCCGCGCCCTCCCGCGCGCCGCGCCCCACGCGCCCGACTCCGTCAGGTGAGTCCGGCAGGAGGCGAAGGAGGACGCGCTGCAGCCCGGTGCCATACTGCTGGCGCTGGTGTGCGCCTGCGCCGCGCGCCGCGCCCTCCCGCGCGCCGCGCCCCACGCGCCCGACTCCGTCAGGTGAGTCCGGCAGGAGGCGAAGGAGGACGCGCTGCAGCCCGGTGCCATACTGCTGGCGCTGGTGTGCGCCTGCGCCGCGCGCCGCGCCCTCCCGCGCGCCGCGCCCCACGCGCCCGACTCCGTCAGGTGAGTCCGGCAGGAGGCGAAGGAGGACGCGCTGCAGCCCGGTGCCATACTGCTGGCGCTGGTGTGCGCCTGCGCCGCGCGCCGCGCCCTCCCGCGCGCCGCGCCCCACGCGCCCGACTCCGTCAGGTGAGTCCGGCAGGAGGCGAAGGAGGACGCGCTGCAGCCCGGTGCCATACTGCTGGCGCTGGTGTGCGCCTGCGCCGCGCGCCGCGCCCTCCCGCGCGCCGCGCCCCACGCGCCCGACTCCGTCAGGTGAGTCCGGCAGGAGGCGAAGGAGGACGCGCTGCAGCCCGGTGCCATACTGCTGGCGCTGGTGTGCGCCTGCGCCGCGCGCCGCGCCCTCCCGCGCGCCGCGCCCCACGCGCCCGACTCCGTCAGGTGAGTCCGGCAGGAGGCGAAGGAGGACGCGCTGCAGCCCGGTGCCATACTGCTGGCGCTGGTGTGCGCCTGCGCCGCGCGCCGCGCCCTCCCGCGCGCCGCGCCCCACGCGCCCGACTCCGTCAGGTGAGTCCGGCAGGAGGCGAAGGAGGACGCGCTGCAGCCCGGTGCCATACTGCTGGCGCTGGTGTGCGCCTGCGCCGCGCGCCGCGCCCTCCCGCGCGCCGCGCCCCACGCGCCCGACTCCGTCAGGTGAGTCCGGCAGGAGGCGAAGGAGGACGCGCTGCAGCCCGGTGCCATACTGCTGGCGCTGGTGTGCGCCTGCGCCGCGCGCCGCGCCCTCCCGCGCGCCGCGCCCCACGCGCCCGACTCCGTCAGGTGAGTCCGGCAGGAGGCGAAGGAGGACGCGCTGCAGCCCGGTGCCATACTGCTGGCGCTGGTGTGCGCCTGCGCCGCGCGCCGCGCCCTCCCGCGCGCCGCGCCCCACGCGCCCGACTCCGTCAGGTGAGTCCGGCAGGAGGCGAAGGAGGACGCGCTGCAGCCCGGTGCCATACTGCTGGCGCTGGTGTGCGCCTGCGCCGCGCGCCGCGCCCTCCCGCGCGCCGCGCCCCACGCGCCCGACTCCGTCAGGTGAGTCCGGCAGGAGGCGAAGGAGGACGCGCTGCAGCCCGGTGCCATACTGCTGGCGCTGGTGTGCGCCTGCGCCGCGCGCCGCGCCCTCCCGCGCGCCGCGCCCCACGCGCCCGACTCCGTCAGGTGAGTCCGGCAGGAGGCGAAGGAGGACGCGCTGCAGCCCGGTGCCATACTGCTGGCGCTGGTGTGCGCCTGCGCCGCGCGCCGCGCCCTCCCGCGCGCCGCGCCCCACGCGCCCGACTCCGTCAGGTGAGTCCGGCAGGAGGCGAAGGAGGACGCGCTGCAGCCCGGTGCCATACTGCTGGCGCTGGTATGCGCCGCGCCCTCCGTATATTCTATTCGATCCAAGCCATATTTTTATTCGTATTTTAGTGGGTAAGTATAGTTTTCTCCAATCTATAAAATAATCATAAAAGACGGTGTTGAACAATCAACACCGTCTTTTATGATTATTGAATTTTCCAACCAAAATAGGCAAACTCAAGGTCCTTTAAATACGGTTACGGTAGCAATATTGACACAGATGAAGAACATACTTTTATTCGGAGACGTGTTGTGTTGTAGTTTCGTGAGCACCGACAACGAGAAGGCGCCACTGAAGACCGCCTTCCGGAACGGGAAGCTGGTCATACTGTGACAGGCGCCACTCTCGCCCGCGCCCGCTCCCGCGCCTGCGCCCGCTCCCGCGCCCGCGCCCGCTCCCGCGCCCTCGCCTGCGCCCGCGCCCGCGCCCGCGCCCGCGCCCGCCCCCGCCCTCGTGCTCGCACGCTGGGGTGTGCGTCTCTTGTTCTATGCTACTTCAGATACTTGGCCATTTGTCTATTTTGTTAAGATTTAAAGTGGTTAAGTGGAAAAGTATGTAGGTTAACAATTCTATAAGTACGCCCACTATATTATAGATAAAGATATTATTTTAAGAAAATAGAGAACACATGGATTGGTTTGTCGGATAATTGTTTGAACACTGTATTTTTTTTATATAAAATAAAGATGTACCTAATCGAGTAATGTGGAGCAGTTATCTGCTATCTGCTATCTGCTATCACACCGCTAGGGGTCGTGACTCCTGATATTGTACAGGTACCTACTCCGACCAGTAGGTCCGACCAGTATTAGAATAGGTATTTAGTTATTGTTTAAGTTTTAAGTGCATTTATAGATGTAAGGTTATTTTGCAGAAACGAATAAAAACACAGAAACTTTGTTCAACATTTATTCATTATACATTTGAAATGGAAATAGAAGCCCCCGCAGCCGGGCGGCGCCGGCGCCGGCGGCGGCGGCGCAGCGGCGCGGGGGCTGCATCTAACATTTAGAGACGTCGCGGGCGCCGGGCGCTCCCGCTCCCGCGAGACCGTGCAAAAATATATAACCGGTGCATCCTCCGAATATCTTTACAACTAACGTAGTCGTATGTATACATAGATCTATAATTATACGTATATAATAGAATATCTAGTGCGTTACCAACGGAGCGCGCGCGGCGCCGCCGCCCGTTTGCGGCGGCCTTTGCGTTTAATACTGCCTCAGCTCAGGCCGGCTCGTCAATAGCTTTACGCTCACTCTACACAACTGACTGTCCTACTAGGTTTTGCATCCGTTTCCATTTTATCTTTTAGGGTGTTTGATCTGCCCCGACCTCCGTTATGTATGAAAGTAATTACCTCCGTTATTTCCGTTATGCGACCATCTACGACTACATAATGAACGTACAACACACTAAAACCACTACATTAGTGTGGCGTTTGTAATGAGTGCGTTGCTGGCGGCGATAATGATGGCCGATAGCGCAAGTCCAGGACATCACAGCGCGGTCAGCGTTGCAGTCCTCGGTGGCGAAGCTAGAATACAGCATTTATAGCGCGGACAGTGAGGGCTGCAATAACGACCAAACTCAAAAACCGAGTGCGTAGTAACAAACATTATAAAGCCTGTATTGTAGTTTCGGTGGTGCAGGGTTCGAGTGCATCCGACGCCGACGCCGACGCCGACGCCGACGCAGGCGCCGCGCCGTATGCCGAGTCCCCGATCTAATCACTAGCCTGGTACCATTGAGCTATAATACATAGAGGTCGTTGGTAGCTACGTATTGTAATATCGGTCAGAACATCATTCTCCACCGATTTAAGATCAATCCTTATAAATTTAATGAGACATTCCCGTGCCATATATAATAATCCAGTCGGCGGCAAGCTATTTCTGAGGAAAAGCCTTTTATTCATATATATATATAATACCTATAAAAGCGTTTAAATCTGTATACATTTTCTCTATATTTTTACAATAAGTATAAATAAATAGTCCATCCATATATAATTATATAATAAGGTGTCTCTAACAATAGTTCTATCTACTGATCACACACTGATATGACATCGCGTTCTGAGATGTGTCCTCTCCGTACTCAATGGCCACTCCTGAGTCCGAGCCGGCGGGGGCGGAGCCCTGCGCTCCTCGGAACCCTCGAACCCCCATTTAGGATGAGCTGTGTAGGTACTAGTGAGAGGATTTCTGCTGTTGCCGACCACTACCAGGGTTCAAAACCAGATACTTTTTTTGAGAAGTGGCAACCTAGAACCCAAAATAATATGTAACGAAAGATTTACGTACAGCTGGATAAACAAGTGGCGATGCTTTTACATTCGAACAATGAACACGCGACACCGGCCGAGAGAAGTAGTTACTTGTACACACTTACTACACACACGCACACTACCTACACAGCACAGTCGCGCTCGTGCACCGATGCCGATGCCGATGCCGATGCCGATGCCGATGCCGATGCCGATGCCGATGCCGCGCCGTGCCGGTGAGGCCACGCAGCGGAGCCAA
This sequence comes from Campaea margaritaria, assembly GCA_912999815.1. Taxonomy (NCBI): domain Eukaryota; kingdom Metazoa; phylum Arthropoda; class Insecta; order Lepidoptera; family Geometridae; genus Campaea; species Campaea margaritaria. The sequence continues at coordinate 12,234,992 of OU538798.1, forward strand.
GCCGCCGAGCAACGATACGTCGGACAATGCGCGGAGCGTAATATGCTGGCTATTAGTATTCCTTTATAGGTATATCGTTATATTATACATACTATCCTAATAATTGTACGAGAAACGAGACAATCTATTCGGGGCGGCCTTCGCAGAACACCGCTCGGCCCAACTGCAAGCGCACCGCGACAGGCGCAGAACAACATAGCTATACGAGCAGTACGTGTACACATAATATTATAAACTACCATCATATTACTCAAAAATATAGGTACTACACACCTACTACAAACATTTATACGATACCGAACTTAAAATCTCGTACCTATGGCGTGACGTCATCATAACACTGTCTAGAATATAGCGATTATAACTTCACTATTAAATAATATGAAACATAACATAGTCATAACATAATTTGAAGTAGACAATTTAATAAAATAAATTAATAATGGGTACCTATTAAACATAAACTTTCTTCTATGACAACATCTTTTAACACCCTGTATTATAACATTTATAACGTTAAAATTGGAAACATTCAACAGTCTTAAAACGAACGAAATCAACAACGGGGAAGTGGAGCCATCGTCGTGACGCGACGCGCGTGCGTGCGGGCAAGCGCGGCGCGCGTACGTACGGCGCGGCCCGCGTTCGTGTCGGCGCACGCGCGTGCGGGCCGGCGCGGCCCGCGTCCGTGTCGGCACGTCACGCGTGCGGACCGGCGCGGCCCGCGTGTGTGTCGGCGCGGCGCACGTGCGGGCCGGCGCGGCCCGCGTGCGTGTCGGCACGTCGCGCGTGCGGACCGGCGCGGCCCGCGTGCGTGTCGGCGCGCGGGCGTGCAGGGGCGGCGCGCGCCGCTTACCTCGGCTGCGCGTCAGACAGGAAGGGGTTGACGGCGCGAGGCTGTCCCGGCACACCGAGACTCTCTGCGCCGGCGTAGCTCTGCAATGACATAACCGTAACTCAGTGCTACCGGCTACAACGCAGTGCCTCAACAAATATCAGGAAAGAAGGAGGTTCGCTTTTTTGTGTAGTGCCTATTCGTGTTTTTCAAAGTCGGTTGAATATATATGAGACTTTAGAGCCGACGTCTCAGAGTGACGAGCGCAGTGCAGTGCCGCGCAGGATTATGCAATGCAGTGTTCTGGGTGGTGCTGTGACTGTTATGGGCAGGCGTAGCGCTTACCGTCAGGTGAATGTCTTGCGAGTCTCGTCACTCAGTCAAATAAAACATATATTTTTTATACGGTTCTGACAGCAGTCGCAATGGGCGAGCGTGGGGCATTCGTCGCGCACTAACGAGACGAAGGACGCGCTTATCTCACTGCGGTGCATACTCGTTTACTCGTCGTCGTCAGGACGCGAACGAACTGATGCTATTTGAGAAAATGATGGTGGTCGGTTCGAATGACAGGCACGTACCACGCTGGCGGTGGCGCCGTACTGGTCGTGGTGCGCCAGGTCGGCCAGGCGCGTGGAGGACAGCGCGCGCGGCAGCGGGTTGGACGGCACGCCGTGCGGCGCCAGCACGCCCGCCTCGGCCACGGCGCGGGCCTCCTCGTCCGCGTCGGCGCCGCCCGCGCCCTCCAGCACGCCGCCGCCGCCGTCGCGGAAGTTGACGAACGCGAACGCCGCCAGCACCACGGCGCACAGCAGCCCGTAGCCGGCGAAGGTGCGCGTGGTGCCCCACTTGGCGACCGCGATGCCGCCCAGCACGGCGCCGCAGCCGCGGCCCAGCCCGTGGTGCAGCCCCTGCAGCACGCCCTGCGCCGACGAGCGCAGGCCGGGCGGCGCGCCGTGCGCGATGTACGAGCAGCACGCGGCCCACACGGCGGCGTGCGTCACGCCCTGCACGAACTCGAACGGCAGCACCCACCACGGCCGCGACAGCCACGATATGTACAGGAACCGCAGCACGTTGCCGGCCAGCCCCAGGCACAGCACCTGCGCACAGCGCCACACGGGTCACGTCAGGGTGCCGCCGCGCCCGCCGCCGCGCCCCGAGCGCCGCTGCCCACCTTCACGTGCCCCATCTGCGTGATGAGCTTGAAGCTGAAGAAGTAGGCGAATATCTCGGAGATGTGGTTGATGACGGACGCCACGCCGAACAGCGTCGGCGACCCGCCGATGTCCTGTGAAATTTAATCTATCGGTTCTGCTGCCACTTTGCTATTTGAAGAAAGCTTCCGCTTCTTGTATATTACGTTTGTACAGTAGGTACAAATACGGGCCGATGGTAGTTAGTTATTGCTTTGAGTGTTGCCAATTATTTGGAATGTCACACGCCGACATTGTGGCGAATGTGGTAGGTACCTAACTGCGTCATTGACATGCTCAATTATTGATAACGTTTATTTGTAGAAATAACGAAAATCAAGCAATGGTCAAAAGAGCACATTTAGGCGCAGAATGCCCAATTTAAAAAAAACGCACGTGAGTCTACGCTACACATAGGACAAAATTTATTTATGTTATAATGTTTTGCACGGAAACCTAACGACTTCTTATATATCATATATCTACACTAATTGGTTCACATTGCCTTATTTAAACAGTTTTCACTTATACAAGTAGAGATGACTGAAGTGATACACTTAGAAATAAAAGAAACCAATTAGATATCGAACATACGACGGTAATTACTAATTACTACTATTCCCGAAATAGCCAATTCTACAAATGTATCGTTATAATTTTGGTCAGTTATTAAAAATTTGTAAATATCAATAAAAACATTTTTATATGTATAAATAATCCAAAAAAATGTCGGATAGAACCTGCAGATGCCAAAACAGGAAGGTGAAGATGAGGCCGATGCCGAAACCCATGAACCAGGCCACGAACAGGAAGGAGGCCGCCTTCAGGCTCTGGAACTGGCGCAGGACCGTCACCCACTCCGGCATCTCGCGCGTCGTCTGCGCGAACACCTGCAACGAAGCGTAGCGGCGTCAGCGCGGCGCGGTGCGGCGGCGCGGGCGCGGCGCGGCGCGGCGGCGCGGGCGCGGCGCGGCGCGGCGGCGCGGGCGCGGCGCGGCGCGGCGGCGCGGGCGCGGCGCGGCGCGGCGGCGCGGGCGCGGCGCGGCGCCGCGGCGCGAGGCGTACCTTGGCGTGCTCGAGGGGCGGCTGCGGCGGCGGCGCCGGCGCGCTCGTGTCCAGGCCCGGCAGCTGCAGCTGCTCCGCGAGCTGCTGCTGCATCTTCTCCTCGTGCGTGAGCTCCGCGGGCGCCGCCGGGCCCGCCGGCTCCCCGTCCACGTACTCGTACTTGAACCGGATCTGCGTCACACATGGAACGCGTCAGTCGCAGCGGCCGGCGGCGGCCGGCGGCGGCCGGCGGGACGGGTGGGGCGGCGCGCCGCACCTGGGTGGCGGTGATGAGCGCGGCGCCCATCAGCACGGAGAAGGTGGCGAAGCAGATGGTGTAGTTCTTCTCGTAGCGCTGCGGCCCGCCGCACGGGTGCGAGCTGAACGCCGTGCTGTGGTCCAGCGCGATGCCCACGAAGAACATGGCCAGCCCCCACCCCAGCGAGCCGAACATGCGCTGGTGCCCGTATCTGGAACGCACGTACACATTATACATATTTATGTTATTATTATTGAAAGTTGCCGCGAGGATGAGCATATTATAGACGTGTAGTGTACGTGACTATTCGGTCTTCCGCCTTCACTACACATCGACAGATGTATCTGCAGATGCATCAACAGATGCGTCCGCCGCCCGACGTGACCGCGATTCGTCCACACATCGGATCTGTGATCACAATCGGTCTGTGTTCGACCTCGAAAGTCGCATCTCGTGCCGCATAAAATGGACGCGGAGTTATTTAGCACCTATGAGTACTACTTGAGTGTGCGCCTGGCAGTGGTCATATTAGCAGCCATTTTAAATTACGATTCAAAAGTAAACATGCGTGCATTCTCACATAATATTCACGCAATACTGATGCATCCGCAGTTGTGTGGAGGGAGATGCCTAGCGCACGCGCTGTCACCCTTTGATCCGTGTCTCAAAAACCAACAACTAACAACGGACGGCAGACGCATCGGCTGACGTTAAATACCTACCACAGACGACCAAATACCCCCGTCTACACGCGTCTGTGGAGACGTCTGTCGATGTGTGCTGGAGCTGTTAGACGTAGCGGCCTCCGCGTCGCACCGGAAATGCGATGCGATTCGCCCCAGCATCGTCGAACCACCCCGCGCGTCGCGCCGGCGCCGACGCGTACCTGTCGGCGTCCTCGCCGAGCAGCGTGATGACGGCGGAGTCGGCCAGCGTGATGGCGGGTGCGCTGAAGAACTCGCCGATGACCACCAGCAGTAGCAGCAGGAAGAACGTCTTCTGGATGTCGGGTCGCGCGTACACGATGAAGGAGTGCAGCGGCGTCACCCAGTCGCCGTTAGTGCGCGCGTCGTAATTGAGCGCGTCGGAGACGGGCAGCGGTGAGCCCTCGCGCGTGCCTGCCGGGCCGTGGAAGGCGCGCGGCACGGGCGCCCACTCCTCGTCGTAGCGCGGCTCCGTCAGGTTGTACGCCGTGCCGTTGACGGGCGACACGCACGACACGGCTCCCGGCTGCACCCAGCTCAGCGGCAGCGTGAACACGATCCACGCGCCCAGCGACGCCAGCAGCAGCGTGCGCCCCTGCGCATACAGTACAGAGAGCGGCGTCAGGCGGCGCGCCGGGCGGTGCTTCCCCCGCGCCCCGCGCCCCGCGCCCAGCTCACCTTCTGCCAGCGGTCGGCGAGCCCGCCCCAGAAGGGCGCGGACAGGAACTCGACGAAGGGGCGCGTGCCTATCAACAGGCCGCACTGGCCCGCGTTCATGCCCATCTGCTTGAAGTACACGCCCATCAGCGGGAACAACGAGCCGAACGCCGAGTAAAAGAAGAAGTAGAACGTCTTCACGGTGAGCAGCTCGGGGTCGACGGCGCCGGCGCCGCACACCAGCTCCAGCACGTCGCTGCGGCCGCGCACCTTGTGCGTCGCGTCCTTGGGCGCCGGGTACCTGAATGTTAATGACGCCGATCTAAGTTCGCCCTCAATCCGCCGCTGCTGCCGGTTTACCGACTGGAAATCACCTGCGCATTCTGACTGAGCGGCTACCGAGTACCTGCCTACTCGAGCGCCCTACCATGCCCTGCCTAACAGACCTGCATACAAATGACGCGGTTGGTTGGATAAGCGCTATTGTAAAACGAATTGCATTTTGTGAGTAGGTATAGACTCTAACTATCTATCCGATATGTCGAGCTATAGGTAGTTAGCTAGAAAGAAAGATAAACCTCTTTATTGAAACGCCACAGAACAAAGAAAACTTAAAAAAAAACTAGAACAAAACAAGTTTAACAATTAGTGTCACAATGGGCAGTCTTATCGCTCAGAGCGATCTCTTCCAGACAACAATGCATGGAGAGGAATAACTAGAAGAGCTTTGTGCCATGCAACGTCGCAGGCAAATCGCAATGCTGCCTGCACCTTGGCAACGTCATGTATGTAATGTACCGGCTCGTCATTATGTTACGTGTAGGCACTAGCTAGTTAGCTTAGTTAGCCTACCTCGTACGAGTACCCACTGCGAGCTGAGCTAAGCGAGCCCACCACCGCCACCGCCTACCTGCTGTTGCTCACTGAGGAGTCCCGTTGCCGACCTTCTGTTTCTATCATAATTGTGTGAGATCTAAAAACCTACCTAATTACCCCAACCTAATCCTACCTAATACTATCCTTGTCCTACCTAATTATTTGGCGACAGCGTTGAAAACACCCACCTGTAACAACTACCTACCATAAACACATACAGAAGTCACATATCCATAAAATATATCCTTTTGTGTTATACACTCGCTCACAAACTGGACAATGCTCAAACAGTTAGGTACTGTTGTTTGTCACCACCTAGCTCTGCGACGGCTGAACGGAGGCTAAGTGTTGAGTGTGCATTCCTCTACATCTGTGGTAGATGTATTATATTTCCGGGCTTGCCTTACAGCCTTACACATAGTGGGGGCGGGCGGGGCGCTGCTGGCGCCGTCAGCCGCCGCCGCCGCGGATTGTTCACCGCACGCTCCTCTGCTCCCTCCACGGTCCACGCGCCTCTAGTCTACCATCGTCGACTGATCACAACACAAATACAAATGTTACCTACCTACCTACCTACCTCAAACAAAATATGAATCAAATAAAAGTAGGCTGAGCAGCATATTATTATTACGTCATTGGATTGAATCTACTCTGATTCTATTTATATAACGAGGTCGCGACAAGCCAGGAGTTAAAGAGTGCGCGTCCTGCTCGGGCTGCAGCGCCGCAGCACGCCTAGCCTGCGCCCCGCAGTCGCACCACAACGTACAGACCTACTCTGTGTCTGTGCGCTACGGCATCCTGCTCTGGACTAGGGTCTTTATCGATATCTTATCTCATTTGTAAAATAATTAAACCTTCCAACAGACTACTTATCACGTACCTACCTTGGCTTGCTTATATATACGTTAATGCTGGATTGCATTTATTATAGTGATTCGAACGGTCGAACTAGACCTTTAGTCCTATCAAGGTAATCTGTCAGTGGACGGTGCGCGGTGGGAGGCCGCTCTCTGACAGTGGCTACTTCCAATCCTCGTACGGGCTCGCCGTACTGGGGCGGCTAGCGGATGGGACCGACGCATCTAAAACATCTACGGATGGAAACGCGCAAAATCTGTGCAGATTTTACGGCCGCATTCGACCGGAGGGGTCCGACTAATATCATAGACGGGTAGTCGGCGAGTTCTGCGATTAGAATAAGGGAACCGTCGCAAGTCGCAATAATGATAACGAGCGAGCGTCGACGAGCACCGTTCGGGAGCAGGTCAGCTCGGGTGGTGCGGCTGACGCACCTGGAAGTGTCCACCTCGCCGTACTCGTCGGGGTTGACGAGCGGGCGGACGGGCGCGGGCGCGGGCGCGGACGCGGGCGCGGGCGCGGGCGCGGGCTGCGACGGGTCCATGGCGCGGCGGCGAGGAGCGGACTGGCCGCGGCGCCGCCCCGCGCCGTCGATACGCGCCGCGCCGCCGCGCCGCCGCCGCCGCCACCGCGCCTGCGCGCACTACACTCGCGTGACGTCACCGATATCGTTCCAATTTCTTTATAATATATGTAGGTACTTACTTTCATACGTAATACGTACCCAATTATACTTGGACCTACTATTATTTATTCTACGATACTTAATACCCACTGAATACTTATCATGTCGTCGTACTGAATTATGACTACCTAGCTTTAATCTATAAATAAATAATAGTTTAAAAAAAACCTAAAAAAACACGCTTTTATAGCTAGCCGAACTAAAAACTAGAAAATAATTTTTAATTTCAGAGAGTTTATAATACAGTAGTAGAAGATCGAACAATCAATCAGATATTTCGCCTCAAAATAAAATTATAATAAAGTTTAAGTTATTAACAAAAGAATTCAATTCAGAGTAAACAGCGTGGGGTGCTTGATAAAGTAAATGTAACAACTATTCTATTGGCAACTATCTATGAGAGGAGACTGGAGAGTTATGAAAAGTAGTAAAATGCACCCCACGCTTTTTACTCTGAATTGAATTCTTTTGTTAATAACTTAAACTTTATTATAATTTTATTTTGAGGCGATAAATTCTGATTGATTGTTCGATCTTCTACTACTGTATTATAAACTCTCTGAAATTAAAAATTATTTTCTAATTTTTAGTTCGGTTAGCTATAAAAGCGTGTTTTTTTAGTTTTTTTTTAAACTATTATTTATTTTTCATTTTTTAGTTCGATTTATCAATTAGTTATTTGTTGACATGTGGTATTGAAATTTCTCACAAATTATTTATTATTTTATTTTATTTTATTAATCCTGGCGGTCCCAATAAGGATAATGGGAAACTGTTATCAAATTATTGCATTGTCATTGGTCCTTGATACGTATGCAAAGTTTCAAATTAATCAGACTTCTGGAAACTGGTGAAAATTCAGTTCAAAGATTCCGTTACATACATACATACATACGAGGGTGAATCAAAAAATTCTTGGAATCAATATTAAAAAATGCAAAGATTTAAATAATAATATTTTATTTTTCTACATAATCTCCCTCCAATGCAATGCATTTAGAATAACGCGTTTCTAACTTCCTTATTCCTTGTGAAAAAAAATTATTTTCTTGACTCTCGAAAAAGTCCTCTACGGCAGCTATAACCGCGTCATTATCGTGAAATTTTGTTCCACGAATTTCCTCTTTTAATTTTGGAAATAAGTGAAAATCACTTGGGGCTAAGTCCGGAGAATATGGTGGGTGGTCAAGGAGATTGAAGCCAGCACAGCGGATTGCGTTGAGCGCAACTTCCGATCGATGAGCAGGAGCGTTATTTTGAAGGAACAACACGCCCAACGACAGTTTTCCACGACGTTTTTCTTTAATCGCTTCACGCACTTTCGGGATTAAATTTGCATAATAGGGTCCAGTAATCGTCTGGCCTTTTGGCATGTAATCAATAAAAAGGATTCCTTCACTATCCCAGAACACAGAGGCCATAACTTTGCCAGCGGTAGGAGCAACTCGAAATTTCTTAATGGATGGAGAGGATGGTCGTTTCCAAGACATGCTTTGTCTTTTAGTTTCAGGATCAAAATGGTGGACCCACGTTTCATCCATGGTGACAAGACGACGGCAAAAATTATCCGAATCACGCTGGAACATTTCGAGATTACGCTTGGAAATTTCCAAACGTCGCTTTTTGTTTTCGTCGGTTAACATTCGTGGCACCCATCTTGCAGACACTTTTTTGAACCCCAGTGAATCAATTAAAATGGATTGAACGCTACCAAAAGATATCTTTAGGATCTCAGCTATATGTTTTATAGTCATTCTTCTGTCGTCCAAAACCAGATTCTCAACCTTTTTGACATTTTCTTCTGTAACGGAGGTTGAAGGCCGCCCAGAACGCGGGTCATCTTTACAGCTTGATCTACCTCTTTTAAATTCAGCCACCCAGTACGCAACCGTAGAATAGGGTACAGCATCACCCCCTAATGTCTGCTGAATGTCCAAAAAAATTTCCTTCGTAGACATTTTTTTCAAACTGAGATATTTTATCACCGCACGTAACTCACTTTTATCCATAATTTTGACTTTTTAGCAACTCGTTGCACAAAAAAATTTATTACATGCGAACGAACTGACAAAAACAAGTGACAGTCTGCATAAATATAGTGTGATAGACACTCTTTAATTTGAATATCGAACTTGATCCAAAAAGGTTTCATATATATGCACTTCTAAGAACTTTTTGATTCACCCTCGTAGTTAGATACAACCCAAGCTAATAAAAGCGTGTTAAAAACCGGACCTCGATGGAATTGTCACTCGATACTCACCTTCAGGTCTATCGTTACCATAATTATTATTGTAAGAAAGTATTGTCATCGGAAGTACCTACATTACAATAAAAATAAAACACAGTTTTATTATACGTTAGGTCTATCTATATTTCAGAACTATCAAGGGCCGACTTTATTAGTGCGTTTACGACGATACCGGCACAACTAAAAGAAAGAAGAACATTTTTATACTGACACGATTGCACACAACAAACACATACATAAGTATTATTATACACATCGAAAAACAAGACAAAGAAATGACCTACAACAAAGATAATATTAGTGTACGTGGAAAGCCAGCGCGCAACGATCTCAGAAAAGAACTGAGCGCAGCATGACGCTGCGCCGCTGGTACAACCGAGGCCCGAGCTCAGCATGAGCACAACGCGCAACTTCTAGTAAAGTAAAGAAATCGTCTCGTCCATAGCACTAGGTCTTGACGAACCAGACAAGTCACCACTGGGGATAACGGAACGCAAGTTGACCCACTCATGTCGGCTAGACCGTACACTTATAAATTAGAAACATCGAAAGATCATAGCGGCCCGAGAAAAAGTAGTTTCAGTAAAGCGATGCACTCTCTTGTGCAGTGGTAAATCGAAATGTTTTACCGAGTGCACTGCCATCCATCGTGGACGGAATGGTCGCGACGGTAGCGCCGGCGCGGCGCCCCAACGGATCAGTCGCGCTCGCGGCGCGCGTCGGCCGGCGCCGGCGCCGGCGCCGGCGCCGGCGTGGCGGAGCGCGCCGTGTGCCGCGCCACGCGCAGGCTGGCCGCGTGCATGGACGAGCGGCGCCGCCGGCTCGAGGCGAGCGAGCCCACCCGCAGGCGCGGGCCGCTGTCCGCCGCCGCCGCCGCCGCCGCCGCAGCCGCCGCCTCCGCCCCCACCTCGGCCTCCGCCTCCTCCGGCGCCAGCTCCGAGCCGCTGGACGACGCACTCAGCGGGCCCTGCGACACACGACGCGCGTCACTCTTCGACGAACACGATTCGTCGCCGGGTCACCGCGAGGAGGACACTCACGACAATCGGCTTGACGGAGTTGTCGAAGCGGAACACGAAGCGCAGCTCGGCGAGGAAGCGGCGCTCGAAGCGCTCCCCGGAGGCGCGCGTGCGCCGCGCCGTGCCCACGGCCAGGTCCACGCACGACAGCGCCACGCCCAGCGCGCAGCCCACCGCCAGCACTAGGAACAGTCCGCGGAAGCTGGCGATCGCCAGCTCCTCGCTGCCGCTCACCTCGCCCTCCTGCATCGAGAGCGTATATAACATGAGTCACTCAAAATATTCAAAATATGCAAAAAAAATTACTAAATTTTCCTCAGTATAGTAAATAAAAAGCGTAAACTCGTTCGAGGAAGTTCGTCACCGCCCGTACCTTGCAGGCGCCGCCACCGTTCTTCTCGATCCACCAGGACTTCTTCATCTCGCGAAGCACTCCCGCCTCCTGCAACTGCAGCAGCGCCAGGTTGAGCGCCTGTCGATACGGCGACTCTGCGGAGGAGCAGTGTTCTCAGTCGCGCACTACGTGTGACCGCGCCTCGACCCGCCCGCGCCGCCCTTCACTTACCCTTTCTCATGGCGATGCCATAACCTTTGCTGTCGAGGGGTTCACCGATCTGAAATTTATAGATACACGAGCTAAGTCACCATTCTCCGAGGGTGGGAGGGGTTACGCCGCGCCGGGAGGAGCATTTAGTGAAACTGCGGGCCACCCTATGGAGTTCACAGCACACCTCTCGAAAACCTATAGCCATCCGCTTTGGCGTTGCCCTTCTATTACAAAATATTAGGTGATTTGAGCTTCCGTCGCCAGTCTGGTGGTTCTGATGCGGTTCCGATTAGAGAGTGGAAAGTCACCGCACCGGCACCTCCCTCTAAATTAAATGAGGCGGAGTGCTGCTAGTAAATTATTGTGAAAAAACAAAACTGAATTGAAATCGGTGTATCCCTTTGAGAGCCACGATCCCACAGACTCACAGAAATAGTGCGTGAAGTCCCTCCGCGCGAAAGAAGTGAAACTTCGTAATGTGGAAATGAAAATAGGAAGGGGTAGAAATTGATTTTAAGTGAAATCGTATTGTTTCTTTAAGACAAACTTTATTAACATTACAATTGATCGCATCTCTTAATTATAATTTTGGAGTGGAGAAATATACAAGTCTATAAAAAAAAACCAGAAAAGAACTTAGTTTGGCGAACATAAAACGACATAAAACTACGTAAAAAAGACATTATTTGTTTTTCATCTTTTTCTAATTTCAAAAATAAAGTCTTTCTAACTAAAATATAAAGGTTCGTGTCGCCTACACTTTGGTTAAGATTTAGTTCCTAAGATCGATAACAGATGGCAGTTGGACTTGAGCGCCAAATTCCTGCAGCGCGAGCGTTTTGTTCCGCAACGGGGGGGCTTTTTGGGACCTCGTATAGTAATTGGTTGGAAGTCGCATTAGAAGTTACACTTAAAAAAAAATGGCGTGTAGTTTTAGTCTGAGGATCTTCCGGAGCTTCGACTTCGACTCCGATATGTCGGACGGAACTACCGATATTACACCTCCGGTTCCGACACTTTTAAATCGGAGGTCGAAGGATAATATTCAAATCTGTTTCCAAAATTAAAATATCTTAAATTGATTTGGTCGTGTCCACCAGGCTCACTGGTAGCAAGCAAACTTTAGTGGCTAGGATGTGCTGCTAGTGGTAGGTAGGTAGTGCAGATGGTAACAAATAAGCAAGTCCGAATCCACGGTAAACGAGTTCGTTTATTGCACGAGCCACACAATTAAAGAAAGAAGGAAAGATAGATGAGAGGCACATATATTAGGTACACTACACGATAGGATACGGAAGCACAGAATAGATAGTACAAAGTCTGAAAGCACCTAAACATTGGCATTTACAAGCGCGCGTGAAGTACGGAGCGACACGGGTATCACGTCGCGTAGCGGATCTCGACTGGCGGCAGGGACCGAGTGCGCGGTGCGCGTACGCCGCCTCCCAGCGGTAGAACAATGCCTGCTGCATACTACGGGTTTCGCCTGGCTTTGCGCGTGTATTTAATATTAATATGATATTGTAAATTATTGTATGTATGATTATGTGTGGAGCGGTTTGTATGATTGTATGAATGTAGTGTGAAAGTATATGTATAAATAGTTATGAAATACTATATAATAAATGAATTGTATAGTGTTTATAAATAATTAGAATATATAATGTAAATACTATGTAGTGTGTAGTAAGTCACCTACACAAACAACTTTTTAGTGGTGCTGGCCTAATCTATGACCCGTGGAATAGATTGGACGGAGACCAAGCTGCGAAGCTGTCCATTCAATATAATTTGCTACTTTTGGTATCAATTCATTTGATAACTGTAGAAGGATTTTGTTTTGTTTGTGTTAACATAAGTGTGGCGTCATCTAATGAAGTTATTGCGTTATATTTTATGTTGCTATGTACCAATACTAGATGGCGATCTTGTCAAGTTGTCAGCCATACGAAATCCTGCATCGCGCATTGAGTCGAGTTCGTTTGCACTGGAGTTAACTAATGAGTCAACCCGCGCGCGCCGTGTACATTCGGTACACCTATACAATAACATACCACATGGGCTGAAAAGTCCCGGGCCTAACACATATATGGCGCTAGTTTTATTGCAGTCACCTTTTTTTCCAGTTAATACTTACCCTCAAAAGACAGCTGTTAAAATTTCATGATATTCTATTAATTAGTTTGTGAGTTATTGAGCTAAGAGTGACGCTACTTTTGTTATTTTCAAAACAATGGATCAAAAACAATTTCGTGTTTTAATTTTACACTGCTTCTTGATGGAAAAAATTCCTTTCAAGCGAAGCAATGGCTTGAAAAGTGTTACGGGGACTCCGCTTCATCAGAAACAACAATAAAACTTTGGTTTGCTGACTTCAAACGTGGTCGTAGAGACACCGATGATGCAGAACGCAGTGGACGTCAAAATGAGGCGGTAACACCAGAAAGCATAAAAAAAATCCACAAAATCATTTTGAATGATCAAAAAGTGAAGTTGCGTGAGTTAGCTGACATCGTAGAGATATCAAAAGAACGCGTTGGCTTTCTATTGCAAGAGCATTTGACCATGAGAAAGCTCTGTTCAAAGTGGGTGCCGCGTTTGCTCACTGTTGATCAAAAACGAGAACGTGTTGATGATTCTGAGCAGTGTTTGGCCATGTTTAAACGTAAGAAACCGGAATTTTTGCGTCGATATGTGACAATGGATGAAACATGGATCCAATCCACTCGACTCCGGAATCAAAACGATCGTCATCTGGGTGGACGGCAACTGGTGAACCTCGTCCAAAGCGCCTGAAAGCACAACAATCGGCTGGAAAGGTTATGGCCTCGGTATTTTGGGATGTGCGTGGTGTAATATTCATCGACTATCTTGAGAAAGGAAATACCATTAACAGTGAATATTATATAGCTTTATTGGAGCGTTCGAAGGCCGAAATTGCAAAGAAACAACCGCATATGGCAAAGAAAAAATTTTGTTTCTTCAAGACAACGCACCGTGTCACAAGTCAATCAAAACAATGGCAAAACTACATGAATTGAACTTCGAATTGCTCTCACATCCACCGTATTCGCCAGATTTGGCTCCCATCGACTACTGGCTGTGCGCAGACCTGAAAAAAATGCTCGCCGGTAAGAAATTTGGCACGAATGAAGAGGTTATCGCTGAAACTGAGGCCTATTTTGAGGCAAAAGATAAATCGTTCTACAAAAGTGGTATTGAAATGAGGTGATTACGTTCATGAATAAAGCTAATTTTGAACCAAAAAAACTGTTTTTCTTATTTAGGCCTGGGACTTTTCAGCCCATGTGTTATACTAGTTGCTTAGCTCCCGTTCCTGTGGGAATACGGGGATAAAATAAAGCCTATGTTACTCGCTGATAATGTAGCTTTTAATTTTAATATGATAATATTATTTTATTATATTATAAAATTTAATTGATGTGTATGTATTATTTATTTACACCGCCAACCTCGACTCTCCATTGCGTCTCCATCCAAAGGTTGACTAGAAGAGCTAACAATATCGCTATTTAATATAGAATTATATTTATAATAGAAGTCGCCTATTGTACTATATTTTATTTGAATAAGTTCTATTCCTTGTACCTTGCGTATTTCTGAACTGGTTGTACAATAAAGTATTTTCTATTGTATTTTTTCCATTAGTGAAATAACTTTTAGAATCGGTGCAGTGCTTTTACCGAAACCTTAGTTAGAGCTACATTATTGTTTCCATACAAACTTTCATTTCTATTGAATCTGATTCTTATAATATACTTAGATATGGTCAAATAGTTATTATAAGAAATATTTAGTTGTAAGGTATAAACAAAAGTCTGATTTAGTCTGATTATTATCTAAATATTGATATGTCGCCGCGAGGACGAATCGGGAGCTTTCGGGAATCTCCGGCATTGATCAAAGATACTTCGATTTATTTTTAAGATGACGATTATCAATTTGTAACCTTTAATAATGTTAAACCTTAACATCCATTTTAATAGCGTTTTGTCAATTTACAATCTCTAAGTTAATTTATCAAGCTAAAAGAATTATGTTTGAGTATATCCGCCGCCGCAATGATAAATCAGGCACCTACGTCATCGAGTCGAAAAGACTCGATTAAGTTAAGATTTGTTTTTTTAATATCAGTAATCTGTATGCTTGAATGACATCAAATCTAAGAGTAAATTCTAATTGCGTTGTATCCAGTTAAAACCTTCAAAATGATTACCTAACTTAAAATAGTTCTCAGTTCGATCGTTTCCTATCGTCATTTCAAAGTAAGTTTATTCCTATTTAAAATTATGATTGCTGTAATGCTTATTTACTAGCCGTACTAGGCTTCATAATCTTAGTAATGCTTATTAAAAGCTTCTACTTAGTAATTGCTAATTCAATAAGCTAGTTCTGATAGTTTGAAGCCGCCATGAGCGCCATCTATCTTCATATCTTGTAAATCGCTACCATCTTATTGGTTGGCGCAAAAAATGGTGGCTGGGAACTATCGGAGCTAGTTTCTTGACGGCACTTTGAGTTGGATTCTCGGTGCGAAAACATTGTGAGTAAATCCTTGCTAAATAATTCAATAAAATAATTATAATTTTCAGTGATTCATCTGCTTTTATTTCAAACTAAATTCCAGGGTGTGTTTTGTTAGCCTTGTGAGTAAAGTTAACAACTAGGTAGACATTTACATTGCAATAGCAAAGCCGGTGGTCAGCAAGCCAGCGGTTTTGCACTTTTTAAAAAGGGGTGGTCTACCCTTATCACGATATCAGAAGTGGGATGGAATTCAACGATCCTTTTCTGTCCGTTCATAATAATTTTTCAGGTTACCCTAATCACACCCCCGAGAGCAGCGACTGGGCTCCAGGATGGATGCCCCTAAGCCGAACCATGCAGCGCTGGTGCCCCAGCGAGTACAAACGTGTCTACGACATGCGAAGCGACGAGCGGACCTGCCATGGCCCCGATTGCAGCACCACCGCCAATGTTACTACAATCTGGTAATGTACCCCCAGATTTTTTTTTCTCAAATATGATGACGATGATGCAGCATATGAGTGATCGGTTATTAATGCAACAAACATCCGTCGATAAAGTCAAGATTACGGACGTATTTCTGCCTTCGTACGACCCGGACGGTAACGTCGGAGTTCGGGAGTGGTGCAATCACATATCTACAGCTAAAAGCACGTATAACCTCACCGACTACGACAACCGGATGAAAGTAACCGGCTTGCTAAAGGGTCGTGCCAAAATATGGGCTGATAATTGGTTAGTCACGACATCAAGCTGTGGAGGCGGTGATTGGAACGGTGAGTGACGAGCGTCTCCGTATTGAATTAATGAATGCTAGAGCTATCTCAGTGCCCGAATTGATAACTGTTGCCTCTTCTATCCGCGTGAAGCGCCCGATTCAAAGTAATAACAACCAACCACCGTTGAAACGTTCCAAGGTTAATGTTGATTACCGAAATCCCCTTTATTGCACTTTCTGTAAAAGGAGCGGCCATACTTTCAATATTTGTCGCAACAGAAACGATTCAAATGCCCAGCCGACCGATAAAAGTTCCACGATGTCATCCGCTACAATGCCTAGGCCGGTTAGTGATAAGATTTGTTCATTCTGTTCAAAACCAGGTCACACGTTTGACACCTGCTATCGTCGCGAAGAACGGGTAGTTTCTAACGTGAATTCGGTCTCTAACGATAGATCCAGTTTGAATACGATGCGTATTTGCGTTGGTGACAAAATTCTAGATACTGTGTTTGATAGCGGTGCGGAATGCTCTGTGATGCGAGAGTCTGTCGCAAACAGATTGCCCGGGCAAAGACGTCAGGCCATTCAATATTTACGTGGAATAGGTCCTTTTCCTGTTGTTTCAACAAGTACCCTCACTGCGATCTGCATCATTGACAATATAAATGTTGAAATCATGTTCCATGTCCTGTCAGACTACGAAATGACGTCAGACGTGTTAATTGGTGCGAACTTACTTCACGAGACCGGTCTCAGTGTTATAGTAACAAAAAATAGTGCAACTTTGTTATCTCAGCCCCGCGTCTTGCACGTGCGATCGAACTGCCCTTTGTTTGAGAACATTAACCACGACTTGACGAACACATCTGAAATTGACGAACTGATGATTTTGCTTAACAAGTACTCGCATGTTTTTACCCGCGGTTTTGCCAAGTCTCGCGTCAACACTGGTGAATTGGAGATTCGATTAAAGAACCCAGACAAATATGTTGAGCGAAGGCCTTATAGATTGAGCCCGGTCGAGCGCGAGAAAGTTAAACAGATCGTCAGTGAGTTAATTGAGAATAACATTGTCCGTGAAAGTAAATCGCCATATCCTAGTCCAAATATTTTAGTTAAAAAGAAAAACGGCGACGATCGCATGTGTGTAGATTATCGAGAGTTAAATGCCAACACTGTACGCGACCATTTTCCGCTTCCACTGATCGCGGATCAAATTGACCAACTGGCAGGCGGGTGGTTCTATTCGACGCTTGACACGGCATCCGGCTTTAACCAAATACCGATTTCTGAACACAGTATTGAGAAAACAGCCTTTGTAACACCTGACGGGTTGTATGAGTATCTCACGATGCCATTTGGTCTCTGCAACGCACCTTCCGTGTACCAGAGATGCATAAATCGCGCCCTAGGGCCCTTGTTGAACGCAGGTAGTGCAAATAGTGACGCTGATAATAATAATAATAATAACGACGGTGTAGCGCAGGTTTAGATTGATGATGTCATCAGTAAGTGCCGTAATTTTACTAGTGGATTGGCATACTTGGAGCGAATTCTGATTGCGTTATGCGAGTCAGGTTTCTCGATAAATATTGAAAAATGCCTCTTTTTCAAGCACTCTATTGAGTACCTCGGTAATGTGGTAGAAAACGGTCAGGTTCGTCCAAGTCCCAAAAAAAAAGTCGAGGCCCTTCTAAAAGCTCCCGTGCCGACTACAGTTAAACAGGTGCGTCAATTTAACGGGCTTGCGAGTTACTTTCGCCGTTTCATTCCTGATTTCGCCCGAACTATGGTTCCCCTGTACGATCTTACTAAACAAAGCACTGGGTGGCAATGGACTCATGTTCATGAGGAGGCACGTCAAAAGATTATCCATCATCTCACCTCTGCGCCTGTCCTTACTATATTCCAAGAAGGAGAGGCTATAGAGCTATACACTGACGCCAGCAGTCTCGGATTTGGTGCGATTCTCGTCCAAGTCATCAACGGCAGACAACATGTGATCGCTTACTTCAGCATGCGCACACAGAAACATGGACACAGAAAGTAGGTACCATAGTTACGAACTGGAGACATTGGCCGTAGTGCGAGCGATCAAGCACTTTCGTCACTTTGTCTACGGACGTAAGTTCAAAGTGATCACAGATTGCAACGCCTTGAAGGCTTCCAAACATAAGAAAGGCCTGCTACCTCGCATACATAGATGGCGGGCGTATTTACAAAATTTTGACTTCGAAATAGAATACAGGAAGGGCGAGCGGATGCAGCATGCCGACTTTCTCAGTCGGAATCCAGATCCATTGACGGTCAATACCATGACAAACAATCTCGAATGGATCAACATAGAACAACGACGCGACGGCCGGCTGCGGCCCATTATAGACAGCCTACACAATGGAGATGACATCCCCGGATACTTCCTCGAAGGTAATGTGCTAAAGTACAAAAAGAATGACCTCATTCGGGGCCCTCAAAAGCTGGTAGTAGTGCCTAAGTCTTTTCAGTGGAGTCTCATAAACACCTTCCACACTGCTCTTAAACATCCAGGCTGGGAGAAGACTCTTCAGAAAATTCGGGAGACCTATCATTCTGACAAGATGTCATCTGTTGTTAGAGAGTTCGTGGATAACTGTGTGATATGTAGAACTTCAAAACAAACGTCTGGAGCAACACAGGTCCAGTTGCATCCAATCACCAAACCAACGGTACCGTTCGAAGTCATTCACATGGACATCACTGGCAAACTTGGCACTTCAGAGGAACACGAGTACGTAATTGTAACAATAGACGCGTTTACTAAGTATGTAATTCTTCGACAGAGGACGAGCAAGAATTCACAACTTTCAGCGAGGAGATTTTGTTCTCATAAAAAACAACCCCAGAAATCAGACTTCTCTCGATTTGAAATTTAGCGTGCCTTATGAAGTTTACAGAGTCTTAGAGAACGACCGCTACCTCGTCAAGAAGGTGGTGGGCCACCATGGGCGGCCCCGCAAAGTCGCGCACGATCAACTGCGGCGCGCCCCTCAGCCGGGAGACGTCGCCCAGGCGGCCGTGTCGCCTCAAGATCACCAGCAAGCTGCTCTACCCCCGGTGACGCTACAAGCGGTTGACGACACTGATGGTGACGTCGCCGCCACTGAATAACACAACATACATTGCGCATCACTACTATAACAATCATGGTGAGCACGTTTCATTCTACTCTGCTACATCATTCATACACTAAAACACATCACACATCCATTTACCTATCTTTGAGAAGGGTAAAATAATATTTTCATTTTGTGGGTAAGACTGTACACTGTGACTGTGACTGTACTGTACTTTCCTGGTATCCCTTCCCATTTCTGTCATTTTCAGAGCCTCTGTGGACCACGGTCATAATACTTAAGGCCCAGACCACAGCATCGACCTAGTCCCATTTCCTTTAGAGCCTCTGTGGACCACGGCGTACAAGACCGCCCAGACCACAGCATCATCCCTGTCTACGAGTACCTATATAAAGTAATGCAATTATGCGTGGAGCATTTGCATTAACATAATAACAAAACTACTTGTGCAAAATGCGTGGAGTGTTTGCATCAAGCAAATCATCAACTCAGCTCATTCCTACGTACAGCACTGCAAATCAATTTTATCTATTCCTTAGCAAGACAATGAATGCTTTGAATACATGTGATAATCACTTCATAAACATTGCTTATGGAAATATTTTATGGTACTAAAAAGTTGGCTGATAACTTTGTCATTACCTTAACACTAACAAATACCGACAATGATGTCCGAGTATTATTCTCAACACAACGTTATAACAGGCGGAAAATAAGCGATCGTAAAACTTAGTTATCAGCTAGCGTACCGGTGTACGGATGCCTAGCTCAAATGAAAACTTTAAATTCCAGAAACCGCGGCAGGTGCAGAGCACGCACCGCCTCGCAGAATGGCCGTGTCGCCGCGAGGACGAATCGGGAGCTTTCGGGAATCTCCGGCATTGATCAAAGATACTTCGATTTATTTTTAAGATGACGATTATCAATTTGTAACCTTTAATAATGTTAAACCTTAACATCCATTTTAATAGCGTTTTGTCAATTTACAATCTCTAAGTTAATTTATCAAGCTAAAAGAATTATGTTTGAGTATATCCGCCGCCGCAATGATAAATCAGGCACCTACGTCATCGAGTCGAAAAGACTCGATTAAGTTAAGATTTGTTTTTTTAATATCAGTAATCTGTATGCTTGAATGACATCAAATCTAAGAGTAAATTCTAATTGCGTTGTATCCAGTTAAAACCTTCAAAATGATTACCTAACTTAAAATAGTTCTCAGTTCGATCGTTTCCTATCGTCATTTCAAAGTAAGTTTATTCCTATTTAAAATTATGATTGCTGTAATGCTTATTTACTAGCCGTACTAGGCTTCATAATCTTAGTAATGCTTATTAACCCAGATAAGCCTAAAACTAAAATTTTCTGAAAATTTTGAAAAAAGTTACATTATTTAGTTTATTAGATCTTATGCAACATAAAAAAAAATTTGAAAAAAAAATTAAGTGTAAGGCTTTCAGGGAAACAGCCGTCCTATATGTAGGACAGTAGGATAATAAGAGGAAATAAAAGACCATTTATGACAAAACAGAATGTAATCAAAAAGTGTAGTTTATTAGATAACTATTGATTATATTACCCATTGTTATATGTAATTTACTAGATTAACACTATTTATGAATGATATGTTTCAAAACACTTGACACACACTCCAACATCACATTTCTTGCAACGTGTCAAACATTTTTTGTGACATTGACGACAGTGTGTTTGCTTCGATTGAGGAATAACCAGATGATTCATTTGGTCTTTACGACTATCAGCATGTTCATGATGGGAGGGTCGGCTAGGCCCTCTTTTGGCATTTTTTCTGTTTGATTCAATCAAAGCAATTGCTACCCTTCTGCGAAAGCCAAGATGATCCAGTTTTCCATGATTTATTTTATATAACTGCCATGCATTATGTTCGGCAAGATCAATCATGTGTGTGAGCAACGGCATGTACCATTTCTTACCTCGTATACCAATTCGGTAATGTGAAATATTTTCATCAGACCGATCCACTCCTCCCATATATTTGTTATAGATGGACACCATATGTGGTTCTTCTATGACAATGTTTCTCTTTTCACTTTGTGAGAAGCGTTTGGCAGATTGTTTAGGATTTATTCCTACAGCATTAGAAGCAATACTGAATATATTATTGTCATGCCATTTAGCAATAATGAACGTGTTGTCATGTGTCGTTCTGTAATCGACAGCACCACGTTCCTTTTTTTTCAGTAACTTCGATGTAATCAGAGGACAACTAGATGTCCTGTTTTCTCGAACTGTCCCAGTGCAACGAAGGCCTTTCTTAGTTATCTCTTCCAGCAAGGGCGTCCACGTGAAATCAGCACATCGCAAAAAGTGAGAACAACGCTTGCACCCAGCCCCAATTCTTTATATATTGGATTGCACATAGTTGTAGCACCTTGGTATGGTTCCATCCATAAAACATACCCTAACCGTGTAGCACCAACCCAAGCTTTGAACCCGTACCTAATAGGTTTACCTTTTATGTGCTGTTTGCAGCCATGTCTACCATAGTAGGGGATCATGGCCTCATCTACACTGTAATGCTCTTCAAGAGGAGAAAACTCTAAGAACTTTTTATTTAGAAGTGTAACTAGGGGGCGTACTTTTGTGTATTTGTCTTGCAAATCCAGATTATCATTGACATGAAGGTGGCGAAAAATAAAGTCAAATCTATCCCTAGTCATAGCCGAGCTGATCAATTCATTCTTTGTATCAGGGGAGTTTTCCCAATACATTCTTCTACGGGGGAGCCATGAATAACCACTAACCAACAATATGCCGATGAAACATTTCATATCTTCAGTGGTTATGTCTCCAGGCAAATTCTTTTTGACAGCATATTTATTGCTCTCTGACACCAACAACGAAATAACATCTTCATCTAAGAAGTTTTCAAACCACTCAATTGGGCGCTTATCTTGGCAAGCGCCTTGAACATCTGGCCAATTCACGGGATTTTTTGTCAAGTCCCGTTTTCTCCATGCGTAGGTACGCCTACGTTTAGTTCGACCTGTAGAATCAGAAGGTTCTTCTTCTGTATCACTCACCATAATCTGCCCTTGAATCATTTCTTCAGCCGGTTGAAGCAGAATGTTTCGTGGCAAATTATTCAAAGTTACATTATCTTCTTCACCCGAATCTTCGTCAGTGAGACAGTCAGGATCAACAGGAGGAGGTAGAATACATATCAGTCGTTCTCTATAATCTTCTTCATTATCAGAAACATTTTCTAAAGCATCTAAAATTTCATGCGCAGCTAACGGTCTGTAAAGAAAAAGTTGTATTATTGTACTAAAATCATGTATATTATCCTACTGTCCTATATATAGTACGCTAGTATTTGTAACAAGTTATACGTAATTTGTTATATTATTTTGCTAGAATATTTATTTAGTACAAAAGTTAAGGTTATCAACTAGATATTAACACAGAAAAAAACAACTCACGAGTAAAATATAACTTTTTATACATACCTGTCATTTGCCATGTCTGCAACGCACTTTTATTACACACTTATAAGGTAAAATATAAGGTAAAAACTGTTAAAATAACTGTCTTTTTATTTTTTCTAATAAAGCTGACACGTTTCTTACTGCAAATCATAAGACTAAATAATCTTAGATAAAGAGGGTATTCTGATATTTTTTTTTATTTCTACTGTCCTAAATATAGGACAGTAGGCTTATCTGGGTTAAAAGCTTCTACTTAGTAATTGCTAATTCAATAAGCTAGTTCTGATAGTTTGAAGCCGCCATGAGCGCCATCTATCTTCATATCTTGTAAATCGCTACCATCTTATTGGTTGGCGCAAAAAATGGTGGCTGGGAACTATCGGAGCTAGTTTCTTGACGGCACTTTGAGTTGGATTCTCGGTGCGAAAACATTGTGAGTAAATCCTTGCTAAATAATTCAATAAAATAATTATAATTTTCAGTGATTCATCTGCTTTTATTTCAAACTAAATTCCAGGGTGTGTTTTGTTAGCCTTGTGAGTAAAGTTAACAACTAGGTAGACATTTACATTGCAATAGCAAAGCCGGTGGTCAGCAAGCCAGCGGTTTTGCACTTTTTAAAAAGGGGTGGTCTACCCTTATCACGATAGATATTATAAAAATTAAAAAAAAACAAAGGCTTTATTTAATTTTGAATTAAAGTTCATTTTGAACAATAAAAATTGATAACTTCTTATATGCAATTTAAAGTCATTTTTGCATGGCAACTTAATTAGGCGTAAGAAGTCATTTTACTTTTCTTTGTTGATTAATGTAATGACATAAACAAGGTAAATAATATTTTGTATTTTATTTCATATGACCAAATACTACTGATTTAATAAAGGTATTTAAAATTTCTTAATTTAAATCTATATTTATCTTTATACAGTGGAGCGTCGATTATTGGAACGTCCGCGTCGGTCAACCGAACGACCGCTTACCATGACGTCTTATAGCGATTCAGTTGAGGACCTAAACTGAGCCGCGTCGCATAATCGTACAGTGACGTCTTATTTTTTATGTTGCTGCCATTTTCAACCTTAATTGGATCCAGTTTAGGTTGAAAATGGCAGCAACATAAAAAATAAGACGTCGCGGTACGATTATGCGACGCGGTTCAGTTTAGGTCTTCAATTGAATCGCTATAAGAGGTCATGGTAGGCCTCCAGCACCGGCATGCGGCATCGGCAGCGCGAGCGGCGTCGCCGCCGCCAGCGTGACGCCGACGCGATGTGCGTGACTACGCTGCCCGTAAGCTAGTAGGCTTGCTTCGACAGACCGCTACGCTTTACGTCTGCCCGTAACAGTTACAGTGCCACCCAGAACTTTGCATCGCATAATCCTGCGCGGCACTGCACTGCGCTTGACACCTTAACACGTTCACTGCTGAAAACACAACTGTTGTGTTTGTTGTATGGGAAAAGACTATCTATGGCCTACTATGGCCCGTGCAGAGCCGCACCCGTGGCTAGACAAGCAAAACGGCTAAGCAGTCAAAGTGTTAAGACATCGGCTCTAAAGTCTCATATGCCCAGTTATTTCGAAGGAAATAGTGCCCTTCAAACCGGAACACAGTAATTTTTGCACACTACTGCTTGGCGGATTATTATCTGGCAAAGGTGTGGTACTTCTCCAGGCGGTCTCTTGTAGAAGAGGCCTCCCATTTCCTTTCCTTTAGTGATCCGTTTCTACACGGTACACCAGTGAACGAGGAGCTGGCCTGAAACCCTCGGCCTTCGTATCTACTAACGCCTACTCTCTCATTCGTCCTACACCTGTACCTGTTCGTACTTAAACCAAAACTAAACTAAAAAAACACCGTCCCCAAATATGTAAATGTATATCATGAGTTCGCGCCCAAACACATTGTAAATAGTTTGTTGATAGATTATTCTTTAGTTTCTATCGTTTCATCTGGTGTCGGCGAACTCACCTTGGTGACCTGGCAATTTCGCTCGATCTCGTACTCGATGGTGGTGGACTCCATGAGGAACGCGTACTTCTCTCTCTCGGTCACCCTGGAACGTAACAATGTTCCAGGATATAGCCTAGCCGGTACTTCATTGAAATCCGTATAGGCACAGTGGCTTCGTTTCCGGAACAACCGTCCACAGGCGCCCGGCGCGAGCAGTGAGCACCGGTGAGCCACTCACCACTTGACGCCTGACTCGTTTTTGCCCGGCGACGGTTGCTGGCGCATGTGCTCGAACATCTCCTGGTACAGCGCGTTCGTAGATTGCTACAAATGAACGCAGTGTCAAGTGGCGATACTCCGCCGTCTGATCATAGTGAGTCCAGTTACGAGTATGAGCATTGAGCATCCGGTGCTACGTAGGTACTCACTTGGAAGAAAATGTAGGTGGAGCCGTCCTTCTTGGCGCCGTAGGTGATGCCGAAATCGTTATGCGCCAGCTGCGTCACGTCCTTGATGAGATCCGAGGTGGTCTTCTTGGCGAGCAGCGTCGCCAGGTTGGCGGTGTACGAGCTCGTGATCACCAGCGCGAACACCCACCACACGCTGGCCACGGCGCGCGTGCTGTACGCCCTGCGGAGCGAAGCGGCCGGTGAGAGGCAGCCGGGCCGTGCTGCGGCGGCCCTCGCGTCCGCATACTCACACCGGCGCTATCTCCGAACCCTGCAGCAGCACGGCGCCCAGGTTGAACCAGAGTGCGTTGGCGAGCGTGAACTGGTTCTCGAGCGCGGGCGGGTCCTCGATGCAGGGGTAGGGGTTCTGCCACTCCTCGTGGGACAGGCGGCCCACCACGTACAGCATCAGCGAGGCGCCGAGGTACGCCAGCCCGAGGCACAGCCACACGCCTTTCGAGAACGGCAGCAGGAACGCGAACAGCTCCGGCTCGGGCGGCTTCGGCTTGCGGAACAGGATGCTTATGCCGAGGTTCATGAACGGCGTCGTGAAGTCGACGGCACGCTCCCGCTCCGCCGTGATGGTCAGGTCCGTGATCGCGAAGTGCATGTCCTGCAACCGACCGCGCCGCGCCGTGAGAGGAGTGGTGGAGGTGGAGGCTGGAGGGTGGAGCGCAGGCGCCGGCGCGGTGCTCCACTCACGTCATCTCTGATGATGCGGCCGATCATGCCGTTCCACTCGCCGGTCACGTTGTCGCACTTGCCGTACTCGTCCCCCTCCTGGTGCACGAACGTGTAGTTGAACTTCAGGATCTTCGATAGCCGGTCGATTAGCTCGATGCAGAAGCCTGCGGGCCAGATCGGACGACGGATCGTTTCTTTTGTTGGGTCCATCGACCTGTACCTAGTTTTATTTACGTCTGTTTGGAACTACTGGACAAACATATTATAATTATTATTTTATATTCATATCCTCTGAACCCAGAAAGATAAAATATCAAATGAAAAAAACACGAAAATTTTATTTAATATTCCTGTTTTAACCCCATTCTCATTGACATCCATCGAGGCGCTTGGAAGGTTATTCGAGACAAACAGACAGACAGACAGACATAGTCCACTGATGTGTTCTACTGTTTTCTTCTTTTCGTAGGGTATTATGTTATGAGTTGGAAGTCGGGAGGGACCTCGTGTTGGTTACGTACATTTTGAAAGTTCTACGAGGTTTTGTACACGACCCCCTTGTACTAGTGTGCTCGAAGTTGAACGTATACGTACCGGACCGACAAGTTCCGCGCGACAGTAAGTGGCGCGCGGTGGCAGCCGGAAGAACCTGCTGGCTGTTACTAGGACTAGGCGGCTCTTCGATTGCTGAATCGAGTCTGCGCCTAGCACAGCGACCTCGACATTTTTACATGTTCTTTGGTGACATTTACGGATGTTGCCCTTAAATGTGTTAGTTCTTAGTTACATGTTAGTTAGTGATGTTAAGTTGGTATGGTGTCGCTTTGGAAATACCTGTTAAGGCACCGTATATTGAAATAAATAAATAAAATATTATGTAAGTAGGTAAGTATAAAATGTTAAATTGTACACAAAATCCACTTGTTTAAATGATTTGGATTTCTGTGGAATAGACTGAGGGACCAGTTTGATAATAATTATAATATTTACTTCTTTGCTTGGACAAACGTAGGTATTTGTTTTTCGTCATGTTTTAGTTGACATTTTGATTTCAATCGTTAATTCTATTCCGCGATGAGTATGAGTATGTACCTTCGTAGCGCTCATTGCCCGAGAGGCGGTCGGGCGACTGGCGCATCATGACGTACGGAGCGTTCTGAAATAGAATGGAACGTTCCGTTAGCGCCCACCGCCCACAGCAGAGGACGTTCGGCTGGCCGGTACGTAGTTACGCACCATGGCAATGAGCACGTTGAAGGTGCGGTTGGTCATGGAGTCGGGCGGCGGCAGCGGCGCGGCCGGCACGGTGCGCTGCCACTCCAGGCCCGCGTGCGGCGCCCACACGCCGGCGTGCTGCAGCCGGCCGCCGCGCACCAGCTCCACCACCTCCAGCTGCAGCGCCCGCCGCCCGCCGTCCGCCTCCCACGCGATCGGCCCGCCCGACTCCGCGCCCGACCAGTCCTCCTGCAACGGGACGCCGCGGGGGTCACACTCGTCCGCCGCGCGGCGCCTCCGCGGGACGGGACCCGTACCGACCGAGCGCATGTAGTTCAGCAGCGTGTCGGCGTGGAAGGCGCCGCGGCCGGTCGCGCAGTCGGCGCCCGTCATCGGCGGCAGCGCCAGGTGCGCCAGAGCGCGCTGCGTCAGCAGCGCCGCGTGATACGCCAGCAGCAGCGCGCTCGGCGGGGCCGCGCTCACCGGCGCCGTCTCCGCCTCGGCCGCCTCCGCCGCCGGGTGGCGCCGCAGGTAGGCGGCGCGCCACGCCGCCATCGTGGCTCGCACGCCCTCGCTCTTCGGATCGAACAGCCGCAACCCTGCAACCGACGCGTCGCTGTACCGGGGTCCGGCGCCGCCGGCCGCGCCCCGGAGCCCGCGCTACGCACCGGTGATGTTGGCGCCGCCGTGGCTGAACTCGTCGAGCGCCTGCGTGTGCAGGTCGAGCGTGAGCACGATGTAGGCGTGGCGCTGCGCCAGCAGCCCCACGCGCTGCGCCGCCACCAGCACGCGCCGCGCGCACTCCGCCTCGCACCACACGATGAAGTTCGTATGACCCGACTTCTTGAGAACCAGCAGCATGTTCCTGCCGACGAGAGCGGTGGCGTCAGGTGGGCGGGGCCGGCCCGGCTAGGGCGGCGACGCGGACGCACCTGAGCGGCGCGTCGTCCCCCGGCGGCGGCAGCTGGCGCGCCAGCAGCGCCAGCGGCTCGCCCGCGGGCGCCACTCGCGCCGCGCCCGCCGCGCTGCCCTCGTGCAGCAGCACGGCGCGCACCCATCCTTTCTTTTGGCACAGCTCCTTGCACGCCTGCAAAATGCATCTGTGATGTTAGATTGATAATAGTAGATTGTATCACAAGGGAACAAAAGAATGTATTTACGCCGAGAGCGATTTTTTGAATCCAGAGCGAAGCGAAGGATTCTAGAGTAGAATCAGAATCAGAATCAGAACCAGAATATTTTTATTGTATAAATTGTGTACATTATGCTGTTGTTGTTACAATAAGAAGTTTCAACAATTTGCCCATTTCGGGCGCACAATAATTAACTTACTTATACACTAGATAAAATTGGAAAACAAAACAATTAACCATATTTTAAATAAATTGTTAGGAATTTAAAAAACTAGTAAGCTAAGCGTAGCGAGGGAGTCAAAGTACTTCGGTCGAGGTTAAATAATTTTGTTACCGTGTGGTACACGATACTTTTCATCCTAAGCTATGAGAAAAAATCATCAAACGAGAAAAAAATCTTTTAACGTGACAACAACGTTTACAGACAACCAATTTTTTTTAAATTTGGATAGCCAATGCCGCGTCGGCACGCGCTGCTTTTTTTTTGCCGGCCAGGACTTTATTGAAGCGAATTGCGTTCAAACTTTTTAATTAAACAGTGTTCCAAATTCAAAACTCATTTCGTCACTGTTATTATGTGCAAGGAGCAAAATGCCTCTTTTCGAAATATATTTTCATCCCATGTATTCGAAAAGAGGCATTTTGCTCCTCGATAAGTGCGAGCAAAGTGGGTCATTCCCGGGCACTTTATTTTTAGAGTTTTTTCAATAAAGAGTGGTAATAATATAAATGAATGAATCAATAAAAAATTAATTATAAATAAATATTTTATTTGTTTTTGTATTATTTTGTCTTTATAAAATATTTTTCATTTTGTGTTTATTAAATACTTTTTTTTTTATTATGTTTGTTTTTTTTTTGTTTCTTTTTATTAAATTAAATTAAATTACTTGAAATTATACAATTAATCAGATTTTTAAAAAGCAAGAATAATTAACCTAGATAAGAGAGATAGATGCGGCGCAAGAGTACAATGAGCGTTACGGGACAATGTGTCAACTTTTTCGTACATGCAGCCGGCGTTCATCGTTTTATTAGACGTTGTCACGTTAAAAGATTTTTTTCTCGTATGATGAATATTTTCTCATAGCTTGGGATGAAAAGTATCGTGTACCACACGGTAACAAAATTATTTAAGCTCGAGCGAAGTACTTTGACTCCCTCGCTACGCTTAGGATTCTACTCTAGAACCCCTCGCTACGCTCGGGATTCTACTATAGAAGCCTTCGCTTCGCTCTGGATTCAAAAATCGCTCTCACCGTAAATACATAATTTTGTTCCCTTGTGATACAATCTACTATTGCACGCTGTGGCAATGACGGTGCGGATGAGAGATGGCAACACATAGTGTGGGCCAACGGCAGACGCGGCTGTCATGGCGACGGAGTGCATTGCTACTCTGAAAATAATTTTATAATTTATAGTCATAGAATTGAGCCATAAGTTAGATCGTTAGTTAGTCGATAGATCGTTAGATAGTTAGTTAGATCTCACAGCATCAAAGCATTTTTATTCATACGCAATGTTTCGTTTTCACCGTTGACTATGAGTTTTTGCCAACTAGTCTCGAGAGCTTTCGATCTAGTTTCAGAGAGCCCGGACATCTTTATTGTGATTGGATTTGGAATCTAGTGACGCCTATTTGATTCGAAACGTATGTACCTGTGCGAGCACCTCCGGGTGCGGGAACATGGCGAGCGCCTCCCAGGCGGCCGTGGCGGGCGCCGGCTCCACCAGCAGCAGCGGCAGACCGGCGCGCGCCGCCGCCGCCGCCGTCAGCCGGGCGCCCCCCGCGCCGCCCACTGCTGCTGCGGCGCCCGAGCCCGCGGCCGCGCACATCGCCGCCGGCAGCGCCAGAGCCTCCTGCGGCTCCACCGCCGCCAGCTCGGCCTCGCCGTCCTCGCCCAGCGCGGCCGCCACCGCCGCGCGCAACCTCATGGCCTGCGCCGGTGTCTGCTCCACCACATCTGCCAAAACACACGACAATGCTCGTAACCACGCGCGGGAACGGTCCCCAAACTTAGTAAATAAAAATAAACATAGCGGTAACGAAGGTAACTGCGCCGGCTTAGAAAAGTCTGCGTCAAATAGAATGTATATTATAATGTCGCACCGACCTATCCTGACTTGCGCCGCGGAGAGCGCCAGCGCCGCCAGCAGCGCCGCGCACGCGAGCGTCCTGTCGCCACCCATCGCGCCGCACACTGACGCGAGCGCCGCGCCGCCGCGCCTGTGACTCGCGACCCACTTCTCGAGTTATTTTCGGTTGTTTTGACGCGACGCGACGACGCCTCTCGTTCGTCGCGTCGCGTTTCGAGACTGTGCTATTAAAACTCATTATACAGTAGAAAAAAAAATCTCCTCGTGTTTGACGCGATTAAAACTATAAGTCGGTCGGACATCGGGCGCCATCGCCATCTCGCGGGTCGGCCCCGGGGCGGCGCGGGCAAACAGTGCGTGGCGGTGGTGCATGAGCACGATGAGCACTCGGTTGCGTGGCAAGGAGTACAAATAAAAGGTTCTTTTAGGAAAATAAATAGGTACTAATTTATTCTAGACTTTCAGGTAGACGCAAGTAGGCAGAGCAAAGGGGTAGGTTCACACACACTTAGGATTGTAGAAGGTTATTTGGGCCCGTACTGTCCTGGTTAGCGGACTGACACGTGGATGGTGTGCGATAGCAAGCCAGGGGTCACTGAAGGTCAGCACGCCAGGTCCACTCCCATCGTGTCTTCGGCGGAGGTCAAGGAACGCGCGTGCTCACAGCACCGCAGGCGGCGCTCGTCACACACCCTCGCCGCCGCCGCCGCCGCAGCCAGCGCCGGCGGCCGCGGGCAGTTCGTGGTGGTGGTGCATGAGCACGATGAGCACGTCGGCGCGGCCACCCGCGTGCGCCTCGCGCGTCACTCGCGCGCATGGGCCGGCGCGCGCGCACCGCTGCGCGTCACACCGCGCCGCGCCCGCCGACTGCGCCGGAGACGTCTGGCACGCCGCCTCACGACTCCCTGTCGAGACTAATATCGTTTCAACTCTTGTACTTGTAGTCATTCTCAGAGCCTAGCTATTTGTTCAGCCTAGCGTTAAAAACCCGCAGTGCAAAAGGGCAATTGGTTTTCGAACTTTGCTCCCGTAAACAAATCTGAACAAAACTCAAAACTCAAATTCATTTATTATAAAAACAACTAAATTTCAAGTCAAAATTTGATCTACTAATGTAATGATTATTGTTGTAAAATAATACCTTATTTTATAATACTTTTTCAATTAAAACTCTTTCTATGTTCTTTTCTTTTAATGTCACTAAAATATAAAATTATTGCAATGAACATCTTTTTTCCTTCCATAAATTCCAACAATTATCTAATTAAGGTTTGATTATGGTTTTATGGAACGCGTTGGCAAATGGATAATTAAGTACCTATACTCGGATTCATAATTCGGATTTGTAGTCAAAAGAATATTTAAAAGTAAAATAAAAATGTTCAGAACAAATTTTATTATGGTATCGTAATATACATATGTATTGAGAGGGTGCCGTTTGTCCCGTAACAGATGGTAAAAATATTCACCGGTCGGAGTGCGGCGGAGGCCGGGCGCGGGCTCGTCGCGCGGAGCGGCGCCGGGCCGGTACTTGCCGAGGTGGCACCGGATGGAGGTGGCTGTGAGGAAGTGCGCGCGTGTATTGGCGTGCGGGCGCGCCAGGCACACCCACACGCGCGGCCCCAGCGCCAGCGCCACGCACGCACCCGCCGACAGCGACACGCACGCGCACAGCGTGGCCGTGCGCGCCGGCGACGCCGCGTACAGCGGGAAGAACGCCACCCACGTGACGCACGTCGCGTACGCCGCCGCGCCCACCCACCGCGTCTCGTTGAAGTTGTGTGGCAGGCGGCGCGTGCGCACCGCCAGCGCCACGCACGCCGCCAGCAGCGCCAGCGCGGGCGCCAGCGGCAGCAGTTGCGCCGCCGCGCCCTCGCCGCCGCACGCCAGCACGGAGCGCGCGCGCCCCGGGTGGCGCAGGCGCGCCGCCGGCGCCCAGCGCGAGGCGCCCCACGCCGCCACAACCGCGCCCGGCGCCGTCAGCGCCGCCCACGTCCACACCTGCGCGATTCCCGCACTCTCGCCGCTAAC
The DNA here is from genome assembly GCA_912999815.1 of Campaea margaritaria. Taxonomy (NCBI): domain Eukaryota; kingdom Metazoa; phylum Arthropoda; class Insecta; order Lepidoptera; family Geometridae; genus Campaea; species Campaea margaritaria. The sequence continues at coordinate 12,267,347 of OU538798.1, forward strand.
GATGGCTTCTAGCTAGGTGTAGTATAATCGAATACTCACCTAGGTAAGGTTCTATACTTCCATATGAATTATTTCATAATTATGAATTAATTAACATAAAATCTGTCACACAATGTGATGGCCTCGGTGACTGAGATTAAGCGTTAGGTCACGGGTTCGATTCCAGCAGAGGGCCAAAATTTGTGGGGACCATAGGTATTTGCTTTGAGCCGGGTACCTGTGGAACCATGGTCCATGTAGTTTCCGATTAATCAGATATAGGGAGTCCCAATTAGGTGTCAGGATCTATGTAAGTGGTTACGACTCGTGACAAGGACGAGTCGCATCTACTGCTGCGCGCCGTTCGATACCTGGGCGCCGGAGGAGAGCATCCGCGGCCGCGTCGCCGGCCTCTTCTCGGCTGCCTCCACGAGGCGTGCCACGCGCACCGTGCGCGCCAGCACCGCCGCGTACACGCCGGCCAGCGCGGGCGCCGCCAGCCGCACGGCCGCGCACGGAAGCGCCGCCGGCCGCGCCGCCGACGCCAACGCCGCCGCGTGACACACGCACGCCGCGCTCAGCAACAGCGTGCACAATTCGCGCGACGCCGACTTCACGACGGGCGTGCTGCGGTGCCGCCACAGCACGGCCGCGCACGCCGCCGCCACCGCCAGCCCCGCGACGCCCGCACCGCCCGCCGCGCCCCGCGCCCAGCCCCACCCGGCGCCGCCGCCCCACTCCACGGCCGACGCGCGGCACGCGGTGCGCCGCGCGTCGGGCCGGTGGCCGGGCGGGCACGGTCGGCAGCCGCGGGCCGGCGGCGCGCGCGTCACGGCCAGCGGCGCACACGGCACGCACGTCCAACAGCAGCGCGCGCGGCCCTCGCCTCCGCCCTCGGCTCGCGCCCACTCTCCGACGCCGCACGGCGCCGAGCACGCCGCCGCGACGCCGGCGCCGCGCAGGCGCGCTGCGGCCGTACCGCCGCGCAGTCGCAGCTTGCCGCGCCGCCATCGCCCCACACGCTCGTAGCGCCACGCGCCCTCCGACGCCTCCAGCGACATCACGTCGTACTCGCTGAGCCTGCCGCACGGTTAGCAACGTACGCGATCGAGTGACGCTCACGTGTGACGCGTCGCTGCGAGAGCGCGCACTACGATGGAACGTTGCCTACTCCGGTGGAGGATCCCCGTTCTCGTCGAAGGCGACGCGGCCGCCGTCGGGCGCGCGGAATCGCACGCGCGCCAGGTGCTGCCGGTACAGCGACACGTTGAAGGGCAGCATGGCGGCGCACAGCCCCTCCCCCGCGGCGCCGCACGCGCGTGCGTGCATGTCGTGCAGCGCGTGCGCCAGCGCATACACGCCGCGCACCACCAACGCTAGCTTGGGCTCCTGCGTGTAGTTCGCTGCGAGCGACTCGGCACCTGCGGGCGCGCGTCGACGATGTCAAAACGCGAGTCGTCGCGGCTCGCGGTTGTTTAAAGCGGAGCTCTCACCTGTACATGACCGTGAGCCTTTCGAGACGTTTCTTGCGAGGGAGCAGTCGAACTTCTGCTCCCAGAACTCCTGCGAATCGACGACGACAACCGATGAAAATGATTTATGTCATCGAACGTGGCGTAAGTAGCATATTAATATTTAAGAAATTAACGAAAATTACCCTAAACCAGGGGTTCCTGATGTTCGTGTGCGGCGATAACGCGTGATAGTGCGCGTCGAAGTGCGTGAGGTAGGGCGAGCGGATGCGCACGGTGAGCGCGCCGCGCGCCGCCGCCTCCACGCCCTCCACCACGTCGCGGCGGTCGGCCCAGCCGTCGCTGGCCACCAGCCGCAGCGAGCGGCCGGCGCGCACCATCCCCTCCAGCAGCGCGCGCGCCGTGCGGCCCTCGCACCAGCACACGGCCACGCGCGGGCCCGCCGCCAGCCGCGCCAGCGCCGCGTCCACGGCGCGCGGCGTCGGCGCCCCGCGCAGCGCCTCCGAGCGCGCCACGCACACGCCGCCGCGAGCTGCCGCCTCGCGGAACGCCGCCATGCCGCTCTGTCCGTAGCCCTCTGCACACACAGGCGCGTACAGCGGCCGCGCGCTAGCCCAGGCTCGTCCGCTCGCCCGCTCGCATGCTCGCTCACCGTCCGTGTGCACGGCGTGCACGTAGGTCCAGTTGTGCGCGCGCAGAAGCGCCACCAGCAGACGCGCCTGGTGCCGGTCGGAGGGCACCACGCGGAAGAACGTCGAAAAACGCGCGCGGTCCGATAGCTCGCGCGACGTCGCCGAGTAGGACACCTGCGCGCGGGACGCGGGCCGTGTGAGTCCACGCGGAGAGAGGAGGGGAGTGGAAAACGGGGCGGGGGCGCACCTGCGGAATGGAAAACAGCTGCAGCAGGTTCTGCACCTGCACGGCGGCGGAGCTGGCTCCCGGGCCCAGCACGCCCAGCAGCGGGCTGCGCGCGTCACGGACGCCGCCGGGAGCCTTCTGCGCGACAAGGGATTCATGACAACAATCAACGTAACGGAACAAACGAACTTAATTGAACACCCGAAAAAGGTGGCCTTTATTCTGGGTGGTGGAACTAGTGAAACGACACCCTCGAAAGCTCCGCGGCGACCGAAGATGGTTTATAGCGGGTCCCTTATTATAACTGACAAAAATAAGTTGCGGTGCCGAGGCCGAGGATCGAAGCCCGTCACGACAAAGGTTGCAAAGCGCACAAGTTTGTTCCCAATACTGTTACATACACATGTATAGCCTGTACAGAGACACGGCCTGTACTTGGCGCGGTGCTCGTGAGTGGCCCTCCACTCGTGCTAATTGCCGCGCGTCGGCAGGAGGGCTCTCACAACAACTCTCGACAGTCAGAGTCTAGAGCCACACTTTGTTTCTGTCTAGTGTCTAGTTTTGTGTGGAGTTGGCGCAGCAAGGACTGCAAGAAGTACCTACCCTGTACATACTATACGTCAAGCGCATGTTGGTGAATTTTACGCAAGGTCAGTGTTTCCGGTTTCAGCAAAATATTGTAAAATAATGTATATGCGAGCGAAGTGTTGCTTCAAATCTGGCAAAATTTGCTTTCCTCTGTCGGTTTCAGTCTCAGGTGTTTATTTTTATTTCTTAATCCTTCCTTACTAATCCTATCCTACTTATATTATAAATGCGAAAGTTTATGAGAATGGATGGATGGATGTTTGTTCCTCTTTCGCGCAAAAACTACTGAACGGATTCCAATGAAATTTGGAACACAGATGGTTTGGATCGTCAACAAGGATTGAGTAAAAGGGGAACTTTTTATCCCGAGAGTATGTTCCCGTGGGACAAAACGGGAATTACGCGGGTGAAACCGCGGGGCGCAACTAGTCAAATATTTTTTTTCTTCGCTCTTTGTATGCGTTTAAAGTTTTCAGCAGCACTAGGTACAAGTGGAACTTTTACATGGCTTTCACCTCGTCTTACCTCGTCGCACGCGTCGTTTAGCGAGGGCAGCGGCGACACTCGGGCGGCCGCGGCGGGCGGCGCGATGGCGTCCCGCACCAAGTCAATGGTCTGTCGGAGCGCAGTCGGCGGCGCCCAGCACGAGTCGCGCAGGTCGGCCGCCAGCGGCAGCTGCGGGAGCAGCGCCGCGTCCGCGTTGATGGCGTCCAGCGCCTGCAGCGTCGCCTCCACGCGCTGGATGCCGTAGTGCTCGCGCACGCGCCCGCAGCGCGCGCCCGCCTCCGCCGCCACCGGCGCGCCGTGCACCGCGAACAGCGCGCCGAACCGCACGCCACCGCCCGACGCCGCCGCTACCGCCGTGAGCGCCACCGCCACCGCTACCGCCACCGCCACCGTGAGCCGGGCTCTCATCGCCGCGACGCGCCGGTGCCGTGTTGTACCGCGGCGCGTGGCCGCCGACCGCCGACTGAAGCTTACAGACGGCTCCTACGCGCTCGCTACAACTCGGACGCCCGCCTGGCACTTGCTACGCTACGTGAACGAGGGGAGTGACATTTTCGCGACCTCATGTGGGGGAGGCCGAACTGGCAGGTAAGCAGGTACCGTAACGTTATACGTACATGCACGGATCCATATGGAACAAAACTGCCTTCAAAAAGAAATAGACAAATTATATTTTTTTTTTTTTTTTTTTTGTTAAATCTAACAGTTACTTAGATATAGTGTTCGCGCCACTTACATTGGCACTCATAATACCTTCCTACCTTCCTATTCCTATCATTTTTTTTTTGGCGACTATCTCTGTCGCTCATATCGTGGTATCCACGAGAAAACTGCTTGCCGCCGCAAGTAGTCTGCGATCGACCCTCGTCCTTCGCGGCTGCCGCTCTCGCCGAATCCAAAGTACTGGATCTGCTGCTCCTCTGTGGTGGTCCACGTGAATTCGACGCGAAAATATAAACAAAACCCGCTATAAACCCGCCGCGTAAACGCTCCTTGCCGACACGCACCAACCGCCTAAAATACAGTCCACTACATCGAACGTCATAACATCCTGAAGGAACAAGCAGCTTGGAGACGGACCCGAACCGAGATGATTGCAGTTGCATGGAGACCAGGTTAGTCGCCAAGTTCCTTTGTACTACTCTTCTACCAGCCATCCTTCCCCCGCCATTGGAGGCGCGCTCAGCCTATACAGCTTAGCTGCCGCGCTAACATATAGATATAGATATAGTTTCATGGATACAATATTATCTAATCAAAATCTATCGATCGAGCGATTCGCTCAACCTCGATAATATGAAGGAAGGAAGGAATGAAGGAAGGAATGAAGGACGGAAGGAATGAAGGAAGGAAGGAAGGAAGGAAGGAAGGAAGGAAGGAGGGCGGGAGGGAGGGAGGAAGGAAGGAAGGAAGGATGGAGGGAGGGAGGGAGGGAGGGAGGAAGGAAAGAAGGAAGGAAGGAAGGAAGGAAGGAGGGAGGGAGGGAGGGAAGGAAGGTTTTTTTTTTTTTTTTTTTTTTTTTTTTTAGGTTAGGTTAGGTTAGGTTTTTTTTTTTTTTTTTTTTTTTTTTTTTTTTTTTTTTTTTTTTTTTTTTTCGGGTACCTCTGATACGGAAAGATTCAGAGTCGTTCTTTTTCAGTTTTTACTCTTATACTAGTGATTTTTCTTTTTTCTTTCTGGTTTTTTGTTTGGGATAATAATTTTTTCAGGGGTGTTATTTATTTACAATATCCTTAATTACTTTTACTATATCAATTTACAATCTAGGTCTTAGGGGCTATTTACATTTTAGTTTCTATTACTACTACAATTTCCTTATTTACTATTATATCTTAAATTAACTTATATAATTATTGCTAGTGTTCATATTCTCAAGTTTTACATTTTTATACAATTTATATATCTTTATGTTTTAATACTATAAACTTAAATATAGTAGAAACATAATTTGTTAATCTATTTATTTCTTTTTATTGCTTTAATTGCCACTCTAGTGCAATATTCTATAAATTTCTCTCTATTTCCTTTTTCTGCTAGTAGTCTATTAAAATTCTCAGTTTTTATATCAATGCCCATTTCTTGTTCGATACTGTGTCTCTCTAGCATGTAAATGGGGCAGTCTACAAGGATGTGGGTAATTGTCTCGTCAGTCATGTCGTCGCATGGGCACGATGGGTCCCCCTTACACTTGAACTTGTTCAAGTATTTGGAGAACCCACCGTGTCCGGTCAGTACCTGGGTAATTACCCCCTCTGGCTTGATTTCCCTGACGAGTTTGTGGGCCTGTACAGCGTCGGGGAAGAAGAGTTTGGTAACTTGAGCAGTTTCGCTCATTTGGTATCTCCGGTTCCATTCGTCAAGCGTATCCTTGCGGATTTGCCGCTTGACGAATGAAACCGGACATAAGTCATACTCTGGCTTGGTCTTCATGCCTAGCGCGGCTTCTTTAGCTAGCTGATCCGCTCTCTCATTCCCCTCGAGTCCCGCATGCGCTTTAATCCAAAAAAGTTGCACCGATTTTTGCTTATCTTTGCATACTTTTAAATGCTTGCGGATTTCGACTGCGAGAGGATGGAGAGAGCGTTGATCAGCTATGGTCTCCAGCGACGACCTGGAGTCACTGTAGACTCCAAAGCTGGATTCAGGTCGTTTTGTGATCAACCTCATGGCTTTACATATAGCCAGCAGTTCTGCCTGGTAGACCGTGCAGTAGGACGACAGCTTCAACTTCTGGCTTTTGGTTTCGGCATCATTGCTCCAAAGAGACAATGATGCCCCCACCTTGCCGTCAATCTTGCTGCCGTCCGTGTAGATTTTAACTGCCTGCGTGTTGTAGTTATCAACCTGCTCTTGATCTACCAGACATATGAACCGCTGGTCTATATGTTCCGCCGGGTGAGGTGTGTCCCTAAATGCAGTCTTCCGCTCCATCTCTCTATCTCCCAGCACTGACTGGGACACCCCTCTCTTGGCCTCATACAGGGCGGCTGCCTCCTGTATTCTGAGGTCCAGAGGGAGTATCCCGGCCAGCACTAGAGCCGAGTTCAGAGAGACGGTGCGGTAGGACTTGCACATTTTCTGTGCAAATCCTCTTTGGACTGCATTTAGGTGTTTTTGGATACCAAGCTTTTTGGCTGCTGGAGCCCACACGCTGGCTGCATACAGTACGACCGGCTCTACCACCGCTGTATACATCGTGCGTATGACTTCTGGGTGCAGGCCCCAGCTGATCCTGGCGGCTCTCGACAACTGCTTCTGTACTCCTATTACCTTTTTGCAAATGTTTGCCACGTGGTTGTTAAAGGTTAGCTGGTTGTCGATTGTGAGCCCCAGGATCTTGATCTCGCGTGACATGCCAATGTCGACCCCGCCCATGCACAGCCGCGGGGCGTCAAACTTGAGCTTATTGGTAATAACCATTGCGTTCGTTTTCTGCGGCGCAAACTTGAGCTTGTTTTTGACGCCCCACTGGTGTACATAAGCGAGGGCGCCATTGGCACGCTGCTCTATCTGCATCGCAGTGTCCCCCTCGAACACTAACACCACGTCGTCGGCAAATGCTTGGCAATGTTCCCCGCGCTGTTCCAGGCCCCGCAAGAGAGGGTCGAGGAGGAGGTTCCATAGGATGGGTCCTCCGATGGAACCTTGTACGCAGCCTTTTGTGGTACTCCTCGTGATCTCCTCACCCGCGTACCTCACTTGGACCTCCCTGTTTTCGAGGTAGCTGTCGATGATCCTCCTGATATTTATAGGACATCCGCTCTCCGCCAGTCTCACCCGTATAGCAGGCCACCATGCACTGTCGAAGGCTCCCTCTATGTCCAGCGATATCACCGTGATAAGCTTCTTTTGCTTAAGTTTTTCACGTATGTGATCAACCAGATCATAGAGGGAGTCTTCCGTGCTTCTCTGGGGCATGAAACCGTACTGGCGGGTGCTGAGTCTCGGAATCAGGTGCCACTTTAATCTGCACATGATCATCCTCTCCAAGATCTTTCCCATCACTGGCAGTAACCCAATTGGTCTGTATGATTTCGGGCTCGTGTAGTTCTCCTTCCCTGGTTTCCGGAGGATTACCACCGTCGCCTTTTTCCAGGTGTTCGGAAAATGTCCCAATTTTAGACATTTGTTTGCCAGTGATAGGAAAGTTCCCGGATCCTGGATGATTGCATGTTTGCAGATGTCTGCGGTTAACCCGTCCGAACCTGGTGCTTTCTTGGGGTTAAATCCATTTATAGCGTCCATCAGCTCTGCGTCGGTAAATGGTGGATCATGGTGATAATCATGATCCGGTCCATTTACTTGGTCAGCCTGTATTCGGATTTGCTGATGTTCTGGATTGTCCTCCTCTTTGTTGTCGTTCGGGTAAAACGTTTCGGCCAGTAGTTTGGCTGATTCCGTAGGATCCAACTCCCTCCCGTTTTGGGTTAGGTTTTGGTCCTCCTGTCTCCTTGTAGTTCTGCCTATTACCCTATAAATCCCATCCCATATGCTTTCCTTATCCTGTTTTCCGCAGAACTCCTTCCAACTCTTAATTTGTGCCTCTTTGATTCCTAATTCATATTTTTCTTTTGCTTGCAGGTACTCATCGATGACCATCTGCCTGCGGACCGGCGCTGCACAACGGATCCTACGCTTCCTGGTGACCATCTCCCTCTTCAGTTTGCCGAGCTGCTCGGACCACCAAGGTAAGGACACTTTCTGTTTAGGTTTTAATTTTGGTATGCTTTGAGTTGATGTGTCTGTTACTATGTTTATATATTTATTTATTGTGTGTTCTAAATTTATTTTGTCTTCTATTTTATCTATTTCATTTTTATTAATTTTATTTTCTGTTTGCAACTGAGCCATTTTCTCATGAAAATGGCTCCAGTTTGCTTTTTTGCTGTTGTATATTCTAGTTGTTCTTTTTATTTGTATTCCTTTAGCTCTTTGTAGTCGGATCTTAAATAATATTGTGTTGTGATCAGAGCTGGTTGTTCCCTCGTCCACTTCCCAGTCCTCCACCAGGTCGAGTAGTCCCGCAGTGCATGCCGTAATGTCCACAAAACTGGTGTATAATTTGTCCCCTCGAATTGTGTGGAATGTTGGGGTATGGCCTTCGTTGAGCACCTGCAAGCCCATCTCTCCTAGAGCACCTGCCATCTCTTGTCCTCTACTATCTATTTTGGTGCCACCCCACCAGGTACTCTTGGCATTCGTGTCACCAGCCATTAGGATGTGCCGGTGAAAATTCCGCTCGATCCTATGCAGCTGCTCCAAGTATGGCCCTATCGGTTCCGGTTTGGGTTCGAAGTAGAATGAGACGACTACAATTTCCCAGGCTCTGGTACGAATTTTAACCACAGAGATGTTAGGAGTGGTATACTCAGTGCACTGCATGACGTCCAGGTTCGGATCAAACACAGCTATCGCTGCTTTGATCGGGGTGTCTCCTTGCTTTGTGCACTGGTATATTCTGGCGCCATTGTAGTCTCTCATTCTACCCGTTCCTCCGACATATGGTTCCTGGAGCAGTGCAAAGGCCACCTTTTTCTTGCTAGCCTCAAGCATAATCTCGTTTGTTGCGAGTGCCTTACGTTGTAAGTTTGCTTGGGCTACTAAGTATGGCCCGATCTTTGAGTCGAAATTTTCACCGGATAGGCCCTTAGCAATATGCCACTGTTGCTCGGGCCATTGCCTCCCACTTCTTCCTTATTGGGCATTCGTTGCTAAATGCGTTATGGCCTATATTGTCCTGTTTTGCGCGTGTGCAGTTACAACAGGACGGGGTTGCTCCAGCGAGCCAGTCCGGACATTCTGACCTCATGTGGGGTCCCCCGCAATGGCAACACTTCTCTATGGTCTCTTTGCAGAAGCGTCTGCCATGTCCGTATCCTAGGCAGAGAGAGCACTGCACCAGCGGTGACTGGTCTGCCACTCGCACCCTCTGTAGGTCGATATGTACGGATTCTGCATCAACCATACGTTGCCATATCTTGGGGGATACCCTCACTATGATGTGGCTCGTGTGCGGGTTTCTAGTGCGCTTCTTGTATGCGATTTCAATTTTTTGAAATTGTTTGTCTATATTGGCAAATATATTTTTGTTCTGAGTTCGAAGCGCACTGATCACCTCCTCATCACTGTTGTACTGCAACACGTCTTTCATAATGATGAGTGGGTCTTTATTTTTGATTTCCTCCACGTTGAGATCCTCGCCTGAGGCCCTCAACCTGGATTTAACCTTCTCCCTCTCCTCTTCCGTTCTGCATCCCACTATTATCTTCCTATCTTTGGCTTTTCTAATTCTTTCTACTATCACTCCTCCTTCCTTCGCATTCATCGCTTTCCGTATCCTACCTAGTACTTCGTCCCCTGTTTCATTTTCGTTTTTCCCGGTAATTACGACTGAGTGTAGTGCGGTCTGTCCCGGGGGTTGTTTCCGGGCAGGCGCCGCCACTACACTAGCGTAGGAGACGCTCTCTAACGCTTTCTGGTGGGTGTTTATGGTCGCAGTGAGTCCTTCCATCTTTAATGTATTTTCCTTCATGAGGTTGCAATGTTCTTCGATCCTTCGAAGGAGCTCTCTGTCATTTCGTGAGGGGGTGGGCGAGGGCGGGAGAGGTCGAACTATAGGTTCGGCCCCTTCCGCGCTCTCCCGCTCCTTGGTAAGGCTTTTGTCTTTTTCGGATTCCTTGACCAGTTGAAACAGTCGGTCTACAGCCGCGCTGACGCCATCCTTGATCTCAGTTTTTAAATTTCTGGAGTTGCTGAGATGGAGCTTTGCCTTAGTAAGGCATGCTTTTGCTTCAGCAACTCTAGATGTATATTGTTTCGATGGCGGGCTCCCAGTTGGCTCGACTGAGGTTCCTCGGGCTGGTGCCTTTGCACCTTGCGGGAGGTTTATCCTCAGCTTAAGCTTCTGGGATTCCGCCATTGGAGCTTTTTTTTTTTTTTTTTTTTTTTTTTTTTTTTTTTTTTTTTTTTTTTTTTTTTTTTGTTAGGTTAGGTTAGGTTAGGTTAGGTTAGGTTAGGTTGGGCGGGTCTGGGCGGGTCTGGGTTCATCCATCACTAGATGCCTGAATTCAGGCCTTCCTCATTCACCCCGTGGTGAGTGGGGAGGCGTCGGCTTTGGGAAGGAGCGCAGGTCGCTAAGATCTCCCAAGGCAAGTCCGGGGTCATCCTTCACGTGGTTGCTGCCTGTTCTTGGTCTAATCCCCTCTGGAATAGACGTAACTGAAACCCCGGGCGCCGCGGTCTCGGTCGCGGGTCCCTCTACCGTGTTTACACGGTATAGGGGCTCGCGGACGAGATAGAACGGGATGAAGGTTTTCGCAAAGCTTTTGCTTTGCGGGGGCCCCATCCCGGATCATCCTCATCATCATCACCATCACCCATCACCATCATCACCATCATCATCATCATCTTCATCATTTTCACTGTGTGTTTTTTCTAGGTTAATGTGTGTTTTCTTCTTTCTTTCTTTGTTTGTTGTTTTTTCTTCGTGTGTTTGATTTTGTTTTTGATTGTTTGTTTGTTTGTTTGTGTGTATATTTGCTTGTTCTTCTTTCCTCTTGTTTTGTTTGTTTGTTTGTGTTTCTTCTTGTGTGTCTGCTCATTCTCACCCTAATCCTACGGTCCCGGTGCCCGCCTATGGGATGCATGGCCGGGGGGAGACCCGGTCCCAAGGGCACCACCCAGGGTTACCTAACCCCCAGTTAGGAAAAAACATGAAAATGGCGTCTTCTAAAAAATTATTACCCCAGGAGGGTACCTGCCTCTCAGAGGCAGGAGAATCCCTCACTGGCCCATCCGGGTCAGTCTGCCCCTCGTATTCTGGGGGGGGCAAGAACCGTCATGGGAGTGTTCGCTCCTTGAGAAGTAGCAGTAGGGCTTCGGTCGAGAGACCGGAAGCTGATAAAGAAGCACGAGTGCTTCTCACTCGTTGTCCCACACCCGAAGTGGAAGCTCCGGACGGACGAGCCTGGATGGCTGATCTTTCAGAAACGGAGTCTGAGATGAGTCTGGATGCTCCTGGTTCGGCATCAAAGGGGGAAAAAAGAGTCAGGGACTCCGACGATACCGACACAGAGGCCAGTGGCCTGACGTTGGAGTCGGAAAGGGCTGGCGGGGAAAGAAAGAGACGGCTAGGTCGGTCGGGCTCAGTATCGTCATACGACGGCGACCGGATAAGGCCGAGGTCACCGCTGGCGGGCACCCCAGCCTTTCTGCGTGTGGCGGAGCTCCGTAAGGAGAAAAGAGCGGCGATGCTCCGGAGAAAAGAGGAGCGCCTCGAGGAAAAGGTCAAGGAGGCCTCCGTTTCCAGAACGGCGCTTGGCCTTGACACGAGCGACCCCCGAACGGCCGCTGCCCTCCACCAGAGGGTCCTGGATGATGTCGGCATCATTACCGAGATGGCGACAAAGTCCACAAATCTCAAGGGCACGGTCGTTCGGGCGCTAAAAGAATCGGCGGCTTCAATAAGGGTAGCAGTGGAGGCACTGCATAGCAGGACCATCACCGAGGAGTCGGCCAAGTTGCAAGCGGAGAACGCCCGCCTGCAGCGCGACCTGGCCGACCTCCGAAGAGAACTTATGGACCTCCGGGCAGAATTCCGCAGGGAAAGGGCTGAGGCCGTCAGAGGCCCTGCCCCCCCTCCCTCTGGACGAACATCACCCGAGAGGGTAGAGAAGGCGAGACCCCGTTCCACGAGGCTGAATGAGGAGCAGCTGACGCGCTCCATCATGTTGCAGGTGGGCAGCATGATGGGCGCGCACCTGAAGGAGATGGAAGAGCGTCTCCTGCATGGGAAACGGTTGCGCCCCCCGCTGACGGCGGACAGAACGAACGCTGCCGCTGCTCTAGCCGCAGCTACCCCGCTCCGGGAAGCCCCGTCAAGGACCAACCCCCCGCCTGGGTCTGGGACCGAACCGTCGCTCCCGAAGGCAGCCGCCGCGGAGACGACACGTCTCCCCCAGAAACCCAAACAGAAGGGAAAGGGGAAAAAGAAGAAGAAAGCTGCAGCTGGCGCGCCAGCTGCTGCTGCTGCCCCAACAGCAGAGAAAGCAGCTTCCCAGCCCCCCCCGCCGGCGGCGCTCCCACGCCCTGGCGAGAAGTGGTCGACAGTTGCAAAGCGGGGTGCCAAACCTGCAGCCCCTGCAACGGGTGGCGGCGCCAAAGCTGCAAAGCCCCGCAACCGGACAGCGCCGGAAAGGCTGCGCCCGCCCCAGTCCTCGGCTGTGGTGATCACGCTACAGCCGGGGGCCATGGAGAAGGGCTCCACATATGCCAAGGTCCTGTGGGAGGCCAGGTCCAAGGTCGACCTGGCCTCGTGTAACATCACAGGCCTTCGGTTCAAGAAGGCCATCACCGGGGGATGCATATTAGAAGTCCCTGGAGCGACGAGCGGCGAGAAGGCGGACGCCTTCGCCCAAAAGTTAAGGGAGGTGTTGGACCCGGAGACGGTGAAGGTGTCCAGGCCTGAGAGATGCGCAGATCTGCGCGTTTCCGGCCTGGACGACTCCGTAGCCGTCACGGAGGTCATCGCCGCCGTCGCCAGGGGGGGAGGTTGCCCTGTGGCCGCGGTAAGGGCAGGGGAGCCTCGCCGCGACTTCCGCGGCTCCTCCACCGTGTGGGTGCGATGCCCGATCGCCGCTGCCAAGCGCTTGGCAGAGGGCAGACGCCTCACGGTGGGGTGGACGTCGGCGCAGGTGAGGCTCCTCGAGCCCAGGCCGATGCAGTGCCACCGATGCCTGCACAAAGGGCACGTGCAGGCAAAGTGCACTGCAGAGGTCGACCGCAGCGACGAGTGCTATCGCTGCGGTCGGCCCGGCCACAGGGCCAACAGATGTACCGCGGCTGCGCCAAAGTGCTCGCTTTGCGCAGCCGCCAATAAACCGGCGGATCATCGGGTGGGGGGCAAAAACTGCAACCCACCCAAACCAGGCAGAAGTGCTCGCGCCGCCCAATCGGCAGCGGCAAGCGGCCCCCAAGCCCAGGGGAGTGAGACGACGGAGGCTCCTGTCCCCCCTCCGGAGACAGCCAGCCCGATGGAGGACGCTCCTGTCCTTCCACTGGAGACGGACAGCCAGACCGCCAAGGCGCAGGACACTCCACTCCTGCGCCAAATGGCGGACTGGCTGACGAACGGTGGGCGTTAAGCCACCACCCGCCGGCTGGCCGCTCACCCGAGCGGAACTGCAGCTCCCGCTGCAGTGGGAGAAAGGAGGATGGAGGGCCGTTTACACCCTCCATCCTCCGCCATAACAGGGGCTAGGGGTCGCGGATCGGGGGAATCCAAGACCCAACCAACTAGCCCCGGGTCGAGATGCGTTCTGCAGTGTTCTCCAGAACGCATCCAACACGGATGAGGCCAAAGAGCCTTAAGACGGGTCCAAGGCAGTCGCCTGGACGACCGCAGGGGTGGCTGCGGAGCAGAACAGTAAGCCCGCGACCACCCCAACACGCGATGCGGAGAACACCCCGGGGTTTTTTAGTGGGTACACCCAGTCAGCGCGCATCACTAGGATGCGCGCTGACGGGGGACCCCCACATAACCAGCCGGCCTCCCCCGAGGCCGATGGTATCAATAAGGTAATTTTACCCCGGGCAAAAAAAAAAAAAAAAAAAAAAAAAAAAAAAAAAGGTTGGGCGGGTCTGGGTTCATCCATCACTAGATGCCTGAATCCAGGCCTTCCTCATTCACCCCGTGGTGAGTGGGGAGGCGTCGGCTTTGGGAAGGAGCGCAGGTCGCTAAGATCTCCCAAGGCAAGTCCGGGGTCATCCTTCACGTGGTTGCTGCCTGTTCTTGGTCTAATCCCCTCTGGAATAGACGTAACTGAAACCCCGGGCGCCGCGGTCTCGGTCGCGGGTCCCTCTACCGTGTTTACACGGTATAGGGGCTCGCGGACGAGATAGAACGGGATGAAGGTTTTCGCAAAGCTTTTGCTTTGCGGGGGCCCCATCCCGGATCATCCTCATCCCCATTACCATCATTTCATCCCTCACCCCCATTCTCATCCCCATTTCTTTTACAGATATATATGTTCTCTTCTTCTTTCTTTTATTATTTATTGCTTGTGTTTTCTCCTGTTTGTTTGTTTTCTGTCTGTTTGTCTGCTTGTTTATTCTTCTTCTTTTCTTGTTTGTTTCATCTCCATGTTCACCTAATCCTACGGTCCCGGTGCCCGCCTATGGGATGCATGGCCGGGGGGTAGACCCGGTCCCAAGGGCACCAACCCCAGGCCGTCACGCCTTAAAACTGTCTAAAAACAACATGACGAGTCGCAAAACATTTAAACTACCCCAGGAGGGTACCGCCACTAACAGTGGCGGAGAATCCCTCACTGGCTCATCCGAGTCAGTCTGCCCCTCGTACTCTGGGGGGGGCAACGACCGTTATGGGAGCTCCGGCTCTCTCGACCACAACGACCACTGCAACCACACTGACACCGATCTTGCCGCCGACGCGGGAACTAAGGAGGTTTTCGTCGACCGTCTTCTTGTCAAGAAGACGGAACCGACGAAAACGAAAGAGGCACGCGTTGTCCTGACGCGCTGCCCGACGCCAAGCGCCGAAGACGTCTTCGCGCTGGCGAAGACGAGCAACCTATCAGACACGGAGTCTGACATGAGCTGTGAGACGGTAACGTCCCAAGCGTCGCTCTCCTCCAGTCGCTTCTGGAGGAAGCGCGCGAGGGACGCTCCGGGCTCCGGCTCGAGCGAAGATTTGGCGCCATCAGCGAAAACGCCAAACAAGAGAGGACGTGGCCGTCCCCCCTCTACAGGGAAATACGCCGGCTTAGCCAAAGCCAAGGCCGAGCTCAACGCGGCAAAGGCCGAAGAGCTCCGGCTCGAGGCCGAACGGGAATTAGCCGACGAATTGGCGCGGAAAAGGGCCACCCGAGCGGCCATATTCCGAAAGTCTCCGGTCCTCCCGGCAGAAGGAAGAGCCGAGCCGGAGACCCTCGATTTGGAAAAGGTGGTAAGGGAGTCCCTGGACACCATCACCCAGGTCGCCAGGACGTCAGGACGCCTCAAAGGGACTTACGTGAGAGCCCTGAACGAGGCGACTGACGCCCTGAAGGTGTCGTTCGCGGAGCTGCGAGTCCGCACTGCCACAGAAGAGGTGGCACGGCTGGAGGCAGCCAATGCGCGGCTCGCAGCCGAGCTCAACGAACTCCGCAAAGAGATGGCCGGGCTGCAGTCGGCCGCGACCCCAGCCCCGACCCCGACTGCGGAAGAAATTGCGCGCGTCGTCATGGCCCAGTGCGGGGCCACAATCACCGCGCGATTTAAGAAACTAGAGGAGCTACTGCTCCCCGAAAGGCGCCTGCGGCCCCCGCTGGCCGCGGACAAGAGAAGGAGCCAGGCTACGGCGACCACTGCCGATCCCACAACGGCCGCTCCCGACGCAACCTGCGCCCCACCGGACGATACAACGGTGGACATGGCTCCTGTACCTGCCACCAAGCCTTCCCACAGCCAAGTGGTGGCTAAGGGAAGGAAAACCAGAAAGACGGCTGACCCCCAGCCCCCCCCACCCCGGACGCAGACCCGGCCCGCGCCTGAACCACAACCCCTACCGCAGCGTCAACCTGTGGGTGAGGGATGGACCGTGGTGACCCGGGGCGGCAATGGAACCAAGGGGAGAAAGAAAAAGCCGGCCAAACAGGCGTCAGGCACTCCCAAAACGGCGCAGAAAAAGGGGAAAAAGGAGAAGGACCAGAAGAAGAAGGTGCCCAGGCTCCGCGCCCCGCGCTCGACTGCGGTCATGTTGACTCTTCAGCCGGGCGCCGAGGAGCGCGGGCTTACCTACGGCCACGTGCTCGCAGAGGCCAAGCGGCACATCGACCTTAAGGAGTTGGGTATTGAGGGCGTGAGGTTCGGCACTGCAGCAACTGGCGCCCGCCTCCTCAAACTGCCAGGCGCCGCCAGTGCCGACAAGGCTAACACCCTGGCCAGCAAACTCCAGGAGGCCCTGGGCGAGGAAGTGGTCCGGGTCTCCAGGCCCGAAAAATGCGTGGAAATGCGCATCACAGGCCTGGATGACTCGGCCACAAAAGACGATGTCGTTGGCGCCATAGCTGAGGCTGGCGGCTGCCCCAAGGACGCCATCAGAACCGGCGAGATCGTTCGCTCCGGCGGCCGACAGGGCACAGTTTGGCTGCGCTGCCCTGTCGCGGCAGCCAAGAAAGTCGCCCAGAAGAGGCTTCTGGTGGGCTGGGTGTCGGTCCGGGTTCAGATCCTGGAGCCCAGAGCCCAGAGATGCTTCAGGTGTCTTGAGCCCGGACACGTGGGCGTCAAATGCACCGCGACCGTGGACCGCAGCAAACTCTGCTTCCGCTGCGGCGAGCCCGGCCACGGTGCAGCCCAGTGTACTGCCGCCGAACCGCACTGCCCCGTCTGCGACGCGGCCAAAAGAGCTGCCGACCACCGAATCGGCAGCAAAGCGTGCTCGGCCACACCCCCCAGAAGAGGGGCCATGGCGAAGAAAACGGTTGGCGATGGCTCTAGGGCCCCCTCGCAACCCGTCCAGCGCCCGGCGCGAGAGAAGGAGCCATCGTCAACCGTCAATTAGATGGCCTCCAAATATATGCAGGCGAACCTGAACCACTCTGCCCGTGCCCAAGATCTCTTTCTTCAGAGCATGGCAGAGTGGTCCATCCAGGTGGCGATAGCGGCAGAGCCCTATTATATTCCCCCCCGGGATAACTGGGCGGGCGATCGCGAAGGCCTAGTAGCCATCATCGCCCAGCCGGCGGCTGGCTCCCCCCCCTTTCAAAGGGTAATAAAAGGCCGGGGATGCGTCCTGGTCACCATGGACGGGATCACCGTGATCGGGGTGTACTTCTCCCCAAACAAGACCCTCGCCGAATTTGAGCAAATGCTCGCCGAGGTGGGGGCTCTTGTGGGGCGGGGGCGCCCCGGTCCCGTCCTGGTCGCCGGGGACCTCAACGCCAAGTGCACGGCATGGGGATCCCCAACAACTGACGCGCGAGGAGAGGCCCTACTGGAGTGGCTGATGTCGGCGGACCTGGAGGTCCTCAACAGGGGGTCTACGGACACCTGCGTGCGGAGGCGGGGCGGATCGATCGTAGACGTCACGTTCGCTAGCCCCGCCCTCGCGCGCCGCGTCCAGGGGTGGACCGTGAGGGCGGACGTGGAGACACTCTCTGACCATCGTTACATCCGGTTTGATGTCTCCACGTCCGCGCGGCGAGGAGCCGTCCCGCCCCCCCCCCATGCCGGGGAGGGTGTCCGCTGGTCACTCAAGCGACTGGACGGAGAACTGGCCAAAGAGGCGGCCATTGTCGAAGCCTGGGTGGCTGGGTCGGACGCCGACGAGACGACACCGGACGTCGACACCGCAGCTGAGCGGATGATAGGCGCTCTCTCCCGCATCTGTGACGCGGCAATGCCCAGGGCGGGGCCCATCCCGGCTCGCCGCAAGCTGTATTGGTGGCAGCCGGAACTCCAAAATCTGCGAAAAGCCTGCTTCGCGGCGCGTCGCCAATACAGCCGTTCCCGGCGCAGGCGAGTCCGGGATGAGGAGCGCGAGCGGGAAACATATGCCGAATACAGGGCCACTTGCGCGGCCCTACAAGCGGCAATCGGACAGGCCAAGGAGTCGTCGTGGAAAGAGTGGTTGGAGACCCTTAATCTGGACCCGTGGGGGCGCCCATACAAGGTGGTGAGTGGCAAACTCCGCCCTTGGGCCCCCCCACTCACAAGAACCCTCGAGCCTCAGCTCCTCGAGCGCGTTGTCTCCGCCCTCTTTCCCGATAGACAAGAGTGGTGGCCGCCGGCCATGGCGCCCGTCGACCCGACCGAGGAGAACGTGGAGGAAGTGCCCCCGGTGTCAGAGGCGGAGCTCGAAGTAGCAATACTCCGACTCCGCCGGAAAAACACAGCCCCCGGACCAGACGGCATACCAGGCCGCGTTGTAACAATCGCCATGGGGGAACTGGGCGAGGGAGTAAGGACCCTATTCTCCGAGTGCCTGAGCCAGGGACGGTTCCCACAGCTGTGGAAGACGGGGAAGCTGGTGCTCCTCCGTAAGCCCGGACGCCCTGCTGACTCGCCGTCGGCTTACCGCCCCATCGTCCTGCTTGACGAGATGAGCAAGCTCCTCGAGCGAGTGCTCGCCGCTCGTCTCGTCAAGCACATGACAGGGGTGGGGCCCGACCTCCACGGCAGCCAGTTCGGCTTCCGGGCTCACCGTTCGACCCTGGACGCCATCGCCCAAGTCCGGGATCTCGCAGAGGAGGCGGTCTCCCAGGGCGAGGTGTTGTTAGCGGTCTCCCTCGACATCGCAAACGCCTTCAACACCCTGCCCTGGGAGACCATAAAAGAGGCGCTCAGGTACCATCGGGTGCCCCACTACCTGGGGAGAGCGGTAGCGGACTATTTCGCGGACCGGGCCGTCAAATATCCTGGCCAATCGGAGTGGCACAGAAGACCCATGTCGTGCGGTGTTCCACAGGGGTCGGTACTCGGACCCCTCCTGTGGAACATCGGGTACGACTGGGTGCTTCGTGGCGAGAACCTCCCGGGAATCGGAGTGGTGTGTTACGCCGATGACACCCTAGTCACGGCGCGAGGATCCTCGCACAGAGAGGCAGCTCTGCTGGCCACGGCGGGAGTCGCCCAGGTGGTCCGGCGGATCCGGGCCCTGGGCTTGGAGGTGGCCCTCAACAAGTCCGAGGCCCTCTTCTTTCACGGGCCCCGGGGGGCGCCACCACCTGGGACATCCATCGTTGTGGGGGGGGAGACAATCGCCGTCGAGACCAATATGCGTTACCTGGGCATCGTGCTCGACGGCCGCTGGCGATTCACCGAGCACTTCCGGCGGCTTGCGCCGAAGCTCATCTCCTTCGCCGGAGTGCTCGGTAGGCTCCTCCCCAACCTCGGGGGACCGAGCGTGACGTGTCGCCGCCTCTACTGCGGTGTGGTGCGCTCCAAGGCGCTCTACGGAGCGCCGATATGGGCAGACGCCCTGAGCGCCCAGAACAAGGCACTACTGCGACGTCCGCAGCGTGCCATAGCGCTCAGGGCGGCCCGGGCGTACTGCACCGTTTCGTATGAGGCGGCCTGCGTCCTGGCCAACAGCCCGCCTTGGGACCTCGAGGCCAAGGCCCTGGCGACGGTGTACCACCGGTGCGCGGAAATGAAGCGTGGCGGGAGTCGCCCCCTTCCGGAGGTGATCAAGCGGTGGAGAGAACAGTCTCGCGTCGACCTCCTCCGGAAATGGTCGGAGCGACTGGAAAGCCCAGACGCCAGTCGGGAGATGTTGGCCGCGATCAGGCCGGTGCTGACCCCCTGGTTCAGCCGCAAACATGGTGCCCTGACGTACCACCTGACACAGCTCCTAACGGGGCATGGCTGCTTCGGCAGATACCTGTGTCGGGTGGTACGCCGGGAACCAACGACGATCTGCCACCATTGCGGCGGAGGGGAGGACACGGCCCAGCACACCCGGGCCGTGTGCCCCGCCTGGACGGGCCCACGCGCGCTGCTCGAGTCGGCAGTCGGGAGTGACCTCTCGCTGCCGGCTCTGTTCGGCGCCATGGCC
This sequence comes from Campaea margaritaria, assembly GCA_912999815.1. Taxonomy (NCBI): domain Eukaryota; kingdom Metazoa; phylum Arthropoda; class Insecta; order Lepidoptera; family Geometridae; genus Campaea; species Campaea margaritaria. The sequence continues at coordinate 12,287,306 of OU538798.1, forward strand.
TCCAATAAGGAGATGTGGGAAGCGGTCGAGGAGTTCTCCTCGACCGTCATGACGCAGAAGGAGAAGGCGGAAAGGGACCGGGAGGACGATGCCCTCTCGCTCCCAATCCGCCGCCGTCGAGCTGGCCGCAGGCGGTTGGCATATGCCCACCACCTGCCGCCATAACAGGGGCTAGGGGCGGAGGATCGGGGGATCCAACGCCCCACCACATAGTCCCGAGGCGAGATGCGCTCTGACGTGTTCCCCAGAGCGCATCATTCCTGGGTGAGGCCGAGTGCCCCCAGAGGAGAGTCCGAGGCAGTCGCCCGGACGTCCGCAGGGGTGGTCGCGGTAGCGCTATAGCGATCCCGCGTCCACCTCAACACGCGGAGAGGTGAACACCCCGGGGTTTTTTAGTGGGTACACCCAGCCAGCGCGCATCACTATGATGCGCGCTGACGGGGGACCCCCACATAACCAGCAGGCCTCCCCCTAAGGCCGTGGTATCAATAAGGTAATTTTACCCCGGGCAAAAAAAAAAAAAAAAAAAAAAAAAAAAAAAAAAAAAAAAAAAAAAAGGTTAGGTTAGGTTAGGTTGGGCGGGCCTGGGTTCATCCATCACTAGATGCCTGAATCCAGGCCTTCCTCATTCACCCCGTGGTGAGTGGGGAGGCGTCGGCTTTGGGAAGGAGCGCAGGTCGCTAAGATCTCCCAAGGCAAGTCCGGGGTCATCCTTCACGTGGTTGCTGCCTGTTCTTGGTCTAATCCCCTCTGGAATAGACGTAACTGAAACCCCGGGCGCCGCGGTCTCGGTCGCGGGTCCCTCTATCGTGTTTACACGGTATAGGGGCTCGCGGACGAGATAGAACGGGATGAAGGTTTTCGCAAAGCTTTTGCTTTGCGGGGGCCCCATCCCGGATCATCCTCATCCCCATTACCATCATCTTCACCCCTCACCCCCATTCTCATCCTCATTTCTTCCAGGTTTATATGTTTTCTTCTCTCTCTCATATTTATTTGTTGTATGTTTCTTCTTATTTGTTTTGTTTTGTTTTGTATGTGTTCTTTTCTCTCTTTTATTGTTCTCACCTTCATTCTTCTTCTTCTTTTCACCTAATCCTACGGTCCCGGTGCCCGCCTATGGGATGCATGGCCGGGGGGTAGACCCGGTCCCAAGGGCACCAACCCACAGGCTGTCGCGCCTCTAAATCGACCAATATGGCGAGTTGTAAAAATGTTGATATACCCCAGGAAGGTACCACCACCGTTGGTGGTGGAGAATCCTTCACCGGCTCACTCGAGCCGGTCTGCCCCTCGTACTCTGGGGGGGGCAACAACCGCTGTAAGAGCCTCGGCTCTTTACCTGACCCACGCAAGATACCGGACACCGATTTCTCCGCGAAAGCGGATACGGCAGAGGAGATCCCCCTCGTCAACCGCCTCCGCAGTAGAGCGAAGGCGAGTGCGACGGAAAGAGAGGCACGCGTCGTTTTGCCGCGCTGCCCCACACCTTCCTCGGCATGGATGGCCGACCTCTCCGACACTGAGTCGGAGATGAGTCTGGACATGCCGACGGGGAGGAAGGGCGAAAAGCGCATCCGGGACTCCGACGACACTGACTCGGAGGCCAGTGGCCTGGCGGTGGAGTCGGAGAGGGCTGGCGGAGAGAGAAAGAGGCGGCCCGGGAGGTCGGGCTCGGTCTCCTCATATGATGGCGACCGGATAAGGCCGGAGTCGCCGTTGCCAGGCACCCCAGCCTTCATCCGCGTGGCAGAGCTCCGCAAGGAGAAGCGGGCGGCCATGCTAAAACTGAAGGAGGAGCGCCTAGAAAACAAGGCCAAGGAGGCCTCCGTGTCCAGGGCGGCCCTGGGGCTGGACACGAGCGACCCCCGAACAACCGCTGCCCTCCACCAGAGGGTCGTGGACGACGTTGGCGTCATCATGGAGATGGCGACCAAGTCCACGAACCTCAAGGGCACGGTTGTTCGGGCGCTAAAGGAGTCGGCGGCCTCAATCCGAGTCGCGGTGGAGGCTCTGCGGAACCGGACCACTACCCAGGAGACGGCCAAACTGCAGGCGGAGAACGCCCGCCTGCAGCGGGACCTGGTCGAGCTCCGCAGGGAGCTGGCGGACCTCAGGACGGAGTTCCGAAGGGAGAAGGCGGAGGCGATGAGGGGTTCCGCCCCCCCACCCCCCCGACAACTCTCCCCTGACAGGAAGGATAAGGCTCGCGCAAAGAAGAGCGAGGAGCAGCTGACGCGCTCCATCATGCTGCAGGTGGGCAGCATGATGGGCGCGCGGCTGAAGGAGCTGGAAGAGCGCCTCCTGCCGGGGAAACGGCCGCGCCCCCCGCCGACGGCGGATCTCCCACCCGGGACCGAAACCTCGCTCCCGGGGGCGACCGCCCCAGAGCCCACACCAGCTGAGACCCGAAAACCCGGGCCAAAGAAGAAAAGGAAGGGGAAGAGCCAAAAGGCCAATGCTGCTGGCGCAGCCCCCCCAACCCAAGAGAAGGCGGCCCCCCGCCCTCTCCCGTCGGCACCCTCGTCCACGGGCGAGCTGTGGTCGACGGTGACAAAGCGGGGCGCCAAGTCGGTGGCCCCCCCGGCACCGGGCGGCACCAAGGCTGCAAAGGCCGCAAAGCCCCGCAGCCGGCCGGCGCCAGAGAAGCTGCGCCCCCCTCAGTCCTCGGCTGTGGTGATCACGCTGCAGCCGGGGGCCCTAGAGAAGGGAGTCACTTACGCGAAGGTCCTGTCAGAGGCCAGGTCCAAGGTCGACCTGGCCTCCTGTGACATCCGCACGGGCCTTCGCTTCAGGAAGGCGGTCACAGGGGGATGCATCCTGGAGCTTCCAGGGGCAACGAGCGGCGACAAGGCGGACGCGTTCGCCAGCAAGCTGAGGGAGGTGCTGGATCCGGAGGCGGTGAGGGTGTCCAGGCCCGAGAAATGCGCGGACCTTCGCATCTCGGGCTTGGACGAGTCCACCGCCGTCGCGGAGGTTGTCGCCGCCGTTGCCAGGGGAGGTGCGTGCCCTGTGGCCGCAGTCAAGGCGGGGGAGCCGCGGAGAGATCCTCGGGGCAGCTGCACCACGTGGGTGCGCTGCCCGATCGCCGCGGCCAAGAGACTCGCAGAGGGGAAGCGTCTCGTCATCGGGTGGACGTCGGCCCAAGTTCGGCTGCTCGAGCCCCGGCCGATGCAGTGCTACCGATGCCTGCACAAGGGACACGTGCAGGCTAAGTGCACTGCAGAGGTTGACCGCAGCGACGAGTGTTACCGCTGCGGTCAACCCGGCCACAAGGCCTCTAGGTGTCCTGCGGCTGCGCCGAGTTGCTCACTCTGCGCAGCCGCCAACAAACCGGCGGAGCACAGGGTGGGAAGTAGGAACTGCTCCCCACCCCAGCCCAAACCACCGCGAGCTCCCACGGCGCAGCCGTCGAGCAGCCCCCCAGTCCAGGGGGGCGCGAAGAAGACCGCACCACCATCGCCAAGCCCCCCAGCCCAGGGGGGCGAGAACATGGACACCGGCCCCCAGACGGCCGCCAGCCAACCCGCCAGCGCGCAGGACACCCCGCTCCTGCGCCAAATGGCGGAGTGGCTGACCAACGGTGGGCGTTAAGACACCCACCTTACCACGCGCCGGCTGCCCTAACTACGCAGGGCAGTCCTGCATACCGCAGTGGGTGACAGGAGGCTGGAGGGCCGTTAGACCCTCCTCCACCCTCCTCTTCAGAGGCCAGGGCGGCGGACCCGGGGGGGATCCGTCGCCCAGTCACATGCCTCGAGGCGGCGCGCGCGGTGTTCCGCGCGCCCCTCAAGGGTCGACGGGGTGGAACCACTCCCCCACCCCGTCACAGGGACGAAGTCCTTCTAAGGACTCGCGCTGCCGGGGCCGCGATAGCATACGGAATCGTGATCTCGTAGCCCCGGCAACTTCGGCGCTCCCGGTGAACACCCGTTGGGTTTTAGTCAGTAGGAGTCTGACATAACCACCCGGCCGCCCCCCGTAAGGCTGGGTGGTATCCATGATGGATTTCCCAACGTAAAAAAAAAAAAAAAAAAAAAAAAAAAAAAAAAAAAAAAAAAAAAGGTTAGGTTAGGTTGGGCGGGTCTGGGTTCATCCATCCCTAGATGCCTGAATCCAGGCCTTCCTCATTCACCCCGTGGTGAGTGGGGAGGCGTCGGCTTTGGGAAGGAGCGCAGGTCGCTAAGATCTCCCAAGGCAAGTCCGGGGTCATCCTTCACGTGGTTGCTGCCTGTTCTTGGTCTAATCCCCTCTGGAATAGACGTAACTGAAACCCCGGGCGCCGCGGTCTCGGTCGCGGGTCCCTCTACCGTGTTTACACGGTATAGGGGCTCGCGGACGAGATAGAACGGGATGAAGGTTCTCGCAAAGCTTTTGCTTTGCGGGGGCCCCATCCCGGATCATCCTCATCCCCATTACCATCATTTCATCCCTCACCCCCATTCTCATCCCCATTTCTTTTACAGATATATATGTTTTCTTGTTCTTTTATTTATTTATTTGTTGTTTGTGTCTCTTTATTTGTTTTGTGTTTGTTTCTTCTTTCTTTCTTTTCTTGTTTCATCTCCATGTTCACCTAATCCTACGGTCCCGGTGCCCGCCTATGGGATGCATGGCCGGGGGGTAGACCCGGTCCCAAGGGCACCAACCCCAGGCCGTCACGCCTTAAAACTGTCGAAAAAACTATGACGAGTTGTAAAAAAGACATATTACCCCAGGAAGGTACCGCCACTTGCAGTGGCGGAGAATCCTTCACCGGCTCTCCCGAGCCGGTCTGCCCCTCGTATTCTGGGGGGGGCAACAACCGTTATAAGAGCCTCGGCTCTTCTGACCCACGCAAGACAATGGACACCGATTTCTCCGCTAACGCGGAAGTAAAGGAGACTCTCGCCGACCGCCTCCGTAGTTCCACGAGGGCGGATAAGGCGAAGACCAGGAGAGAGGCACGCGTCGTGCTACCACGCTGCCCCACACCCTCCTCGGCGTGGATGGCCGACCTCTCCGACACGGAGTCGGAGGTGAGCGTCGGCGCACCCGAGGGAAAGGGAGAGAAGCGGGTCCGAGACTCCGACGACACCGACTCGGAGGCCAGTGGCCTGGCGGTGGAGTCGGAGAGGGCTGGAGGAGAAAGAAAGAGGCGGCCCGGGCGGTCAGGCTCGGTCTCCTCTTATGACGGTGACCGGATAAGGCCGGAGTCGCCGTTGCCGGGGACCCCAACCTTCCTTCGCGTGGCGGAGCTCCGAAAGGAAAAGAGAGCGGCCATGTTGAAGCAAAAGGAGGAGCGCCTCGAGGGCATGGCCAAGGAGGCCTCCGTGTCCAGGGCAGCCCTGGGGCTGGACACGACCGACCCCCGAACAGCCGCTGCCCTCCACCAGAGGGTCGTGGACGACGTTGGCGTCATCATGGAGATGGCGACCAAGTCCACGAACCTCAAGGGCACGGTTGTTCGGGCGTTGAAGGAGTCGGCGGCCTCTATCAGGGTCGCGGTGGAGGCTCTGCACACCAGGACGATAACCGAGGAGTCGGCCAAGTTGCAGGCGGAGAACGCCCGCCTGCAGCGGGACCTCGTCGAGCTCCGCAGGGAGCTTACGGACCTCCGTACGGAGTTCCGAAGGGAGAGAGCGGAGGCAATTAGGGGCCCCGCCCCCAAGCAAACCTCACCGGAGAGGACCCAACCTCGCGGAAGGAAGAGCGAGGAGCAGCTGACGCGCTCCATCATGCTGCAGGTGGGCAGCATGATGGGCGCGCGGCTGAAGGAGCTCGAGGAGCGTCTCCTGCCTGGGAAGCGGCTGCGCCCCCCGCTGGCGGCGGACAGGGCGAGCTCTACGACCACCACGGCTGACCCCCCGCCCGGGCCTGGACCATCGCTCCCGGGGACGGCCTCCTCGGAGCCGACACCTCCAGGGCCCCAGGAACCCGGGCAGAAGAAGAGGAAAGGGAAAGGAAAGGGGAAGGGGAAGAGGGCAAAGGCCGTTGCCGAAACGGCAACCGCAGCCCCTCCCACCGCCCAGAAGAAGACGGCTCCGCGCCCCGTCCCGTCGACCACTGGCGAAAAGTGGTCGACGGTTGTAAAACGGGGCGCCAAACCAAAAGCCCCTGCACCAGGCGGTGCCAAAGCCGCCAAGGCTGCAAAGCCACGCGGCCGGCCGGCGCCGGAGAAGCTGCGCCCCCCTCAGTCCTCGGCTGTGGTAGTCACGCTGCAGCCGGGGGCCCTAGAAAAGGGCGTGACATATGCGAAGGTCCTGTCGGAGGCCAGGTCCAAGGTCGACCTGGCCTCCTGTAACATCCGCACGGGCCTTCGCTTTAGGAAAGCGGTCACAGGAGGATGCATCCTGGAGATTCCAGGGGCAACGAGCGGCGACAAGGCGGACGCCTTCGCCAACAAACTCAGAGAGGTCCTGGATCCGGAGGCGGTGAGGGTGTCCAGGCCCGAGAAATGCGCGGACCTGCGCATCTCGGGCTTGGACGAGTCCACCGCCGTCGCGGAGGTTGTCGCCGCCGTTGCCAGAGGAGGAGCGTGCCCTGTGGCCGCAGTGAAAGCAGGGGAGCCGCGGAGAGATCCTCGGGGCAGCTGCACCACATGGGTGCGCTGCCCGGTCGCCGCGGCCAAGAAATTGGCCGAAGGGAAACGCCTCGTGGTGGGGTGGACCTCGGCCCAAGTAAGGTTGCTGGAGCCCCGGCCGCTGCAGTGTCACCGATGCCTGCACAAGGGACACGTGCAGGCTAGGTGCACTGCAGAGGTGGACCGCAGCGGCGAGTGTTACCGCTGCGGTCAACCCGGCCACAAAGCCCTTAGGTGTCCTGCGGCTGCGCCGAGATGCTCGCTCTGCGCAGCCGCAAACAAACCGGCGGAACACAGGGTGGGAAGCAAGTGCTGCTCCCCACCCCAACCCAAACCATCTAGAGCTCCCACGGCGCAGCCGCAGAGCAGCCCCTCAGTCCAGGGGGGCACGAAGACGACCACCGCACCACCATCGCCCAGCCCCCCATCCCAAGGGGGCGAAGAAATGGATACCGGCCCTCAGACGGCCGCCAGCCAACCCACCAGCGCGCAAGAGACTCCGCTCCTGCGCCAAATGGCGGAGTGGCTGACTAACGGTGGCCGTTAGACCGACCACCCGCCGGCTGGCTGCTCTGCGACTCCGCAGAGCAGATCCGCAGCTTCAGCTGCAATGGGCGACAGGAGGCTGGGGGGCCGTTTAGACCCTCCTCCACCCTCCTTTTCAGAGGCCAGGGCGGCGGACCCGGGGGGGATCCGTCGCCTAGTCACATGCCTCGAGGCGGCGCGCGCGGTGTTCCGCGCGCCCCTCAAGGGTCGACGGGGTGGAACCACTCCCCCACCCCGTCACAGGGACGACGTCCTTTTTGAGGACTTGCGCTGCCGGGGCCGCGATAGTATACGACATCGTGATCTCGTAGCCCCGGCAACCTCGGCGCTCCCGGTGAACACCCGTTGGGTTTTAGTCAGTAGGAGTCTGACATAACCACCCGGCCGCCCCCCGTAAGGCTGGGTGGTATCCATGATGGATTTCCCAACGTTAAAAAAAAAAAAAAAAAAAAAAAAAAAAGGTTAGGTTAGGTTGGGCGGGGCGGGTCTGGGTTCATCCATCACTAGATGCCTGAATCCAGGCCTTCCTCATTCACCCCGTGGTGAGTGGGGAGGCGTCGGCTTTGGGAAGGAGCGCAGGTCGCTAAGATCTCCCAAGGCAAGTCCGGGGTCATCCTTCACGTGGTTGCTGCCTGTTCTTGGTCTAATCCCCTCTGGAATAGACGTAACTGAAACCCCGGGCGCCGCGGTCTCGGTCGCGGGTCCCTCTATCGTGTTTACACGGTATAGGGGCTCGCGGACGAGATAGAACGGGATGAAGGTTCTCGCAAAGCTTTTGCTTTGCGGGGGCCCCATCCCGGATCATCCTTCACCCTCATCATCATCATCTTCATCCCTCACCCCCATTCTCATCCCCATTTCTTTCAGATATATATGTTTTCTTGTTCTTTCTTATTTATTTGTTGTTTGTGTCTTTTATTTGTTTGTGTATGCTTCTTTCTTTCTTTTTCTTGCTCATCTCCATTCTTCACCTAATCCTACGGTCCCGGTGCCCGCCTATGGGATGCATGGCCGGGGGGTAGACCCGGTCCCAAGGGCACCAACCCCAGGCCGTCACGCCTTTAAACTGTCAACAAAAACCATGACGAGTCGCCAAAATACCAAACTACCCCAGGAGGGTACCGCCACTTACAGTGGCGGAGAATCCCTCACCGGCTCTCCCGAGCCGGTCTGCCCCTCGTATTCTGGGGGGGGCAACGACCGTCACGAGAGCTTCCACTCTCCCGACCCTAGCGACCACCCTGACACCGATCTGCCCGCGAACGCGGAACAAAAGGAGACCCTTGCCGACCGTCTTCGTAGCAATACGAAGGCGGGCAAGGCGAAGACGAAGAAAGAGGCGCGTGTCGTCTTGCCACGTTGCCCCACACCCTCCTCGGCGTGGATGGCCGACCTCTCCGATACGGAGTCGGAGATGAGCTTCGGCGCACCCGAGGGGAAAAAGGGAGAGAAGCGGGTCCGAGACTCCGACGACACCGACTCGGAGGCCAGTGGCCTAGCGGTGGAGTCGGAGAGGACCGGCGGAGAAAGGAAGAGACGGCCCGGGCGGTCGGGCTCGGTCTCTTCCTACGATGGCGACCGGATAAGGCCGGAGTCACCGTTGCCAGGGACCCCAACCTTCATCCGCGTGGCGGAGCTCCGCAAGGAGAAGAGGGCGGCTATGTTGAAGCAAAAGGAGGAGCGCCTCGAGGGCATGGCCAAGGAGGCCTCCGTGTCCAGGGCGGCCCTGGGGCTGGACACGAGCGACCCCCGAACAGCCGCTGCCCTCCACCAGAGGGTCGTGGACGACGTTGGCGTCATCATGGAGATGGCGACCAAGTCCACGAACCTCAAGGGCACGGTTGTTCGGGCGCTGAAAGAGTCGGCGGCCTCAATCCAAGTCGCGGTGGAGGCTCTACGCACTAGAACCACCACCCAGGAGACGGCCAAACTGCAGGCGGAGAACGCCCGCCTGCAGCGGGACCTGGTCGAGCTCCGCAGGGAACTGGCGGACCTCAGGACGGAGTTCCGAAGGGAAAAGGCGGAGGCGATCAGGGGTTCCGCCCCCCCGCCCCCCCGCCAAGCCTCCTCCGAGAGGGCAGAGAAGACACGCGGAAGAAAAAGTGAGGAACAACTGACGCGCTCCATCATGCTGCAGGTGGGCAGCATGATGGGCGCGCGGCTAAAGGAATTGGAGGAGCGCCTCCTACCCGGAAAGCGGCTTCGCCCTCCGCTGGCGACGGACAGGGCGAGCCCTGTCGCCGCGGCGGACCTCCCACCCGGGACCGAGCCCTCGCTTCCGGGGGCGACTGCCCCAGAGCCCACACCGGCCGGGCCCCGAAAACTCGGGCCCAAGAAGAAAAAGAAGGGGAAGGGCAAAGAGGCCAATGCAGCTGGCGCAGCCCCCCCAACCCAAAAGAAGGCGGCCCCCCGCCCTCTCCCGTCGGCACCTTCGTCCACGGGCGAGCTGTGGTCGACGGTAACAAAGCGGGGCGCCAAGTCGGTGGCCCCCCCGGCACCGGGCGGCACCAAGGCTGCAAAGGCCGCAAAGCCCCGCAGCCGGCCGGCGCCGGAGAAGCTGCGCCCCCCTCAGTCCTCGGCTGTGGTGATCACGCTACAGCCGGGGGCCCTGGAGAAGGGAATCACCTACGCGAAGGTCCTGTCAGAGGCCAGGTCCAAGGTCGACCTGGCCTCCTGCGACATCCGCACGGGCCTTCGCTTCAGGAAGGCGGTCACAGGGGGATGCATCCTGGAGCTTCCAGGGGCAACGAGCGGCGACAAGGCGGATAGCTTCGCCAACAAGCTCAGAGAGGTGCTGGATCCGGAGGCGGTGAGGGTGTCCAGGCCCGAGAAATGCGCGGACCTGCGCATCTCGGGCTTGGACGAGTCCACCGCCGTCGCGGAGGTTGTCGCCGCCGTTGCCAGGGGAGGTGCGTGCCCTGTGGCCGCAGTCAAAGCAGGGGAGCCGCGGAGAGATCCTCGGGGCAGCTGCACCACGTGGGTGCGCTGCCCGATCGCCGCGGCCAAGAAACTGGCAGAAGGAAAGCGCCTCGTGATCGGGTGGACGTCGGCCCAGGTGCGGCTGCTCGAGCCTCGGCCGATGCAGTGCTACCGATGCCTGCACAAGGGACACGTGCAGGCTAGGTGCACTGCAGAGGTTGACCGCAGCGATGAGTGTTACCGCTGCGGTCAACCCGGCCACAAGGCCTCCAGGTGTCCCGCGGCTGCGCCGAGATGCTCGCTCTGCGCAGCCGCAAACAAACCGGCGGAGCACAGGGTGGGAAGCAGGAACTGCTCCCCACCCCAGCCCAAACCACCTCGAGCTCCCACGGCGCAGCCGTCGAGCAGCCCCCCAGTCCAGGGGGGCGCGAAGAAGAAGCCAACCGCACCACCATCGCCCAGCCCCCCAACCCAGGGGGGTGAAGATATGGACACCGGCCCCCAGGAGGCCGCCAGCCAACCCGCCAGCGCGCAGGAGACTCCACTCCTGCGCCAAATGGCGGAGTGGCTGACCAACGGTGGGCGTTAAAACACCCACCTTACCACGCGCCGGCTGCCCTAACTACGCAGGGCAGTCCTGCATACGCAGTGGGTGACAGGAGGCTGGAGGGCCGTTAGACCCTCCTCCACCCTCCTCTTCAGAGGCCAGGGCGGCGGACCCGGGGGGGATCCGTCGCCCAGTCACATGCCTCGAGGCGGCGCGCGCGGTGTTCCGCGCGCCCCTCAAGGGTCGACGGGGTGGAACCACTCCCCCACCCCGTCACAGGGACGAAGTCCTTCTAAGGACTTGCGCTGCCGGGGCCGCGATAGCATACGGAATCGTGATCTCGTAGCCCCGGCAACTTCGGCGCTCCCGGTGAACACCCGTTGGGTTTTAGTCAGTAGGAGTCTGACATAACCACCCGGCCGCCCCCCGTAAGGCTGGGTGGTATCCATGATGGATTTCCCAACGTAAAAAAAAAAAAAAAAAAAAAAAAAAAAAAAAAAAAAAAAAAAATGTTTAGTTTGGGCGGGTCTGGGTTCATCCATCACTAGATGCCTGAATCCAGGCCTTCCTCATTCACCCCGTGGTGAGTGGGGAGGCGTCGGCTTTGGGAAGGAGCGCAGGTCGCTAAGATCTCCCAAGGCAAGTCCGGGGTCATCCTTCACGTGGTTGCTGCCTGTTCTTGGTCTAATCCCCTCTGGAATAGACGTAACTGAAACCCCGGGCGCCGCGGTCTCGGTCGCGGGTCCCTCTACCGTGTTTACACGGTATAGGGGCCCGCGGACGAGATAGAACGGGATGAAGGTTCTCGCAAAGCTTTTGCTTTGCGGGGGCCCCATCCCGGATCATCCTCATCCCCATTACCATCATCTTCATCCCTCACCCCCATTCTCATCCTCATTTCTTTCAGGTATATGTTTTCTTCTCTCTTTCGTATTTATTTGTTGTATTTTCTTCGTTATTTGTTTTGTTTTATTTTGTATGTGTTTCTTTCTTTCTTTCTTCTCTTTCTTGTTCTCATTTGTCATCGTCAACCTAATCCTACGGTCCCGGTGCCCGCCTATGGGATGCATGGCCGGGGGGTAGACCCGGTCCCAAGGGCACCAACCCAGGCTGTCGAGCCGCAAAACCGGCAAAAAACTAACATGGCGAGTTGCGAAAATAGAAAACTACCCCAGGAAGGTACCACCACCGTTGGTGGTGGAGAATCCTTCACCGGCTCACTCGAGCCGGTCTGCCCCTCGTATTCTGGGGGGGGCAACAACCGCTGTGGGAGCTCCGGCTCTCGAAACAACGACCCAGGCAGTAAAACGGACACCGATTTCTCCGCGAAAGCGGAAACGGCAGAAGAGATTCCCCTCGTCAACCGACTTCGCAGTAGGGCGAAGGCGGGTGCGACCGATAGAGAGGCGCGCGTCGTTTTGCCGCGTTGCCCCACACCCTCCTCGGCGTGGATGGCCGACCTCTCCGACACTGAGTCGGAGATGAGTCTGGACATGCCGACGGGGAGGAAGGGCGAAAAACGCATCCGAGACTCCGATGACACGGACTCGGAGGCGAGCGCCTCGGCGCTGCCGCTGGAGAGGGCCGGCGGAGAGCGCAAGAGGCGGCCCGGAAGGTCGGGCTCGGTGTCCTCGTACGACGGCGACCGGACCGACCGGCCGATGTCGCCGTTGCCGGGGACACCAGCATTCATCCGCGTGGCGGAGCTCCGCAAGGAAAAACGGGCGGCAATGCTGAAACAGAAGGAGGAGCGCCTCGAAAGCAGGGCCAAGGAGGCCTCCGTGTCCAGGGCGGCCCTGGGGCTGGACACAACTGACCCCCGAACAGCCGCTGCCCTCCACCAGAGGGTCGTGGACGACGTTGGCGTCATCATGGAGATGGCGACCAAGTCCACGAACCTCAAGGGCACGGTTGTTCGGGCGTTGAAGGAATCGGCGGCATCTATCAGGGTCGCGGTGGAGGCTCTACACACCAGGACGATAACCGAGGAGTCGGCCAAGTTGCAGGCGGAGAACGCCCGCCTGCAGCGGGACCTGGTCGAGCTCCGCAGGGAGCTGGCGGACCTAAGAACGGAGTTCCGCAAGGAGAGGGCAGAGGCGATCAGGGGTTCCGCCCCCCCGCCCCCCCGACAAGCCTCCCCCGAGAGGGCGGAGAAGCCTCGCGGAAGGAGAAGTGAGGAACAGCTGACGCGCTCCATCATGCTGCAGGTGGGCAGCATGATGGGCGCGCGGCTAAAGGAATTGGAGGAGCGCCTCCTGCCCGGAAAGCGGCTTCGCCCTCCGCTGTCGGCGGACAGGGCGAGCGCTGTCGCTGCGGCGGACCTTCCACCCGGGACCGAGCCCTTGCTTCCGGGGGCGACCGCCCCAGAGCCCACACCGGCCGGGCCCCGAAAACCCGGGCGCAAGAAGAAGAAGAAGGGGAAGGGCAAAAAGGCCAATGCCGCTGGCGAAGCCCCCCCAACCCAAAAGAAGGCGGCCCCCCGCCCTCTCCCGTCGGCACCCTCGTCCACAGGCGAGTTGTGGTCGACGGTGACAAAGCGGGGCGCCAAGTCGGCAGCCCCCCCTGCACCGGGCGGCACCAAGGCTGCAAAGGCCGCCAAGCCCCGCAGCCGGCCGGCGCCGGAGAAGCTGCGCCCGCCCAAGTCCTCGGCTGTAGTAGTCACACTGCAGCCGGGGGCCCTGGAGAGGGGCGTGACATACGCCGGGGTGCTGTCGGAGGCCAGGTCCAAGGTCGACCTGGCCTCGTGTAATATCACGGGCCTCCGTTTTAAGAAGGCCATCACCGGGGGATGTATTTTAGAAGTCCCTGGGGCGACGAGCGGCGAAAAGGCGGACGCCTTCGCCGCCAAACTGAGAGAGGTGATGGACCCGGAGACGGTGAGGGTGTCCAGGCCGGAGAGAACCGCAGATCTGCGCGTTTCCGGCCTGGACGACTCCGTCGCCGTTACGGAGGTCGTCGCCGCCGTCGCCAAGGGGGGAGGATGCCCTGTGGCCGCGGTAAGGGCAGGGGAGCCTCGCCGCGACTTCCGCGGCTCCTCCACCGTGTGGGTGCGTTGCCCGATCGCCGCTGCCAAGAGGTTGGCAGAGGGCAGACGCCTCACGGTGGGGTGGACGTCGGCGCAGGTGAGGCTCCTCGAGCCCAGGCCGATGCAGTGTCACCGATGCCTGCACAAAGGGCACGTGCAGGCTAAGTGCACTGCAGAGGTTGACCGCAGCGACGAGTGCTACCGCTGCGGTCAACCCGGCCACAGGGCCTCTAGATGTACCGCGGCTGCGCCAAAGTGCTCACTTTGCGCAGCCGCCAACAAACCGTCGGACCATCGGGTGGGAAGCGGGAAGTGCAACCCACCCAAAACCACAAAGAGAGCTCCCACGGCTCAGCCGCCAAGCAGCCTCCCAGCCCAGGGGGGCGAGAAGAGGAAGCCGGCCACCACCGCACCACCACCACCATCGAGCAGCCCCCCATCCCAGGGGGGTGAGAAGATGGACACTGGCCCTCAGACGGCCGCCAGCCAACCCGCCAGTGCGCAGGAGACTCCACTCCTGCGCCAAATGGCGGAGTGGCTGACCAACGGTGGGCGCTAATACGCCCACTTACCACGCGCCGGCTGCCCTAACTACGCAGGGCAGTCCTGCATCCTGCAGTGGGAGAAAGGAGGCTGGAGGGCCGTCAGACCCTCCTCCACCCTCCTCTACAGAGGCCAGGGCGGCGGACCCGGGGGGGATCCGTCGCCTAGTTACATGCCTCGAGGCGGCGCGCGCGGTGTTCCGCGCGCCCCTCAAGGGTCGACGGGGTGGAACCACTCCCCCACCCCGTCACAGGGACGACGTCCTTTTGAGGACTTGCGCTGCCGGGGCCGCGATAGTATACGACATCGTGATCTCGTAGCCCCGGCAACCTCGGCGCTCCCGGTGAACACCCGTTGGGTTTTAGTCAGTAGGAGTCTGACATAACCACCCGGCCGCCCCCCGTAAGGCTGGGTGGTATCCATGATGGATTTCCCAACGTAAAAAAAAAAAAAAAAAAAAAAAAAAAAAAAAAAAAAAAAAAAAGGTTGGGCGGGTCTGGGTTCATCCATCACTAGATGCCTGAATCCAGGCCTTCCTCATTCACCCCGTGGTGAGTGGGGAGGCGTCGGCTTTGGGAAGGAGCGCAGGTCGCTGAGATCTCCCAAGGCAAGTCCGGGGTCATCCTTCACGTGGTTGCTGCCTGTTCTTGGTCTAATCCCCTCTGGAATAGACGTAACTGAAACCCCGGGCGCCGCGGTCTCGGTCGCGGGTCCCTCTACCGTGTTTACACGGTATAGGGGCTCGCGGACGAGATAGAACGGGATGAAGGTTTTCGCAAAGCCTTTGCTTTGCGGGGGCCCCATCCCGGATCATCCTCATCATCATCATCACCATCACCCATCACCATCACCATCATCATCATCATCTTCATCATTTTCACTGTGTGTTTTTTCTAGGTTAATGTGTGTTTTCTTCTTTCTTTCTTTGTTTGTTGTTTTTTCTTCGTGTGTTTGATTTTGTTTTGATTGTTTGTTTGTTTGTGTGTATATTTGCTTGTTCTTCTTTCCTTTTGTTTTGTTTGTTTGTTTGTGTTTCTTCTTGTGTGTCTGCTCATTCTCACCCTAATCCTACGGTCCCGGTGCCCGCCTATGGGATGCATGGCCGGGGGGAGACCCGGTCCCAAGGGCACCACCCAGGGTTACCTAACCCCCAGTTAGGGAAAACATGAATATGGCGTCTTCTCAAAAATTATTACCCCAGGAGGGTACCTGCCTCTCAGAGGCAGGAGAATCCCTCACTGGCCCATCCGGGTCAGTCTGCCCCTCGTATTCTGGGGGGGGCAAGAACCGTCATGGGAGTGTTCGCTCCTTGAGAAGTAACAGCAGGGCTTCGGTCGAGAGACCGGAAGCTGAAAAAGAAGCACGAGTGCTTCTCACTCGCTGCCCCACATCCGAAGTGGAAACTCCGGACGAACGAGCCTGGATGGCTGATCTCTCAGAAACGGAGTCTGAGATGAGCTTGGATGTCCCAGGATCGGGATCAAAGGGGGAAAAGAGAGTCAGGGACTCCGATGATACCGACACAGAGGCCAGTGGCCTGATGTTGGAGTCGGAAAGGGCTGGCGGGGAAAGAAAGAGACGGCTAGGTCGGTCGGGCTCAGTATCGTCTTACGACGGCGACCGGATAAGGCCGAGGTCACCGTTGGCGGGCACCCCAGCCTTCCTGCGTGTGGCGGAGCTCCGTAAGGAGAAAAGAGCGGCGATGCTCCGGAGAAAAGAGGAGCGCCTCGAGGAAAAGGTCAAGGAGGCTTCCGTTTCCAGAACGGCGCTTGGCCTTGACACGAGCGACCCCCGAACGGCCGCTGCCCTCCACCAGAGGGTCCTGGATGATGTCGGCATCATTACCGAGATGGCGACAAAGTCCACAAACCTCAAGGGCACGGTCGTTCGGGCGCTAAAGGAATCGGCGGCTTCGATAAGGGTGGCAGTGGAGGCACTGCACAGCAGGACCACCACCGAGGAGTCGGCCAAGTTGCAAGCGGAGAACGCCCGCCTGCAGCGCGACCTGGCCGACCTCCGAAGGGAACTGGCGGACCTTCGAGCGGAATTCCGCAGGGAAAGGGCTGAGGCCGTCAGAGGCCCTGCCCCCCCTCCCACTGGACGAACATCACCCGAGAGGGTGGAGAAGACGAGACCCCGTTCCACCAGGCTGAACGAGGAGCAGCTGACGCGCTCCATCATGTTGCAGGTGGGCAGCATGATGGGCACGCGCCTGAAAGAGATGGAGGAGCGTCTCCTGCATGGGAAACGGTCGCGCCCCCCGCTGGCGGCGGAAAAGGCGAACACTGTAACCCCGCTCCGGGAAGCCCAGGCGAGAGGGACAGATCTCCCGCCAAAGACCGGATCTTCGTCGCTTCCGAGAACGGCCGCCTCGGAGACGACACCCCTGGACACCCAGAAGTCCAGGAAGAAGGGGAAAAAGAAGAGGAAAAAAGGGGAGAGGGCAAAAGCTGCTGACATAGCAACAGCAGCAGCCGCGGCCCCCCCAACCCAAAGGAAGACGGCCTCCCGTCCCCTCCCGCCGCAACCCGGCGAGAAGTGGTCGACGGTGGCCAAGCGGGGTGCCAAACGTACCACCACCCCCGCACCGGGCGATGCCGGAGCAGCAAAACTCCGTAGCCGGCCGGCGCCAGGAAGGTTGCGACCCCCTCAGTCCTCGGCTGTGGTGGTCACCCTGCAGCCGGGGGCCATGGAGAAAGGCTGCACTTATGCCAAGGTCCTGTGTGAGGCCAGGTCCAAGGTCGACCTGGCCTCGTGTAATATCACAGGCCTTCGGTTCAAAAAGGCCATCACCGGGGGATGCATATTAGAGGTCCCCGGAGCGACGAGCGGCGAAAAGGCGGACGCCTTCGCCCAAAAACTGCGGGAGGCACTCGACCCAGAGACGGTGAGGGTGTCCAGGCCGGAGAGATGCGCAGATCTGCGCATTTCCGGCCTGGACGACTCCGTCGCCGTAACAGAGATCATCGCCGCCGTCGCCAGGGGGGGAGGCTGCCCTGTGGCCGCGGTAAGGGCAGGAGAGCCTCGCCGCGACTTCCGCGGCTCCTCCACCGTGTGGGTGCGCTGCCCGATCGCCGCCGCCAAGCAGTTGGCAGAGGGCAGACGCCTCACGGTGGGGTGGACGTCGGCGCAGGTGAGGCTCCTCGAGCCCAGGCCGATGCAGTGCCACCGATGCCTGCACAAAGGGCACGTGCAGGCTCAGTGCACTGCAGAGGTCGACCGCAGCGACGAGTGCTATCGCTGCGGTCGGCCCGGCCACAGGGCCAACAGATGTACCGCGGCTGCGCCAAAGTGCTCGCTTTGCGCAGCCGCCAACAAACCGGCGGATCATCGGGTGGGGAGCAAGAGCTGCAACCCACCCAAACCAGGCAGAAGTGCTCGCGCCGCCCAATCGACAGCGGCAAGCGGCCCCCAAGCCCAGGGGAGCGAGACGACGGAGGCTCCTGTCCCCCCTCCGGAGACAGCCAGCCCGATGGAGGACGCTCCTGTCCCCCCACTGGAGACGGACAGCCAGACCGCCAAGGCGCAGGATACTCCACTCCTGCGCCAAATGGCGGACTGGCTAACGAACGGTGGGCGTTAAGCCACCACCCGCCGGCTGGCCGCTCACCCGAGCGGAGCTGCAGTTCCCGCTGCAGTGGGAGAAAGGACGATGGAGGGCCGTTTACACCCTCCATCCTCCGCCATAACAGGGGCTAGGGGTCGCGGATCGGGGGAATCCAAGACCCAACCAACTAGCCCCCCGGGTCGAGATGCGTTCTGCAGTGTTCTCCAGAACGCATCCTACACACAGACGAGGCCAAAAAGCCTTAGGACGGGTCCAAGGCAGTCGCCTGGACGACCGCAGGGGTGGCTGCGGAGCAGAACAATAAGCCCGCGACCACCCCAACACGCGATGCGGAGAACACCCCGGGGTGTTTTTTTTTGTTGTTTTTTTTTTTTTTTTTTTTTTTTTTTTTTTTTTTTTTTCGTGGGTACACCCAGTCAGCGCGCATCACTAGGATGCGCGCTGACGGGGGACCCCCACATAACCAGCCGGCCTCCCCCGAGGCCGATGGTATCAATAAGGTAATCTTTCCCCGGGCAAAAAAAAAAAAAAAAAAAAAAAAAAAAAAAAAAAAAAAAAAAAAAAAAAAAAAAAAAAAAAAAAAAAAAAAAAAAAAGGTTAGGTTAGGTTAGGTTAGGTTAGGTTAGGTTAGGTTAGGTTGGGCGGGTCTGGGTTCATCCATCACTAGATGCCTGAATCCAGGCCTTCCTCATTCACCCCGTGGTGAGTGGGGAGGCGTCGGCTTTGGGAAGGAGCGCAGGTCGCTGAGATCTCCCAAGGCAAGTCCGGGGTCATCCTTCACGTGGTTGCTGCCTGTTCTTGGTCTAATCCCCTCTGGAATAGACGTAACTGAAACCCCGGGCGCCGCGGTCTCGGTCGCGGGTCCCTCTACCGTGTTTACACGGTATAGGGGCTCGCGGACGAGATAGAACGGGATGAAGGTTCTCGCAAAGCTTTTGCTTTGCGGGGGCCCCATCCCGGATCATCCTCATCCCCATTACCATCATCTTCATCCCTCACCCCCATTCTCATCCTCATTTCTTTCAGGTATATGTTTTCTTCTCTCTTTCTTATTTATTTGTTGTATGTTTCTTCCTTATTTGTTTTGTTTTATTTTGTATGTGTTTCTTTCTTTCCTTCTTCTTTTTCTTGCTCTCATTTGTCATTGTTCACCCCAATCCTACGGTCCCGGTGCCCGCCTATGGGATGCATGGCCGGGGGGGTAGACCCGGTCCCAAGGGCACCAACCCAGGCTGTCGAGCCTTTAAACTGACACAACAAAACATGGCGAGTTGTAAAAATGTAGATTTACCCCAGGAAGGTACCACCACCCTTGGTGGTGGAGAATCCTTCACCGGCTCACTCGAGCCGGTCTGCCCCTCGTACTCTGGGGGGGGCACCAACCGCTGTGAGAGCCTCCGCTCTCTACCTGACCCACGCAAGATACCGGACACCGATTTCTCCGCTAACGCGGAAGGGAAGACTCTCGCCGACCGCCTTCGTAGTAAAACGAAGGCGGATACGACGAAGACGACAAAGGACGCGCGCGTCATCCTGTCACGCTGCCCTTCACCCAACTCGGCGTGGATGGCCGACCTGTCGGACACGGGATCGGAGATGAGCCTCGACCTACCACGGACGAGGTCCAAAGGCGAAAAACGCATCAGGGACTCCGATGATACGGACTCGGAGGCCAGCGCCTTGGCGCCACCGCTGGAGAGGGCTGGCGGAGAGCGCAAGAGGCGGCCCGGAAGGTCGAGCTCCGTATCATCATACGACGGCGACCGGACGAGACCCGAACCACCGTTGCCGGGGACTCCTACCTTTCTGCGCGTGGCGGAGCTCCGCAGGGAGAAAAGGGCGGCCATGTTGCGACAGAAGGAGGAGCGCCTCGAAGACAGGGCCAAGGAGGCGTCCGCTTCTAGAACAGCCCTGGGCCTTGATACAAGCGACCCCCGAACAGCCGCTGCCCTCCACCAGAGGGTCGTGGACGACGTTGGCGTCATCATGGAGATGGCGACCAAGTCCACGAACCTTAAGGACACGGTTGTTCGGGCGTTGAAGGAGTCGGCGGCCTCGATCAGGGTCGCGGTGGAGGCCCTGCACGAACGGACCACCACCCAAGAAACGGCGAAATTGCAGGCGGAGAACGCCCGCCTCCAGCGGGACCTGGCAGACCTCCGAAGAGAACTAGCAGACCTCCGAACAGAGTTCCGCAAGGAGAGGGCGGAGGCGATTAGGGGCCCTGCCCCCCCGCCCCCCCGACAAGCCTCCCCCGAAAGGGCGGAGAAGCCTCGCGGAAGGAAAAGTGAGGAACAGCTGACGCGCTCCATCATGCTGCAGGTGGGCAGCATGATGGGCGCGCGGCTGAAGGAGTTGGAGGAGCGCCTCCTGCCAGGGAAACGGCTGCGCCCCCCGCTGGCGGCGGACAGGGCGGGCGCTGTCGCTGCGGCGGATCTCCCACCCGGGACCGAACCCTCGCTTCCGGGGGCGACCGCCCCAAACTCCACACTGACCGAGCCACCAAATCCCGGGCCGAAGCGGAAGAAAAAGAAGAAGGGAAAAGCAACCCCTTCAACCCAGAAGAAGGCGGCCCCCCGCCCTCTCCCGTCGGCACCCTCGTCCACAGGCGAGCTGTGGTCGACGGTGACAAAGCGGGGCGCCAAGTCGGCAGCCCCCCCTGCACCGGGCGGCACCAAGGCTGCAAAGGCCGCAAAGCACCGCAGCCGGCCGGCGCCGGAGAAGCTGCGCCCGCCCAAGTCCTCGGCTGTAGTAGTCACACTGCAGCCGGGGGCCCTGGAGAGGGGCGTGACATACGCCGGGGTGCTGTCGGAGGCCAGGTCCAAGGTCGACCTGGCCTCGTGTAATATCGCAGGCCTTCGATTTAAAAAGGCCATCACCGGGGGATGTATTTTAGAGGTCCCTGGGGCGACGAGCGGCGAAAAGGCGGACGCCTTCGCCGCCAAACTGAGGGAGGTGATGGACCCGGAGACGGTGAGGGTGTCCAGGCCGGAGAAAACCGCAGATCTGCGTATTTCCGGCCTGGACGACTCCGTCGCCGTTACGGAGGTTATCGCCGCCGTCGCCAAGGGGGGAGGTTGCCCTGTGGCCGCGGTAAGGGCAGGGGAGCCTCGCCGCGACTTCCGCGGCTCCTCCACCGTGTGGGTGCGTTGCCCGATCGCCGCTGCCAAGAGGTTGGCAGAGGGCAGACGCCTCACGGTGGGGTGGACGTCGGCGCAGGTGAGGCTCCTCGAGCCCAGGCCGATGCAGTGTCACCGATGCCTGCACAAAGGGCACGTGCAGGCTAAGTGCACTGCAGAGGTTGACCGCAGCGACGAGTGCTACCGCTGCGGTCAACCCGGCCACAGGGCCTCTAGATGTACCGCGGCTGCGCCAAAGTGCTCACTTTGCGCAGCCGCCAACAAACCGTCGGACCATCGGGTGGGAAGCAAGAAGTGCAACCCACCCAAAACCACGGCAAGAACTCCCACGGCTCAGCCGCCGAGCAGCCCTCCAGCCCAGGGGGGCGAGAAGAAGAAGCCGGCCACCACCGCACCACCACCACCATCGCCAAGCCCCTCAACCCAGGGGGGCGAAGAGATGGACACCGGCCCCCAGAAGGCCGCCAGCCAACCCGCCAGCGCGCAGGACACTCCGCTCCTGCGCCAAATGGCGGAGTGGCTGACCAACGGTGGGCGCTAAGCAACCCACCTACCACGCGCCGGCTGCCCTAACTACGCAGGGCAGTCCTGCATACTGCAGTGGGTGACAGGAGGCTGGAGGGCCGTTAGACCCTCCTCCACCCTCCTCTTCAGAGGCCAGGGCGGCGGACCCGGGGGGGATCCGTCGCCTAGTTACATGCCTCGAGGCGGCGCGCGCGGTGTTCCGCGCGCCCCTCAAGGGTCGACGGGGTGGAACCACTCCCCCACCCCGTCACAGGGACGACGTCCTTTTGAGGACTTGCGCTGCCGGGGCCGCGATAGTATACGACATCGTGATCTCGTAGCCCCGGCAACCTCGGCGCTCCCGGTGAACACCCGTTGGGTTTTAGTCAGTAGGAGTCTGACATAACCACCCGGCCGCCCCCCGTAAGGCTGGGTGGTATCCATGATGGATTTCCCAACGTAAAAAAAAAAAAAAAAAAAAAAAAAAGGTTAGGTTAGGTTGGGGGTCATCCTTCACGTGGTTGCTGCCTGTTCTTGGTCTAATCCCCTCTGGAATAGACGTAACTGAAACCCCGGGCGCCGCGGTCTCGGTCGCGGGTCCCTCTACCGTGTTTACACGGTATAGGGGCTCGCGGACGAGATAGAACGGGATGAAGGTTTTCGCAAAGCTTTTGCTTTGCGGGGGCCCCATCCCGGATCATCCTTTATCATCATCATCACCATCTTCACCCCCCTTCACCCCCATCCTCATCTCCATTTCTTTACAGGTTTATATGTTTGCTTCTTTCTTTCTTATTTATTTGTTTGTGTGTTTCTTCTGTATTTGTTTTTGTCTGTTCTTCTTTCCTTTTCTTTTTTCTTGTTCGCTTTCATTGTTCACCCCAATCCTACGGTCCCGGTGCCCGCCTATGGGATGCATGGCCGGGGGGGTAGACCCGGTCCCAAGGGCACCAACCCAGGCCGTCACGCCTTTAAACTGCAAAAAACAAAATGACGAGTTGTAAAAAAGATATATTACCCCAGGAAGGTACCGCCACTTTCAGTGGCGGAGAATCCTTCACCGGCTCTCCCGAGCCGGTCTGCCCCTCGTATTCTGGGGGGGGCAACAACCGTTATAAGAGCCCCGGCTCTTCTGACCCAAGCATGACCACGGACACCGATTTCGCCGCTAACGCGGAAGTAAAGGAGACACTCGCCGACCGCCTTCGTAGCAGTACGAGGGCGGGTAAGGCGCAGACGAGGAAGGAGGCGCGCGTCGTGTTGCCACGCTGCCCCACACCCTCCTCGGCATGGTTGGCCGACCTCTCGGACACCGAGTCGGAAATGAGCCTCGGCGCACCGGAGGGCAGAAAAGGAGAAAAGCGGGTCCGAGACTCCGACGACACCGACTCGGAGGCCAGTGGCCTGGCGGTGGAGTCGGAGAGGGCTGGAGGAGAAAAGAAGAGGCGGCCCGGGCGGTCAGGCTCGGTCTCCTCTTATGACGGCGACCGGATAAGGCCGGAGTCGCCGTTGCCGGGGACCCCGACTTTCCTTCGCGTGGCGGCGCTCCGAAAGGAAAAGAGAGAGGCCATGTTGAGGCAAAAGGAGGAGCGCCTCGAAAACAGGGCCAAGGAGGCCTCCGTGTCCAGGGCGGCCCTCGGGCTGGACACGAGCGACCCCCGAACAGCCGCTGCCCTCCACCAGAGGGTCGTGGACGACGTTGGCGTCATCATGGAGATGGCGACCAAGTCCACGAACCTCAAGGGCACGGTTGTTCGGGCGCTGAAAGAGTCGGCGGCCTCGATCAGGGTCGCGGTGGAGGCCCTGCATGGACGGACCACCACCCAGGAGACGGCCAAATTGCAGGCAGAAAACGCCCGCCTGCAACGGGACCTGATTGAGCTCCGCAGGGAGCTGGCGGACCTCCGCACGGAGTTCCGAAGAGAGAGAGCGGAGGCAATTAGGGGCCCCGCCCCCAAAGAGACCTCACCGGAGAGGACCCAACCTCGCGGCAGGAGGAGCGAGGAGCAGCTGACGCGCTCCATCATGCTGCAGGTGGGCAGCATGATGGGCGCGCGGCTGAAGGAGCTCGAGGAGCGTCTCCTGCCCGGGAGGCGGCTGCGCCCCCCGCTGGCGGCGGACAAGGCGAGCTCTGCCACCACGGCCGACCCCCCGCCCGGACCTGGATCGTCGCTCCCAGGGACGGCCCCTTCGGAGCCGACACCTCCAGGGCCCCAGGAACCCGGGCAGAAGAGGAAAGGGAAAGGAAAGGGGAAGGGGAAGAGGGCAAAGGCCGCTGCCGAAACGGCAACCGCAGCCCCTCCCACCGCCCAGAAGAAGACGGCTCCGCGCCCCGTCCCGTCGACAACTGGCGCTCAATGGTCGACGGTTGTGAAACGGGGCGCCAAACCAAAGGCCCCCCCTGCACCAGGTGGTGCCAGAGCCGCCAAGGCTGCAAAGCCACGCGGCCGGCCGGCGCCGGAAAAGCTGCGCCCCCCTCGGTCCTCGGCTGTGGTGGTCACGCTGCAGCCGGGGGCCCTAGAAAAGGGCGTGACATATGTGAAGGTCCTGTCGGAGGCCAGGTCCAAGGTCGACCTGGCCTCCTGTAACATCCACACAGGCCTTCGCTTTAAGAAGGCGGTCACAGGAGGATGCATCCTGGAGATTCCAGGGACAACGAGCGGCGACAAGGCGGACGCCTTCGCCAATAAACTCAGGGAGGTCCTGGATCCGGAGGCGGTGAGGGTGTCCAGGCCCGAGAAATGCGCGGACCTGCGCATCTCGGGCTTGGACGAGTCCACCGCCGTCGCGGAGGTTGTCGCCGCCGTTGCCAGGGGAGGTGCGTGCCCTGTGGCCGCAGTAAAAGCAGGGGAGCCGCGAAGAGACCCTCGGGGCAGCTGCACCACATGGGTGCGCTGCCCGGTCGCCGCGGCCAAGAAATTGGCCGAAGGAAAGCGCCTTTTAGTGGGATGGACGTCGGCCCAAGTTCGGCTGCTCGAGCCTCGGCCGATGCAGTGCTACCGATGCCTGCACAAGGGACACGTGCAGGCTAGGTGCACTGCAGAGGTTGACCGCAGCGACGAGTGTTACCGCTGCGGTCAACCCGGCCACAAGGCCTCTAGGTGTCCTGCGGCTGCGCCGAGATGCTCACTCTGCGCAGCCGCCAACAAACCGGCGGAGCACAGGGTGGGAAGTAGGAACTGCTCCCCACCCCAGCCCAAACCACCGCGAGCTCCTACGGCGCAGCCGTCGAGTAGCCCCCCAGTCCAGGGGGGCGCAAAGAAGACCGCACCACCGTCGCCAAGCCCCCCAGCCCAGGGGGGCGAGGACATGGACACTGGCCCCCAGACGGCCGCCAGCCAACCCGCCAGCGCGCAGGAGACTCCACTCCTGCGCCAAATGGCGGAGTGGCTGACCAACAGTGGGCGCTAAACCCACCTTCCACACGCCGGCTGCCCTAACAACGCAGGGCAGACCTGCACACTGCAGTGGGTGACAGGAGGCTGGAGGGCCGCTAGACCCTCCTCCACCCTCCTCTTCAGAGGCCAGGGCGGCGGACCCGGGGGGGATCCGTCGCCCAGTTACATGCCTCGAGGCGGCGCGCGCGGTGTTCCGCGCGCCCCTCAAGGGTCGACGGGGTGGAACCACTCCCCCACCCCGTCACAGGGACGAAGTCCTTTTCAGGACCTGCGCTGCCGGGGCCGCGATAGTATACGACATCGTGATCTCGTAGCCCCGGCAACTTCGGCGCTCCCGGTGAACACCCGTTGGGTTTTAGTCAGTAGGAGTCTGACATAACCACCCGGCCGCCCCCCGTAAGGCTGGGTGGTATCCATGATGGATTTCCCAACGTAAAAAAAAAAAAAAAAAAAAAGGTTAGGTTAGGTTAGGTTAGGTTAGGTTGGGCGGGTCTGGGTTCATCCATCACTAGATGCCTGAATCCAGGCCTTCCTCATTCACCCCGTGGTGAGTGGGGAGGCGTCGGCTTTGGGAAGGAGCGCAGGTCGCTAAGATCTCCCAAGGCAAGTCCGGGGTCATCCTTCACGTGGTTGCTGCCTGTTCTTGGTCTAATCCCCTCTGGAATAGACGTAACTGAAACCCCGGGCGCCGCGGTCTCGGTCGCGGGTCCCTCTACCGTGTTTACACGGTATAGGGGCTCGCGGACGAGATAGAACGGGATGAAGGTTCTCGCAAAGCTTTTGCTTTGCGGGGGCCCCATCCCGGATCATCCTTCACCCTCATTATCACCATCTTCATCCCTCACCCCCATTCTCATCCCCATCTCTTTCAGTATATATTCTCTTCATTGTTTCTTATTTATCTATTGTGTGTCTCTTCTTTTTGTTTTTGCTTTTGTTCTGTTTTGTTTTGTGTGTGTTTCTTTCTCTTGTTTTCACCCCCATCTTTCACCTAATCCTACGGTCCCGGTGCCCGCCTATGGGATGCATGGCCGGGGGGTAGACCCGGTCCCAAGGGCACCAACCCAGGCCGCCAAGCCTTAAAACTGCCAACAAATATGACGAGTTGTGAAAAGATAAATCTACCCCAGGAGGGTACCGCCACTTACAGTGGCGGAGAATCCCTCACCGGCTCTCCCGAGCCGGTCTGCCCCTCGTATTCTGGGGGGGGCAACAACCGTCACGAGAGCTTCCACTCTCCCGACCCTAGCGACCACCCTGACACCGATTTGCCCGCGAACGCGGACTTGAACAAGGCCCTTGTCGACCGTCTTCTTCGGAGGAAGAAGAGGGAGACGACGAGAGCACGAGAGGCTCGTGTCCTCCTGACACGCTGCCCCACACCGGACGAGGAAGACCAGCCCTTCTCGCTGGCGAAAACAGTTAATCTGTCGGACTCCGAGACATCCGACATGAGCTGTGAGACGGTGACGTCCCAAGCGTCGCTTTCCTCCAACCGCTTTTGGAGGAAGCGCGCGAGGGATGCCCCCGCCTCCGGCTCCAGCGAGGACCTGGCGCCGTCGGAGAAAACGCCGGCCAAGAGAGGACGCGGCCGTCCTCCTTCCACCGGCCAGTATGTCGGCCTGGCAAAGGCCAAGGCGCAACTGAATGCGGCCAAAGCTGAGGAGTTGCGGCTCGAGGCCGAGCTGGAAATGGCGGAGGAGGTTAAGAGGAAAAGGGAGACGAGGGCTGCCATATTTCGTAAGTCCCCGGTCCTCTCCCAACAAGGTAGAAACGAGCCGGAGTCGCTGGACCTCGAGAGGGTGGTCGGCGACTCCCTTGAAACGATCCTCCAGGTGGCCAAGACCTCCAAGCACCTGAAGGGGACCTACGTTAGGGCTCTCAATGAAGCCGCCGACGCCCTGAAGGTCTCCTTCACGGAGTTGAGGGTCCGAACGGCCACGGAGGAGGTCGCGCGGCTAGAGGCGGCCAACGCCAAGCTCGCGGCGGAGCTGGCGGACGTTAGGCGAGAGATGGCGCAGCTGCAGCCTGCGGTTGCCTCGACCCCGACTCCGTCACCGGAGGAGATCGTTCGGGCAGTCATGGCCCAATGTGGAACCATGATCACAAGCCGGTTCCAAAAGCTTGAAGAGCTCCTCCTTCCGGAAAGGCGCCTGCGACCCCCACTGGCCGCGGACAGAAGGAGGAGCTCGGCCGCGGCAGAAACCACCGCCCAGACGCCCATCCCCCGCGAGGCCTCCCCGCCACGGATGGAGGAAGTGGTGGAGGCCACTTTTGCGGCCGCCACGAAGAGGAAGCCCCCGAAGAAGGCCCCGAAGGCCCCGGCCCCGGAGACGAGGCCAAAGCCAGCGAAGAGGGGAAAAACGGCTGAGCCTCAGCCCCTGCCGCCTCGGGCACAGCCCCGGCCCAAACCCCGATCCCAACCCACGGACGAGGAATGGACCGTCGTGCCTCGAGGTGGCCGGCCAAAGAAGGCCAAAAAGAAAAAGGGTACCCCAGGGCAGCCACCGGCCAAGAAGGGCCCCAGGCTGAGGGCCCCCCGCTCCACAGCGGTTGTCCTGACGCTCCAGCCGGAGGCCGTGGAGCGAGGGGTCACGTACGGCAACGTGCTCCTGGAGGCCAAGCAGCGCGTCGACATGAAAGAACTGGGAATCGACGGCGTGCTGTTCCGCACAACGGCCACAGGAGCACGCCTCCTCAAGATCCCTGGCGCCTCAAGCGCCGAGAAGGCCAACGCCCTGGCCTCTAAACTTAAAGAGGCCATCGGAGAGGAGGTGGTCCGAGTATCCAGGCCAGAAAAATGCGTAGAGCTGCGCGTTGTGGGCCTGGATGACTCGGCCACAAAAGAGGAGGTGGTCGAGGCCGTAGCCAAGGCCGGTGGCTGCGCGGCGGAGGCCATTAAGGCCGGAGAGGTCGTCCGTCGCACCGGTCAACAGCGGGGCGGATCAATCTGGCTTCGATGCCCGGTGGCCGCCGCCAAAAAGGCGACACAAAAAAGGCTCTTGGTGGGCTGGGCCTCGGTCCGGGCCATCATCCTGGAGCCCAGGCCACCAAGGTGCTACCGGTGCCTCGAGCCCGGCCACCTGGGCGTTAACTGTACGGTCGGCGTCGACCGCAGCACCCTGTGCTTTTGCTGCGGGAAAGAGGGGCACAGCGCCGCACGCTGCACCGCGGAGCCGCACTGCCCGGTGTGCGAGGCCGCCGGAGAACCGGCCAACCACCGCGTCGGCACGAGGGCGTGTTCTGCCACGCCCTCCAATAAAGGGAAAAGAAAGAAAGGAGAAAAGCCGGTTGGTGATGGCCCTAGGGCCCCCTCACTACCGGCTCAGCGGCCGACGCCGCGGGCGGAGAAATCCATGGACGTCGTCAATTAGATGGCCACCACGTTCCTCCAGGCGAATGTCAACCACTCTGCCAGAGCCCAGGATCTGCTCCTCCAGAGCATGGCAGAGTGGTTGATAGACATCGCAGTGGTCGCCGAACCCTATCTTGTCCCCCCCCCGCGACAACTGGGCCGGGGATAGGGAGGGCGTGGTGGCCATCGTCGCCCGATCCCCACCCCTCGACAAGGTGGTCAGGGGCCGAGGCTGCGTCTTGGCCATCCGAGGCGGCATCGCGGTGATCGGGGTGTACTTCTCGCCGAACAGGACCCTCGCCGACTTCGAGGTGATGTTGGCGGAGGTCGGGGCCCTGGTGGCGGGGGCGCACCCCGTTCCCGTGATTGTCGCCGGAGACCTTAACGCCAAGTCGAGGGCGTGGGGATGCCCGGTGACGGACGCCCGCGGCGAAGTCCTCGAGGAGTGGGCGGTGGCTCTCGACCTCGCCGTCCTCAACAGGGGCTCGGAAGACACGTGCGTGCGGGAGCGAGGCGGATCCATTGTGGATGTCACGTTCGCCAGCTCTGCTCTCGCTCGCCGTGTCCACAACTGGTCTGTCAAGGTGGGCGTGGAGACATTGTCGGATCACCGATATATTCGGTTTGACGTCTCCACGCCCTCACCAGGAGTGGCGACCCGAGCCCCTGCTGGCCAGGGGACGCGCTGGTCCCTGAGGCGGTTGGACGGCGAGGTCGCGATGGAGGCGGCCATCGTCGAGGCCTGGGTGGCGGGTTCTGGTCCCGACCTAGCGGTAGTGGACGTGGACGCCGCGGCAGAGCAGCTGGTTAGTGCTCTGACTCGCGTGTGCGACGCGTCCATGCCCAGGGCGGGGCCAGTCCCGCCACGTCGCCAACTGTACTGGTGGCGCGCGGAGCTCCGCGAGATGCGGAAGGCCTGCGTCGCTGCGCGCCGCCAGTACACCAGATCCCGGCGGAGACGTGTTCGCAACGGGGAGCGGGAGCGGGAGCTGTACGCGGAGTACAGGGCCGCCTGTACGACGCTCCGGACGGCGATCGCCAGAGCCAAGGACACGGCGTGGGGCGAGTGGCTCGAGACCCTCGACCTCGACCCGTGGGGGCGCCCATATAAAGTGGTGAGCGGTAAGCTCCGCCCCTGGGCCCCCCCCCTCACGCAGAGTCTCGAGCCACAACTCCTCGAGCGCGTCGTGTCCTCGCTCTTCCCTGAGAGGGGAGAGTGGTGGCCGCCGTCCATGGCTCCCGCTGACCCCCCCCGTGAGAACGACGAGGAGGAGGAGGTCCCGCCGGTTTCTGAGGCGGAACTGGAATTGGCGATCATGCGCCTGCGCGGGAAAAACAAGGCCCCCGGCCCGGACGGTATTCCCGGACGTGCCGTGGTGATTGCCGTGGGACAGATGGAGGAACGGGTGAGGGCACTGTTCTCCGAGTGCCTGGCCCAGGGTCGCTTTCCCCGGCCGTGGAAGACGGGGAAACTCGTCTTACTCCGGAAGAGCGGACGCCCGGCTGAGTCGCCGTCGGCCTACCGCCCCATCGTGTTGCTTGACGAGATGAGCAAGCTCCTCGAGCGGGTGCTCGCGGCGCGCCTCGTCAGGCACATGGTGGGGGTCGGGCCCGACCTCCACGGCGCTCAGTTTGGCTTCCGCCACGGCCGGTCGACCCTGGATGCCATCGCCCGGGTTCGTGCCCTCGCCGAGGAGGCGGTCGCCCAGGGTGAGGTGGTGCTGGCGGTGTCGCTCGACATTGCCAACGCCTTCAACACCTTGCCCTGGGAGACGATCAAAGAGGCGATGAGGTTCCACGGCATCCCACGGTACCTCCGGGATACCGTGTCCGATTATTTTGTTGATCGTGGTATTGTTTTTCCCGCGCAGGACAATTGGACGAGACGCAGAATGTCGTGCGGTGTTCCACAGGGGTCGGTCCTCGGGCCCCTCCTGTGGAACATCGGGTACGATTGGGTGCTCCGCGGTGCGACTCTCCGAGGTGTCGGCGTTACCTGTTACGCCGACGACACCTTGGTAACCGCCCGCGGAGCCACACATAGAGAGGCAGCATTGCTTGCCACGGCCGGCGTTGCGCAGGTGGTCC